>JAABKJ010075445.1:77221462-77821462 GCA_011634705.1 Andricus grossulariae | reverse complement strand
AGGATGGCGAAGAAGGCGAAAAAGAATTAAAGAAGAATTAAGAAAGCCGGAGAAGAAGAATTGAAGAAGAAGAAGGAGAATGAAAGAGAGAAAGGGAGAAGAAGGAGGAGAAGAAGAATCGAAGAAGAAGGAAGTGAATCAAGGAAGCAGGAGGAGAAGGAGAATTAAGGAAGGAACAGAAGAATTAGAGAAGAAAAAGGAGAATCATAGAAGGAGAAGAAAAGAAAATAGCAGAATTGAAGAAGGAGAAATAGGGAAAGGGAAAGAGAAAGAGAATCATGAAAGAAGGAGAAGAATTAAAAAAGGAAAAAGGAGTATCAAGGAAGAAGCAGAAGGAGAAAAAGAATTCAATAAGAAAAAGAAAAATTAAGGAAGCAGGAGAAGGAGAAACAAAGAAGGAGAAGGAGAATGAAAGAAAGAGAGGAGAAGAATTAAAGAAGAATTATTAAAGGAGGAGGAAAAGGTTAATTGAAGAAGAAAGGAAATTAAAGGAGAAGAAGAAGGAGAAAACGAATTGAAGAAGGGGGAAAATTAAGGGAGAAGGAGGTGAAGGCGAATTAAGTAAGAAGAAGAAGAATTATAGAAAGAGAAGGAAAAGGAGAAGAAGAATTAAAGAAGATGTAGAAGATGGAGAAGAATTAAGGAAGAAGGAAGAGAAGGAGAATTAAGGAAGGAGAAGGAGAGTTAAAGAAAGAAAGAGAGCAAAAGGAGAAAGAAAATTGAAGAAGAAGAATTAGGAAAGGAGTAGGAGAAAGTCAATTGAAGAAGGTGAAGAAGAAGGAGAATCAAGGAAGGAGAAGAAGGAGAAAAATAATTATAGAATAAGAGGGTAAAGAAGAAGGAGGAGAAGAATTGAAGAAGAATGATATGAATCAAGGAAGGAGGATGAGAAATAGAGATTGTGGTGGAGAAGGAGAATTAAAGAAGGAGAACGAGAATTAAAGAAGGAGGAGAAAAAGAATTGAACAAGAAGAAGATGGAGAATCAGGGGAAGAGAAGAAGAAGGAGATAAAGAATTAAAGTAGAAGGAAGCGAATTGAGGAAGCAGGAGGAGATGGAGGATCAAGGAAGGAAAAGGAGAAATTAGGAAGAAAAGGAAGAATTAAAATAGGAGAAGGAGAATTAGGGAAAGAAAGGGAGAGAGAGAATCAAGGAAGGTGGAGAAGAAGAAGAAGAATTGAAAAAGGAGAATAAGGAGAATTAAGGAAGGATTAGAAGGAGAAAAGGAATTAAAGAAGAAAGAGAAGAATTAAGGAAGGAGGAGAAGTTGAATTGAAGAAGGAGAAGAATAAGGATAGTTAAGGAAGGAGAGAAGAAGCAGAAAGTAATTAAAGAGGGAGGAGAATTAAGGAAGGGAGAGGAGAAGTAAGGAAGGAGAAGCAGTATTATAGAAAGAGAAGGAAAAGGAGAAGGAGAAGCAAAATTGAAGAAAAAGGAGGAGAATTAAAGGAGGAGGAGAAGGAGAAGAATAATTATACAAGGAGAAGAAAAAAAGCCTCCTCCTTGTAAAATAAGATCTCATTATTTTTAGCTTCACCACTGTAAAAATAAGTATTTGCAAGAAAATCGTTAAACACGTTTTCGATAAGATAAAACATATCAAGCAATTACTTTTTCGGTTCATAAATTGTCAAATATAATGTGGACTTTCTTTTGGTTATCCTTTTTTAAATTCTGCCTTTCATATCATTATTTCAATAAAGTTGAAAATGTTACACAATCGCGTTCTTTTATTACACTTTTATTTTTCAGATTCACCTGAAATATGTTTGTCAGAGATTTTAATCTACGTACTCTTTATACATTATTAAGTTCTCTGAATCCATTTTTTTTTTCATATTTGTCACACCTTGATTTATTTAACCAAAAATTTCGTATTTTTTAACATGGAACATTTTTATTTTTCCCAAATCTGGAATTGATCTTTTTGTAAAAAATTTAACTATTTTGGCAGAAAATTAACTTTTTTGTTGAAAATTTAATTATCATGTTGAAAATTCTTTTCTTTTTGTAAATTAATTTTCATTAGTGAAAATTTAACTTTTGCATTTTTAATAAAAAATTCATCGTTTTGAGTTGAAAGTTCCACTGTTTGGTTGAAAATGTATGTATTTTTGATTGAGAAAATAATAAAAATGAATAAATAAAAATGACAAAACTCAAATAGGGGACCTCTAAATCATATCTAAATCATTATTTAAATCCACCAAAAAATCAATCCATTTTTTTTTCTTTTAATAAACGATATTAAGAGGTGGCGCCAACCCCATGAAGTTTGAAATATATTTCCCATAAAAAAGAAATTTTTGTAAAATTTATTCAGAATCGTTAATATTAGGTGAATCGAGTTGAAACTCAAAATTTCTCTTCACAATTAGCCATAGAATACGAATAAAATGTCACTCTTCAAATATCACCACCATAAGTCTGTTTTATAGGGTCCCGAAAAAACCCCATTAGTGAAAAAATGGGTTTTGCGAGTTTTTGGCGCTAATCATAACTTTTTTGCGGTTTTTTAAATGCAAATTGTTTTTAATACATAAAATACTACTTTATACTAATAATAATATTTCTACCTAAATTGTTTAAACAATATATTATAAGTCTCTTTGAAGCGGCTCCCGAAGAGTATCAGGAATATTGCTGGAAGGTGGCTCCAGAGGCCTTCTAGAAGATTCTCCAGTCGTCCCAATCGTATTGTCTTGTCGACCTGACTGCGAGCTTGATTCTGCAAGAGAAAATGAAAATTGATCATATATTCCTGACAAAGTTTTTTCAATCATAGATAATATTTTCTAATTTTCTAATTTACTTTATTCAGTTAAATTATTGAATTGATTTGGATAATGATTACTTATTCATAATCAATAATTAAATCAATGATACTTGTTGATATACTGATGTCTTCATCAAGAGGATTAGAGGAGACAACGTTTGTCCTTCTAAGATATTCATTTTGTATAATTCAGTCGCAAGGAAACAGAATTATTCACTTAATTATTTGAAGTTGATATGTCATAAATTATACGGTCTTTCATCATTTATGGAAAAACAATTTTTACATCGACTAAGATTAGTCTTACAAAATTATGAAATAATTGCTAAGGCTTACATCATTCTTTAGAATATTTGATCAGATTTTTTATAAATAGCTTATACCAATTTTAATTTCAACGTTTTAAGGGCTTTTAACAGAGGCGCATAAATTTTTAAGATATTTTATTTTCTGTAACATTTATATTACCGAAAAACAATTCACTATTATCTAGATTGTCAATTTGACTAATTATTTACGGAATTACCATTTGCCAATACCGAATGATTATTTGATGTTGTTTTCATTTTTAAGAATTACCGTTTGGCATAGTTTTTATTTTTTTGAATAACCACTCGAGATCATTTTATTTGTAACAAATTCTTACTTCATTCAACGTTTATTTTACCAAATAATCATTAGCCATAATTTTTATTCTTTCTAATTTTTATTCAACGTATCCATGACGATATCTTCGATTTGTTTTCGTTAAAGTTGAATGAAACAAAAAATATGCAGAAAATTATGATCATGAAAGAACTCCCATTTGTAAAAAAAGCTTAGTAAAAATTTATTCAACCCCCTTCTATTCAGATCAAACCCAGATATAGTTCAAAACAAATAGCTTTCAGGATGAGATGCTGATTCAATGAACAAATTGTTATTGGCAAAAATCTGAAAAATGAACTATAAGATATAGATATTAGATTTATAATAATTAATTATATATTCACCAATAGAATTAAAGATGACCAGCAAGGTGCAGAGCAGAGTAAAAGCGATCCTCATTTTTTCCAAGTAAAGAAAAAACTGATTGCAGTATTATTAACAAATTTGGTTCACAGTCTGACTAATGAATATTCTGACCGTTATCACATAGCTTTATAGGGATCACGATCGTCCTTGTCATAAATTTGCATTCAATTCGTCAGTTTCAACAAAATTTATGTCACAATTTACGATATAATTTTCCAAGTTGCACTGAAAGCCTTCAAGCCTTCAGCAAAGCTTTAGAACTGATGAGAAATCTTTTATGAATTAAGCGCACTCTGTTTATTCTCCTTGACTTGATGTGTCAAATATTGAAGTAGAAGAACAGTTTCGTAACTTTATGTTAAATTTGTATACATACAGAATTATCCCCTTTTACATTACCATCATTGCACATGATTTAATGACAATCATTTAACTCGTTTTCAAGGAAAATAATAATTTCGTCATAGACACCATCCATAAATATGCGAATAGCTTTTGCGTTCAGCTTTCGAGATTTTATGAAAGATTTAACAGGATTTGAAAACATTTATAACCTATATTGAAAAATCATTGTCTGCCGAATCGTTTTATAGTACTTATATCAGCCTCTTTCTCCAAAGCTGATGATGTAGATGCATGTCTTATAGTATAAGCCGAGAAGGAATCCGTGTCTACACCTGAATTTTCTAGAAGGGTCTTAACCCTGTTAAATCTGGTTATCAACGACCTGGGTTTATTTTTTTAATTGAATCAGGGGTCTTGGTTTTTAGTTCACATTTTCAAACTTTAATGTTTATAAGATTCAGATTTCTTTCGTTATCCAGTAAAAATTCTTACCTTTCTGTTTTTCCAGTGCCTGCACCAAAAACTACCAGGTATCAAGTTGATACGGCAAATGGAGCAAAATTATGCAACTTTTGGATGTCTCTATTCATGATCAACTTGATTCAAATTTCGAGATCAATTATCTGTCATACAATTTCAACTATTCAACATATTATGAAATTATACAATCCTCTGAACTAAATGATGATGAATAAAAACCGTTTAAAATTAAATTGGTTATCAAAATATATCTTTCCCTAGGAAGATGTATTCAGAACTGAAATAGGAGGCACACTGGCCATTTTTTTGAAATCTAGGCCTTCTAAGAAGTAAACCTAGTAGCCCAGATATTTAGAATACATCTTCTCCGAGGAAGGTTCGTTCAGAACTGAAATTTTATTCACCTTGGCCGTTTTTCTAAGGTCTCGTCCTTCTCAAAAGTTAACCAGGTAGTCCAGGTATTCAAAATACATTTCCTTTTGGGAAGTTGTGTCCAGAAATGAAGTAGAAGGCACCTTAGAAGAGGTTGGATTATTAAAGATATATTTTTGACACCTATACATAATACTTTCAAACCCCAATCCTATAAGGATTGGGGTCTGAAATTTCATTTACGAACACAACCTTCTCAAGAAATATGTATTTTGAACACCTAAACTAGCATGTTCACTTCTAAGTCAGGCCCGAGCCAGTTTCTGCGTTTCATGCGGTGTTTGGCCCAAGCTCGATCCCCAGGCCGGGGCCTAATTTTACCAGGCTTGGCTCCAGCTTGGGCCATAGAACAATTTCCACACGGGATGTAGTATCCAGGCAAATTTAAAGTGATCGGATACATTTTTTTAACTGGAAAAATAGTGTGCGGACAATGTGGGCAAAGTTGGGTGTACACACAAGGGTTACTAAAAAATTATTTTTTTTTGTGAATTTTTTTCAGGATCGGCAAGATGCTTTTGGCTATCATATAACAATTGAGAATAGCGTTTTTCTAAATAATTTATATCCGTGTGCTGTCTGTGCTTCTGCTGTTCTCCTGATGACACTTTTCGTCAATCGTTTGGGACTTAACTTTTTTATAGATAATAATTTATTTTTTAATAATGACTTATATTAACTAATGTAAATTGATAAATTATATTTAAGTTAAACTAAAATTGCAGGATTTAGAAAAAACGAATTTGTAATATTAGAATTTCTTGACAAGAAACAAGTGCAATTTATTTTTTTAATTTATGTGCAGCTGTCTCTACTTCTCACTGCTATCAGTTTGCATGATCGGCGTATTTGCATTCTTTGTCACAATTTTTCCTACTAATCTCAGGTATACACAATAATATACCATTATATCAATTAATTTTTCACTAAATTATAATCTCATAGATAATAATTGTTTTTATCTAATTATAATAGTAGCTTTTCAACTTGTAGGTCTAGCAATTAAAATGAATGATAATGAATGGCTTTAATGGCTTGAATACTTTCATTATTTTATTTCTTGATAATTAAATATTGTTATATGCTTTCATTATCTTATGACTGATTCCATTTCAAATCATGGAGAGAGGTCCAACCCAGGGTGTCAAATTTTTATTTCGATATATCATTCTGGAGTGAAAATAATGGGACAAGTATTTTACAGTTAGACCATAAATTTATTTTTTTGATTTTCTACAATTATTTGGAGATTACTTGCGAATTATAAAAAAAGGAGAGATTTTTTTGCAAAATTAAGTATTTTCATAATACATTCTTGAATTTGTTTCTAGTTAATGATGCAAGATATTACAAAAGAGCAGGAGGTGTTTATTGTAGAAATTTTCTACTTATGCAAAGTATTATGTGAACACTTTTTTGTACCTGTTTTTATCAACGAAATGACGGTTTTTGATCTACATAATCAAAACTAAAATGGTTTTATTCTTTAGCTGGTGTTCTCATCCACTAGCTACTAGCTAATCAACAAAAAACATAACATCAAAGTTCAATTTTTTGTACCTTTCGTTGCATATTGATTCGTGATACAAGTGAAGATAAAATTTACTTCCTAAGACATTTGTCTTCAATTACATTTATCTTCTGTCAACGCCAAAGATCTGGGTGATAACTTTGGTTTCTCATGAAACGCTAATTTTTCCTGTTGTTCGAGAATGGAGATTTTTGATCAGTGAATATCGTTAATTTAGAGATCGGTAACTTAATGATTTAAGTAGCTGACAATGCCCCATAAGCAGTTTTGCTGCTTTGTTGCTTGCAACACCAACAAGTGCTGTAGTGGCTCCTGAGATACTTACAATGGTTTCTAAACTACAAGAAAGTAAGAACTGTGCCAAAAATACCAACGAGGAAACAATTGCTGTTCCCAATCCACAAACTCCACCACTTTGTATCGCTTCATCTTCCGCAGAGACTGCAAAATGCAAAAAGAAAATTCAAGGTAGGTATAAATTGATAAATAAAATATAAAAAGACTTTTTGTGCACAGAACTTTTAAAATGAAAGGTCAAATCATAGACGATTGTAATTTGGTGATTGTGAATTCTCTTTTGGTAAAGCTCCTTCGGCTTTAACGAATACATTCTGATCACGTACCTAGTGATTCGCACTTGATTTTTTCCAAAATGCAAAATTTTCTACATTATATGATCAACTTTTATCTATTCATCTTTTTTCGTACCTTGTGTCGTTTTTCCAAAAAAATGTTTATTGTCAATGTTATTTTTCACGATTGAAACAAAAATTATGCATCTCATGAAAAAATAATTAATTCAAAATTTGTAGCTCTTTTCTGAGTGAACCACTTTTGTCTAGTAATTTTTTCCTTGGTCTGTGTCGTTTGTCCAAAAATGAAATTTATTATATTCTTCAATCAGTTTTTTACAAATGAAACAAAGACTAAGCGTTCTATCAAAAAGTGATTCATGACAAGTTTGTAGATATTTTTTTAATGCACAATTTTTGCTGGTTCATCTTTTTTCGTATCTTGTATAGTTTGACCGCAAAATGGAATTTTTTATTCTTCATTATTTTGTTGTGCGATGAAAATGGGAATTATCGATTTTTCAAGAAAATTGAATAAGCCTTAAAGCAATTCTGTAGGATGTTAAAAAAGAAACATTTTTCTTCTCTTGACCTTTTTCATATCGTGCGTTGTTTAGCTTAAAATCGATCGGTTCTACGAATATTATCATCCCATTACAAATAAGCATTAGGCTATCGTTCCGCTACGGATAAGAATTAGTCTAAATTCATTTTTTAAGAAATTGAGTAATTACGTAGAAGTGTTAAAACAAATAAAAATCTTTAAAAATGTCTTGTTTCGAAAGTTATAGGAGCCTAAATTACGTTACAAACTGTAATACAAAATAGGTCGCGTCGGGATCGATCGTTCAGTGAACGATCGCGGTCGTAGCTTCCGGAGGCTACATCTTTGCCAATTTTCCAAAACAAACAAAACCTTTTTTCGGGCACAAATGAAGTGCTGTATGGGACAGGCTTTGAGACTCGTATCCCGGATTAAATCGATACAAGGTATTTAGAAGTTAAGGATCACGGTGAGAAATCGTCTTGTTCATTTTCTTTGACTTTAACATGACTGAGGATGATTCCTTCGCTACCCTACGCCAGTCCGTCATTAATTCAAAACAACTGTTATAACATGGTTACATGCGTGTTAAGAAACTTATGTCACAGAGTTACAGTCCAGAGTGTGACATTTTGCATCACAGGTGAGTCACCTGTGACTCACCAGTTGTGTAACATGTTACAGTTTGTTATTTATCAGTAACATAAATATTATATAACCATGTTTGCTGAGATACCTTGAGCATTTTCATGACAGTCGTTCTTAGATGAGAAAGTCATTTTCATAAAATATGTTTGTAAGTGAATTTCCGATAAACGCATTATAAGGCACTTCAAAAGCGCGAAAAGTTCAAAACCTGATAGGATTGTGCATATAAATATATCACTTACTATCGGCGAAAAAATTCGAGTCCTCTGGCTTTGACGTTAAAAAAGTAAGTGAAGAAAAAATGGTAGCTTAATGAATTAAGGATCATTTTGAAGGTCAAAATGTTGTACGTTAATGAGCCTAAAAGGAATATGCCAAACAAATTTTACAGCTTACAGACCCGAAAATCTGTTAGAAATTAGAAAAATTTTACAGCTTTTGAAGACAGTGAACTTTGGAACATAGTTTTTTATTGAAAAAATAATAGGAAAAATCTGAAAAAATTCCTGGTCGTACTTTAAACATTTCTAAGCAAATTGCCGTTGAAATATTTGCAGAATATAAGAAATTGTTAATTTTTTGTACATAAATATAAAACTGTAATATCTTCAGTTCTAATGAAAATAATAAAGTGATTTAAATTAGAGGTAGTTAGTTCAAATATTTGTAATTATTTGCAATTTGAAAGAAGTATGAGCTTCTTTTTCTCTTCGTGCAAATTGCGATATCGAAATACAGTTTTTTATACTAGAAAGAAAGTGTAAGAAACCAGCGGGGTACCTTTTTTTCATGTAATCATCATCGTCTTTCTTGGAGGATAAGATTATATATTGAAAATATAGATCGGCAGGAATGAAGATGAATAACGTTATCGGTCTATACTAGTTACATCTAGATATAATTTCTTAATACTTAAGGGTATTGGTTAAAACTATAAGCTCAAAATTCTATTTTTTCATTATACTCGAGAAGTATCAGAAGTAGATATATCTTTTCGCTTTGTAAATGTATATGTTGTCGTAGTTATATGATACTATTAATAAAATTTAAAAAAATTGTGTTACTAAGATAATATATTTCACAAATTTTGTTAAATTATCAACAATATTATATTTCTGGGTCGCTTATAAGATTTTCCTAATTAATTTTTTCTCAATATGATTTTTTTTGTATCACGTATGTTAAAATAAGTATATGCCAAGACAATTGCATGCAAAATATTTATTATTTTCAATAATTTATAAGAATTGTTTTCAATCTCAGGAATACTAAAACTGCAAAAAGATCGATTGAATTTTACATCGCTGGACGATGTAAGTAAAAGGACCTCGTGTATCAGAGTAAGTTTCCGAAATTTTGTAAAAATCCACCTAGTGATGAATTTTGCAATTAGAGCTTTTGTGATATTCCAATTTGATCGGTAATTTTACACAAGAAAAAGTAAAATTCATGCGGTGAAAAAATTAAATAAAATAAAAATTATTTGTCGACAGGACTCGAAACCTCGAAGCTTGAACTTAGCACATTTTCATGGAGATTGAAGACAGGCAAGCCGGACACGTTACCACCTACCTAAAATTCACAAGATACTATGGATATTTTTTTTCAGTTCATATAGCCTGTAACAAAAATATGAAATATACATTTTAAGTAGCGGAATTTTTTCGTTCGAATAGCAGCCAATGTAAAAGACAAAATAGGAATAGCTAGAATTTTATCTATTTTTGTGTAAAAGCTGTCAACGAAGTTGAAGACAGTTGACAATTTCCTCGTATTAACAATCAAAATGCTTTAAAATTAGAGAACTAACGCATCGACAAACAACGAAAACGAGACACACTTGCATATTCAAATATTATTTGATTCATTATTCTGAATTTGCAATTAATTATAAATCCTAAATCTTACAGTTTCTGTCAGGGTAAAATTGAAAAGCTCGATGTAATTTTCAATCTCAGGAATGCGATTTTACCGTCCCACCGTATTTTTACACGCTGCGACTGAATTTTCCCTTCTCTACGTATATTACGTACGGAGGAATCTGTACTTTTGTTTGTATTTAGTGTGTAATATTGCACTGCTGTTCGAGGGTCCTTTTATTTACATCGGTAGGGGCTGTAATTTCACACACTTTTGTAAAATCACAAAATGAGTTGTGTGAAATTTACGATAATGCAATATGTAATTTTCCGAAACTTTGCAACTTTACATAAATCTTATTTTACAGTTTAAATTCTGTGTATCCTTTCTTTAATATTTCTTCATTTGAAAATAAAATTACTATTCCTATTAATATATACATATATATATATATATATATATATGTCAATATGGATTATAAATTGTAGACGCGACAAATGGGAACCGAATTGTAATTCAAAATTATGCGAAGTAAGTACTTATATTTATGACTAAAACAATATAATTTAAATATCTGAGGTCTAAGGCTTATGGTTATATGTCATCAAATTGCCTGTGAGCATTTTTTTTTGCATGTTTCAGCGAAATAACATCCAGAAGAAAGTAAGGTTAGGAATCCGTATTTGTTTTTATTTTTAATTTAATAAAAAAATACATTTTTGGCTATATGTATGCATTTTTATATTCATTTCGAATTATATATAATTTCGAATCAATAGTTAAACTACGTGTTATCGGTGAGTAGAATAATTTGTCATTTTTTCTTTTCAATTGATCATTATATTATAAGGTTTAAAAAAATTTATCTCTTCAATAATATCATTATCTTGGAATATGACAGCTTACTTCACTTCAATTTTTTTCACATTACTATTTAATTAGGTTCTAGAACAAACTTCATCTGTTAAAAGTTCGATATCAAGTAAGCGATTTTGAATTTGGCGGGGAACCAAAATGGCAGATTGCATATTCCCATCTAATATAGTACCTTAGTAGTGTATGGTTAATGGGTTAACGGTTTGTTTGGAAAGTTCAGATCAAAACAAAAACAATAACAATGTGTGTTTTATATGAATTTTTAAACGAAAATGGTATTGTACTGTTGTGTTGGATGCTGCAGACGAAGCTCAAGAGGCGATAAGGAATATTCGTTTTTTAGGCCACCAAATGACCCAGAAATGTAACTATTATATTCATCATACATATATTCGGATGTCAATCAATAGTAATTGTAATTAATTATATATCAATAGATAATTTAATATTTTGTTCGCATGAATCGTTGAAAAAAACATTTATGTTAGTACTGTATATTTTGTAGCCTTCTAATTTAATGCTGAAATGAAGGATGACAGTACGGAAGTCAGTAACCTACAAATGTGAATTTTTTAAAAGGGCAAGAAAACATTCTGTAAAATATTAACCATTATTTAAAGATGAAACAAATTTCCACTCCCGAGCCGAAGTGTTGCTAACTCGAAACCAACAAAATATCATAAAAAAATGTTATTCAGGATCGAGGAAGTGGATCGAAATCGGAGTAGACCCCGCTACCGATTTCGACAGAGAATGCAATTTTTCTGTGTTTGTTTTTACACTGGCTGATAACGTGTAGTAAATGAATATTCCCAAAAGTAAAATAAAAACAATAAATATTTGAAATTAATCATGGAAATCAGTATTTTTTAGTCGCGCAAAATGGACCCGATTCGCTTTAGGAGTCAATGGAGAGTTGGCCATGAGTTCTCGGACCTGTTCCGATCATTTTGACAAGAAGTAAATCTTGAAGACGTATCCTAGAGCGCTAGTGAGCAAAAATGCAGTTCCAATACTTCCAGAAAGTAAAATCAATGCCGAAAAGCCTGCGGAAGGTGAGTAATTTTGTTAACATGCGTTCAAAAAATTCATATTCAGTAACTTCTTCTCCACCAATTATGTTATATTTTCACCAAAAATAAGGAGAATTTTCAGAAGACTTTAGTTTTGACGTACGAAAGTCAAAATTTCAACCAAAAAATGAGAAATTAAATTTTAATGTAAAAAATTAATTTTCAATATAAGTGATAAATATCAAACTGCAATGTTGGGCTATTAAACGGGATTAGTCAATTATCTAAATTAAAAAATGAATTTTAAGTTAGAGAAGTAATTCATTGCAATTAAAAATATTGCATTTTTGCAGGATAGATGCATTTTCAAGTGAAAAAAATCAATTCGCACCAGATAATGGAACAGTTAATAATTCAATTTTCGACCTTTTATGTAATCTGTAAGAATATGATACTCATTAAGTAATTTATGAATTAAATATTTTTAGTGCCGACTCCGAGAACAGCGACAAGAGTTCAGGACAATTAACCATCTGTATGACCAGCGAAGAGCCGAATACTTCATCAGACGAACAACCTAAACTTAGAAATGTTCAGGAAGTAAACATGGGTGGTGAGACTCTTAAACTTTTTGAAAACGAAATTTAGTTGATTTTAGATGACATAAAAATATATCTGCCTCAACTGTCACGTATATTCATATGATTTTCATAACTTGGAAACACATTTTACTTTTTAATAATTATGAAATCAAATTAAATGTCTACAATTTATGTAACGTTTTATTTTCTGTTGAAGAAATGAGTATCGGACAAGAGGAAGAAGTTATTTCTACACGGACTCTCACATCTTCTTCCAATGTCTTGTCATCTACGCCTTCTACTGCTCATTCAGTGTCACGCTTCGATGGACGTACACTGAAACTTCAACTAAAAGAAAAAAAGTTGTTACAACTTTTTTCTTTCAGCAGTCCCAGTAGGAGTGTAATTGATAATGAGGATCCACGGTGCTTCAAACCGCAAGATTTCAGTACATCGTCCGGAAAAGATGAGGTTAGGGAGATTGCAAGCACTCCTTCTAATTGCGGCAAAGTCAATGAAACTTGTATTACACCGTCCGGAAACTTCCACTAAAGGTCGCGTTACAACACTTTCACGAATTCGAGAAGCATTTCCTGAAACTTGTAAGATTTCTCAGAATTCCCAACCATTGTCGCCAAAATCTTTGTGTTTGAATACTTATAGAAGAACGATAGCCGTGTTTTATTCAAATAATGGAAAAACGTGAGACGTAACATGTATACGACTCCTTATTAAATTTTGTAATGCAAAGAATTCAAAAGAATTCAAGGAATCCAAAAGAATTCAAGGAATTCAAAAGAATTCTAGGAATTCAAAATAATTAAAATGATTCAAAAGAATTCAAGGAATTCAAAGGAATTCAAGAAATTCAAAAGTATTCAAGAAATTGAAAAGAATTCGAGGAATTCAAATGAATTCAAGAAATTCAAAGAATTCTTATTCTTATCATAATTTTAAGTAAGGTAAGTGTCCCAGTAGTCGTGAAGGTCCCAATAATGGTGTAGGTGACATTTATTTTCAGCATTTTATAGTATGAAATCAAATGTCGATTAATTCAAAGTGGATACAAAAAAAAGAAAATTGGCTTCAAAAATTACTGGTACTAAGATCACGATTACTGGGATGCTTACCCAATTACTTAATTTTTTAATGCAAAAAATTCAAAGAATTCAAGAGATTACAAAGAATTCAAAAGAATTCAAAAGAATTCACGGAGTTCAAAAGAATTCAGGAAAATTCTAAGAATTCCGAAAATTCGAAGAATGCAAAAAATTCGAAGAATGCAAAATATTAAAAAGTATTCAAAGAATTCAAAAGTCTTCAAAGAATCCAAAAGTATTCAAAAAAGTGAAATTAATTTTTAATTTTAGGTCGTTAGTATTAATCTTGAGTTTTTGAATTCAAAGAATTGAAAAAAATGTAATTCAAAAGAATTCAAAGAGTTAAAAAGAATTCAAAGCATTAATTTTTAATTTCAGGCTGTTCGAAGAATGCAAAAAATTCAAATAATGAACCTGTGGTTTTGTAAATTTGAACGTGGCCGCACATGTCTGGGAATATTTTTATATTCTGACATGTAGTCACATTACGAAATTCTAGCGTCATTACCGACTCAGTTTGTGCGAAACCGGCAGGGCGCTTCTTCCGGTTACCGCAACTGCAATGTGGCGCCCGCATCTTTTTCTCAAGTGGCTCTCTTTCTATCTCCACACGTTATAAAAAGAGATCCTTTCGATTTTCGACACGGTATCGGAGTCCCACTGCAGCCGCCATATTGAAATAATTTGTAATACTAGAGCTTCGAGATGAACATTGCAAATGTTCAAAATATATATATTTAGCAATAATATAGCATCTTCAATTGACCAGACAGACCTGCCCCATAATATTTCCTGTCGTTTAAAAAAAAGTTAGCACGGTATTTCAATTTCCCTCTTTTTAAATTGGCGGAAGAAAATAACACGGGATGGTCGGCAATACGTGACGTCATAATGTACTACATGCCCTTAATGAAAATAATTGTTTGATGCTTTTTATTTTGTGAGCAGATAAATTGATTATTAATTGATTCTATTAAAACTTACATTTTCTGGAATTACTTTAAAAGATTAATAATAAATCAAATTTTCACAAATGAAAGTTCAAATTTAAAAAAAAGTAAGTAAAAATTATTTGAATGTTTTAATGAATATCGAAGTTTAAAGCTTCTTATCTTGTGAAATGATTAACTAATTATTAGCTGATTAATTTGTTTCACCATATTAAATTAAATGAAGATTAAAGTTTAGGTTTTTTTTTAATTAAGTTACATAAATTGATCATTTAATTTAAGGTTATATAATTGAAACTTGGGTATAATTTTTATAATTAAAATTTATTTATATTTATAATACCTTCATTACAATTACATAATTTTTCAATTGTGCCTGATTTTTTGTAAATAAGTATCTGAATTTAAGTTCCAAAACTATATGTAAATATGTTTTATTTTTTCGTAAATTAGTATAAAAGGTTACAAATGAATAAAGTTTGCAGAAATGAAAGAAAAAATGTTAATAAAATATCAAGTAAAAATTATTTGAGTGTTTTAATGAAAGTTATAGTTTAATACTTCTTATTTTTTTGAACTGATTGATTAATTAGTAGCTGTTTTATTTTTTTTCTCAATAATAAATTACAAAAGATTGAATTTCAATTTGTTTGAATTAAGTACATGAATTGATTATTTACTTTAGGTGTATGTAATTGAATATTGGCTACAATTTTTATAATAAAAGTTTATTTACATTTAAAGTACATCTATTGCAGTTATGTGATTCCTGTCAATTTTTGTGATGTTGTGAAATGATTATCTGAATTTAATTTTCAAAATTATATCTAACTATGATTTAATTTTTTCTCCAATTACTTTGCAAGGTTACTAATAACTCAGATTTTCAGAAAAAAGTGAAAATTTTTAAAAATTCAAAGTGAAAATTATTTGAATGTTTGAATGAAAATGATAGATTAATGCTTTTCATGTTGTTAATAGATTAATTAATTGCTAGCTGATTCACTTTTTCATAATATTAAATTACATAAAGATTGAATCTTAATTTGTTTAAATCAAGTAAATAACTTGATTATTTACTTGGAGGCCATGTAATTGAATATTGGCGATAATTTTTATAATAAAAGATTATTTATGTTTAAAATACTTCTATTCCAATTGCATAATTTTGGTAAATTTTTGGGATGTGAAATGAGTATCTGAATTCTGATTTCAATATTATATGTACATTGTACATATATCTTACTTTTCTATGAAATTAGTTTAAAAGGTTAATATTAATTCAATTTTTCAGAAAAATATAAAGTAAAAATTATTCGTAAAATTTGTACATTATTTTGCAAAATCTGAATAAGCAGTAACCAGCTTGAGATACAGAAATAAATGTGATATACATAACTGATACCTTCTCATCAACTAAGACCGTCATAGATCCTATAAGAAGTGCCCCTGTTATCGCAGATAACGCTTGCGCAGTTGAAAAAGTCGCGGTCTATTAGCATCACTGCCTTAAGGTGCTTTTACACTTCTGCATTCATCCACTCGCGTACGCATGCGTTTGCAAGCGGTCATTCCAACGACTGAGAAATCTAGTAATCTTTTAGTAATTATCTTCTCATTTTTAATATTACTAGATAATTACTCAAATATTACCAGATTTATCAGAGGATAACATGACCGCTTGCAAATGCATGCGAACGCACGTGCATGCATACAAAGATGTAAAAGCACCCTCACACTTTCGATCACGTTTTAAGGTGCCGTCTCATATGGACAGAAAACGTCAGCGTAAAACAGAAACTCACAAGAGTAAAAGAGACAAATAGATCTGTCCGTTTCTTTCACACTCATGAGTTTCTGCTTTACGCAGCCGTTTTCTGCGCACGTGGGACTCCACCTTTACCCTGCCGATTGAATGACACTGAAACGGCACTCAAACGGCACTGCCCAGTGCCATTTTAGTGCTGCTCGTTTAAAGCTACTCAGATTCCAGACTTAAATGCCTGCAGAAGTTTCCTTCATACCTGCGACTAGGCTACCAAGTAGACCCGCTGAAAGGGATTAAAAATTAGAAATTAAAATTTGTACAATTTTGAAATGACCGCTGCGAAAGTTAGAAATTCAGAATCTACGGGTTTCGATTATTTCAGATATCTAACTTTTTGTTTAGAAGTTTAAAATTGAAATGAATATAATGCATCTCGTGAATGGAATGAGATACGCTGAAATAGACAACGTTTTTTAATTCAACTACAGAATAGTATATTAGTATATAATTTATAATTATAAAAAATATATAATGAGAAAATTCATCAATTAAAAAAAGTGTTAATAATTTGAAGAAAATTTTGAAAAGGAATTCGGTTGGTGGCGGCCAACTACTGTAAACCACTCTGCTCGAGCGGTACGTGGCGAATACAATAGGACAGTACAATAGGTCAGTGCCGTTTCATTGGCAGGGTAGTTTCTCGGAATTAGACCTTTTTCCTGACTTTAGGGACCCTAGAAGTTTTGAGCACTTACATGTTAAACTTCCTAGAATGTTAGAGCATTTCAATGTTAAATTTCCCACGCGTGAAGTTGGTTGCAAGTTGGGATCAAAAGGTCTATTGTTGCGATGTTTTCGCATTCACCGAAACAGTGCTTCCAATTTGGCTCCCCAGCTACACTGCGCATGCATCGCACCAGCAACCTCATTGGATGTTGATCGCACGCTTATTTAAAATGATCAAATATGTAAATCAATTTTTCACAATATATAATAATCATAAAGTAAAATACAATATCATGAATAATTTATAATTTAAATTGGTGGAAGAAGGTATTCCTTCCTTTGGATTTAAAATCAATAATTTATTTGTAAGGAGTAAAATCAAATTGCTATTTCACCTTGCACTCTAAAAGACTATTTTGTGATAAAAAAATTAATCGTTATTAATTCCAAAATGATTATTTATTATGAAAAATTGATTTATACATGTAATAGTTTCAAAAAAGCGCGCAAAAAACGCATGCGCAGTGCAGTTGGAGAGCCGAATTGGGAGCACTCACCGAAACCCGAATTCATAAATTATGGAGACGGTCATTTTCACACCTTCACCCCCTAAACTTTCCCAGGCACCCGTTGTCGCGCACGCGCACCGTGTGCAACTCTCAGTCCAGCGTCCAGCTCAATCCAGCTCGAAATTAGTTGTCTGCTCCAATCTGCTGATTTTTATGTTTGCGTACATTTATTTTCGATAAAAAATTGATTCAGAAGAAAAGAAGGGGAATTGCGTAAAAATAAAGTTTCATTACAAATGTTGCTAAAAAAGTTGCGCAACGAAGTATACCCTAGAAAGGCACGTCAGGGAGATCTGCTCCATTAGTTCCAGAGAAAACAAAATTTATAATATATATACTTTATAATTATAATTTTATCAAGTTTATGGAACTAATTCAATAGGGTTTTATATAATTTCCGAAACATTTCAGATAAAATGTAGAATTATCATTTTTTGAGTATTATTTTGCCAAAGCAGTTTCGCTTTTCCATTATTTTCGAGAATATTGAATCTAAAATTTTCGCAAATAGAATAGAATATGATATTTTTTAAAGCTTTTTTCATACAAAAAATTATAAATGAAGCACAGTATTAAAAATAACATTCAACTTTGTACAATTTGCTTACAAATTGCTTATTCCGAATCAATCAGAAGGATTGACCAGGAGTAACTAGAACTAATGTCCAGCAGGTTACAGTGAGAAAAAATTGTTTATAACGTTATAAACAAACTTTTGAACAATGTAAGTTTTTTTATTCGCAATGATTAGTTATTTTAAATCCATAGATTTTGTATTAAATATAAAAGATAATAATACGCACTTAAAACTTTTTAAGAAAAACTGCTGTTTACTAATCAATTAAACAATTTTGTTGATTCAACTTGAAATGTTTTGCTAAAGACTCCTAGCTGTCATATTTTCATTACTGCATAAACTTTTAGTTACATAACCAAATTGTTTATTTACTTAAAGGCTATGTAATTGAATATAAGCTATAATTTTGATAATAAAAGGTTATTCATGTTTAAAATACCTTTACTCCAATTGTATAATTTTGGTAAATTTTGGAGATGTTGTGAAATAAGTATGTGGAGTCTGCTTTCAATATTATATGTACAATTTTACAATATATATATTTTTTTATGTAATTAGTTTAAAAGGTTATTATTAATTCAAATTTTCAGAAAAATATAAATTAAAAATTATTATTCGAAGCTTTTACTGAAAATAACTGTTTATTACTTTATATGTTGTGATATGATTAATTAATATGTACATACATTTCAATTTTTTCTGGAATTAGTTTTAAAGGTCATTACCAAATTAAATGTATTTAAATGCAATTCCAAATGAAGAAATATATTTTGAATTCATATGAAAAAAGGTAAACCTACATCTTGTGTAAGCTTGTGGTATAGTAGGAATCGTTATGTAATTGAATATTGTATATGATTGGTATAATAAAAGTGAATTTTTATTTAAAATACCTCTATTCCAATTCCATAATTTTCAAAATCTTTACGATGTTGTGAGATAATTATCTAAATTCAATCTTCAACATTATATATAAATATGTTTCAAGTTTTTATGGAATTACTAATTAGTTTAAAAGATTATGAATAATTTAAATTTTTAGAATAATATAAGGTAAAAATTATTTGGATGTTTCAATGAAAATAATAATGTTGATTGATTTTTATGTTATGAAATGATGAATTAACTATTATGAACTATTGATTGATTAATTTTTTTTTCAAAAGTTGAATTACATAAAGATTGAATTTGAATTATTTTCAATTAAGTCACATACACTGATTCTGTTTAAAATTACATTTTGTGGAATTAGTTAAAAGATTATTAATAAATAAAAATTTGATAAAAGAAACGGCCAAATTGAAAAAAAAATATTTATAAAGTGAAAATTATTTGAAAGTTTCAATGAGAATAAGTTTTTCATGCATTTTATGTTGTTAGCTGATTAATTAAGTATTAGCTGATTAATTTTTTCATATAATATCAAATTACATAAAGATTGTAGTTTAATATTCTTTAATTAAGTAACAGCAATTGATTATTCACATTAAGGTTATGTAATTGAATTCTGACTATAATTTTCATAATATTTTTTTTTAAATACCTTCATTATAATTATATACATATTTTTTTAATGTTTGCGATGATCTGAAATGATTTTATGTATTTAATTTTCAAAATATGACGTAAATATTTTTTAATTATTTCTAAAATTTATATAAAAGGTTATTAATAATTTAAATTTTAATTATTGCAATTGAAAATTTCAAAAATATGAAGTAAAAATTAATTGAATATTTCAATAAAAATATTTGTGTAATGTTTTTTATGTTTTGAAATGATTGATTAATTATTGATTCTGTTAGAACTTAAACTTTATGGAATTTTTTCAAAACTTATTAATATATCAAAATATACAGAAATGAAAGTTCAAATTAAAAAAAAAAACATGTAAAAATAATTTGATAGTTTCGATGAAAATAATTGTTTGAGTGTTTTTATGTTGTGAACTGTTTAATTAATTATTAGCTGATTAATTTTAACCACAATATTGAATTACATAAAGATTGAATTTAAATTGTTTTGAATTCAGAAACATAAATCGATCATTTACTATGAGGTTATGTAATTGAATACTGGGTATAATTTGCATAATAAAATTTTATTTATATTTCAAATAACACTATTTTAAGTACATAAGAACTCCAATATAAGGCCGACTGATTTAGTTCTTCCTAGAACTGCTGGCCCACGCAGTTTTTTTTAGCGCAGAAGCAGTGTCAACAATGCGTCGCCACCACGCACCATTCGTCCAACGATGAATTTATTGCCACGGCCACTGCGATACCCCCGAAACTGTCCTTATATTGGAGTTATTGTGTACATTATTTTTAAAACGATTCTGATATTGCGAAACGAGTGCCTGCATTCAATTTTCAAAATGATATGTGGATATGTTTTTAGTTTTCCTGAAATTAGTATGGAAGGTTACTAATATATTAAATAATCAGAAATGATATTGAAATTTTTTTTAAGTTGTAGAATAGAAGTTATTTAAATGTTTGAATGAAAATCATAGTTTAATGTTTTTTATGTTGTAAATATATAAATTAATTATTAGCTGATTATTTTTTTCTACAATTTTAAATTACATGATGATTGAATTTTAATTGCTTTTAATTAGGTAACATAAACAAATTATTTAATTCAAGGTTATGCAATTGAATATTGAGTATAATTTGTATAATATAAGTTTTTTAATGTTTAAAATCCCTCTATTCCAATTTTATTATTATTTTTAAATTTTGGCGATGTTGTAAAATAAGTACCTATCTGAATTTTGATTTCGAAATTATGTGCACATATATTTTTATTATCTCTGCAATAGTTTGAAGGGTTATTATTAATTCAAATTTTCAGAAAAATATGAAGTAAAAAATATTTGAACGATTCAATGGAAATAATTCTTCAATGCTTTTTGGGTAATGAAATGATTGATTAATTATTGGCTGAATAATTTTTTCTCAAAATTAAATAACAAATATTTAATTTCAATTTTTCTCTATCAAGCAACATAAATTAATTATTTACTTCAAAGTGATGTGATTGAATATTGGCCAGTATGTTGTTTTGAGCGAAAATTGGTTTCCGGCGATACTTAACTGTATTCTCAGTGGTTTTCTTTTTGTCTTCTGGTGACACATTTGCTTCATCTGCCACTTTTCTGCACCTACTCTCTCGTCAGAGCTGTGAATTTTATTGCGTCAAACGTCATCGTGCTGTTTTGATCCTCAGCTGTTTTTCTTTCAGTTGTAGATGTGATCATGAGCTAATTTATTTGTTTTAAACTATTCTTGTGTGCAAACAGTATTCAAAAGGAGTTTTGTATCTTGAGCGCTATATGCCACTTCCTCGTAGTAAAACTAATTCGTTAATCCACGAGGAGAGTGGTGCTCCTCAAGAAGTATTGTTGACGGTTCTTCCTAGTCCTCGAAACGTAGTCGGATGTTTCAATTTTGTTTCTTTTTTCCGCCGGCCTTATAAAAAAGCATGTCAATGAAAATTTTGAAGTGTCTGATTCTTGATTTCCACTCGAAATTTGTGGAACATGTACTTTGAATGATCACGGAAATAGAAAGTCTGAAAGAACTTTTCTGTCAATGCCTAATTATATTGATATAATTTTGCTTAAAGAAACTCGCACAAGTGAAGACTCATGTAATTGTTTTGTTTGTTTAAGTAGGAAATATCAAGTTCACTCAAAGATAGAAACAGAAAAAGACCACAAAAATGATTCGGTTGGAATTACTACTGAAAATGGACTTATGGCAGTTTCAAAAATGTAAATCTTCCGATGGAAGTCCAAGTCAGTGATACGTTACGCTCATCTGTTTCAATTTGCAATTTGTGTTTTCAGGAAGTCGGTAGAGGTAAATCTCACCCTTGTATTGCTCCTGCTTCATCTCGGGATAATGTATTGAAATTTGTTGAAAAACTCTTTGAAAAACAGAAAGAGCAAGTTGCTACTTCGATATTAAAAAGGAAAATTGATTTATCTAGCGACTTTAACGATAGTAGCACATCAAGTCATCAAAATACGTCAATTAAATTTAAGTACAATGGACCGTAAGTTAAGAGTTAATGTGAATCTAGTTTTAAAAAAACTTGTTGTTTTCCCTACTGAAGCTTTAGATACTTATCACACTAATACTGGCTCTTCAGCTAAACAGATGAAAAGAATGACGAATTTTTTACAAAGTATTCCAGGTATAAAATCTGGTCCGCCTTATCATCGCAAACATATGCCGGAAAGAACCAAAACACTAGATTGTATATACAAAAGCGGTGTGTGCGAATTTGATGTTTCAAATTCAGAGACAAAACTTAGAAGACTTGTAGTATGGGCAGACGCAGAAGAAATTTCAGAGTTTGTTTAAGAGAAAAGAGGTATAATAGGCAATGTGCTCGTGAAAATGATGATGAATGGAGGTAAAATTTTTTGAAGATATGCTTAACAGTATTTAATAAAGCTGCTCCGCCAAAAATAAACAGAAGGAGTCTTTATTCTGAAGGTGGCACTTGTGCCAAAATGGCTAAATTAACAAGTGTAAAAAGACTTATATTGTTAGCTGTTGTACCAGATGTCGAAATTCTGTACTTTTTTTAAAATCTGTGAATGCTTTTGAAGTTTGTGAGCTCTTTTGCACTCTGTGAATTCTTCTAATTTCTATTAATTCTTCTTAATTCTTTGAAGTCTTCTCAATGCTCTAAATTCTTCCGCTATTCTCTGAATTCTTCCGAATTCTCTGAATTCTTCCAAATTCTTTGAATTTTCTGCACTGTTTCAAAATTTTCTGAACGCTCTCAACTGTTTTGAATTTGTTAAATTCACGTTATCACTGAATTTTTAAAATGTCACTTAATTATCTTGAAATCATTAGAATACTGTAGAATTTACACGGATTCTACAGAAATCTTAAAGTTTTTTCTCCTAATTCTCTTGAAGTCTTTATAAAACCCCATGAATTGGTCTTAATTTCTGCAAGTTTTTTGTATTCTATGAACACTCCTGAATTATTCTGAATGCTCTAATAATTTTTTAATTGTTTGAATTCTTTTGAATTCTGTGACATATTTTAAATTATATAAATTCTTTCGTATTATCTAAATTTTTTAAAATTATCTACATTTATTTTGAATTCTGTGAATTCTTTTGAAATCTGTGAATTCTTCGAAATTCTCCGAATCCTTCTAAGTTTCCTAAATTCTTCTGAATTCTCTGAATTCTTTCAAAATTTTATAAATTGTTCATACTACTCTAAATTCGACGAATTCTCACGATATCACTGAATGTTTTAAAAATGTTTTTTAATTATCTTGAAATTATTAGAATACACCATGAGTTAGTTTGAACCCTTCTTCTAAATATTTTTAATTTACTTAAAATCTTCAGAATACGCGTTGAATTATTTTGAATTCCTTCAAGTATTTTGAATCCTGTAGAATTCTACGGAATTCAAAACACTTGAAGGAATTCAAAATAATTCAACGCGTATTCTGAAGATATCGAAAGAATTCATAAAACTGAAAAAGAATTCAGAAGACTATTTGAATACAAAATATTTCGGAGAATTCAAAGGAATTCAGGAGAATTCAGATAATACGAAAGAATTGTAGGAATTAAAAACAATCAATGGTGTATTGTAAAGGTTTTAAAAGAGTTCAAAAAAACTTCAAAAGAAGTCAAAGGAGTACATGTGGATTCTAGGAATTCGTTTGAATTCTACAGAATGCAACATACTCGAATTATCTATGCAGATAGCGCGAACGGTACTAGAAATCACTGACAACTTTCAAACGCGATAAGTCTCTGTCGAAAATGAAGACAGACATTCTTCTAAAAATACACTTAGACGGAAATTGGAATTCCACGTCAAATCACCCTCAGTAGATATATTTTTTACTTCTTGAAGAGGATGTATCACGTGCGAAATTTTCTTCTAAATAATCAAGAATTTTTCGAATTTTGTACCTCGTTATCAACCCATGCCATGTTCTAGGAAAATTGTAGCAAGCAACAATAATTCACATGGAAAATCCTCAAAGTGCAATATTAATTGCAGGTCTAAAAAATTTTCAAAATCTTCACTAGTTCGCCAGATATAAACAAAATTGTCTAAATGTTTTTGCGTCGAGTTTCATGTAACCAGCCTACAGAGGACAAGTCTTCCCCTGTGCATCACTTCCTCAGTAAAATATTAAGACCATGACACAGAGGTATAGACGGGCGAGTCTCCCGCCGGTTCATTTTATTTTAGCTATGTCCATCTGTTTTTAAATTTCAAAACTAATTGTGAAGGTGGGTTAATTTAAAGTAATTTTCTGGGAATTTGAATTTACACTTTTATTAAAGTAACTGTAATGAGTTACTTTTTTGTTGCTGAGTAACGTAACTGTAACAAGTTTCTTTAAAATAATAACTCACCCCTCGAAGATTCGCCCAAAGCTGTCGGTGACCTCGAGCGCGATCTGGATGAGCTCGAGCTCGATGTGGATACGCCCAAGCGCGATCTGGATGATCTCAAGCGCGATCTGGATGAGCCCAAGCGTGGTGTGGCTGAGCCTGAGCCCGAGGGCTGCTGATCTTCACCATTTCCTCCGCTTTGCGAGCTTAATTCTATTAGAACAATTAGCAGTGTATCAATATTCGATTCTTAATACTCAAACTGACAGGGAGAGGTCGCAAGATGCCGCATGCCGATTCGACTAAGGATTAATGGCTACTAAATAAAATTTCTTTGTTGTTTCACCCCCCTATTTTCTTTCAGTTGGTGTGAAAATTATTGAAATTTTTTTCATAAAGTAAAGAAAAACATGTCTATCCCGTGGACTAAGGTTTTTAAACACTAAAAAGTGTTTTCTTTGTAGTAGAAATGACTTATTCAAAAGCAATCATTATCGAAAAGTTTAATTTCCATGAAAAGCGATGAAAACTGAATCTTCTGAGGTATGTCTATATTCATAAAACTGAGAACAATAATTTCAGTAATCATACGAAAGAGTTCAAAAATATTCACCTTTTGTTCGTTTTAAGATACAATACTTACCAATAGAATTAAAAATAACAACCAGGGTCAAGATGATGTTGGTATAAAGAATTCTCATTTTTTCATAATTTTGGAAAAACTGATTAGAGCAGAATTTTTATAACAGCGTTACTCATGAATATTCTGATGTCTTGTGTATATATACTATCCTGATGTTTGAGTTTTCCTTCTTCCTGCGCAGAATTAAGTCTTGGTTTAATGTTTCTAAGTAAGTGTAAAGAATACAAAGATTAAAATCTCAATTTGATAAGTAATGTTCAGAAAATTCTATTCCGTAATTAAAAATCGTTGGCGCTGATATATTAGCAAAGGCTTTCATCGAAAAAATGTACAAATGAACAAAAAAATTTACAAATCCTATTTGAAAACATTTTTTTATTTGTGTTCAAAATAATTTGTCGAATAAGGAAAAGTCATTTGAATACAATATCTTTTTATCCCTGTATGCATACATATTTCGATATTTTCCAATTCCACTCTCTGAAACTGTCTAAATTTGTGATTAATATTTTTCAAATGCTTCAATGCAATTTTCAAAACGTTGATCATGAAATTAAAATTGAAGGATTGAACGAACTTACCTATAGTGACGTTCAATCGTAATTGTGTGAGCTGCCTCGTCCGAATAGATCCCATCATGTAGTAACGCAGTTACTGATCGTTCCGTCACAGTTATTTTGAATTTGAATCCAAATTTTTTGCCCGCCATTTTTATGCGCTAGATGGCGCCTTGGTCGGTCTTCCCCGAATTCTTCATTATATTTCAAAGAAGGTTTTAATCGCAACGATATTGAAACTGAAACTTTTTACAGTTTTTATATATATTAAGGTGTGAATTAAAGTTGAAAAATTTTTATTGGGTGGGTGTGATCTATTCGGACGAGGCAGCTCACACAATTACGATTGAACATCACTCTAGGTAAGTTCGTTCAATCGTTCAATTGTACTTCGCTGCCTCGTCCTCTAGATCATATTATGTAGATGCTTAAAGCTGAAGCTCGTTGCGATTTTTATATAATCTCAGATTTGATTTTCATACCAGAGTTAACTCATTATTGTAGACTACATGTTATCCGCTACCTTAAAGAACTGCAGAGGCGAAAACATTTTCTTGGGAAATGGGACGATTATAAAATCGAGCAAAAACTGTCGAATTTTTTGACCAGCCTGCTGCTTGTCGAATTACTTCTATGGTCGTTCCTCTACGAGCTGCGGCGAATGCGGACGCATGCTTTGTGCTATGGGCCTTAAATATACTCGTGTCGATACCGCTTTCCTCCATGCTTTCCTTGATCCACCGGCTTATGGACTGTGAGGTTGCCTCGTGATAAGGTTTTTTGAAAGTGAGGAATAATTTGCTCATATTTTCTTTTCGAAGGGCAGACTTGTTTATAAAATAAACCAATTATACCATACAACAAATTTTCATGATCAAACGTGATCCTGTTGATAAAATCAAGCACTTACAACTCACAAATATACTTGGAAGTAAAATTTCCAATGTGTTGACATTTTGTTAGAATAATTTTTTTATAAAAATTAGATTCGATATCCTGTAAATAATTTATATTATTTGAATACTTCGTCATTCCTTTTCGTCAAAAATGGGTCTAATTAAATTATTGATTTGAAGATAAAAAATAATAATGAAAAAATGTCTCATTTTCGCTCCTTGTTTATTCATATAAAAAATATAAAATGACAAAAATTAAACAATCGAGTCCAAAGACGCTCTTTTGCAACTATCGTTGATCACTTACAAATAAAAAAACTAAAAATCGGTTGAGAATTTTGGGCTGTAGGTGATTTCGAATAGTAAATTCCCGATTCAGCCCACTGTGCAACGGTTCCCTGAAAAGGAATCTGAAGAGGCGAGCGTAGCAGTCTAGCAGATCAGCTGCGGGAGCTAGAACGTCGGCAGCTACAGGGCCGACATCCAGCAATGAGGCTCAGAAGAGAGGTAGGGGCTCAGAGGACACTCCACCGGGGGTGGCTAAGCCTTTGAAGAGGCATAAGGCGGCCCAGCAGCCGACAAACAGACAGTCTTCGGGAGCTGGACTGACGGCCGCTTAGAGTACTGACCCCCTGACGATGGTGGTGGCCGATACCAACTGCCCGGACTCAATGCTCACTTCGGAGCAGTATGAGATCTTCCGAGAGGCTACCTGGAGGGCGCTCGGAAGAGTGCCCTCAGATCAATGGCCAAAATGCGTGACCTCCTTCTGCAGAGAAGAGTATTCGTATTTGTGGCAGCCGACCTAGCGGCTAAAGCTTGGCTACTGAAAGCAGTGGTCGAGAAAAAGTCGTGGAAAGGTGCAGCTCCTAAGGTGGGTGGGGTTGATTGGTTTCAGAAGATGGTGAGGGCTACGGCGTGGTTTCCGGGTAAACTGGAAGACCCGTCTGAGGTACTCCGGCGGCTCGAGGGATTCAACCCCTTACTTAAGACAGCGTCCTGGCAAATCGTCAGGCACGATAGGCCTCAGTAGGAGGTAGGAAGCACCAGACATCTCAAAGTTGTGCAGATTCCTGAGTCCCAGATGAGGGCTCTTGCGACAAAAGAAGCCTGTTGGGACACAGGAAGATCGGAAGCAGACCTAAATGACTGCTTCTGGTCTCACCATTACCCAAATTAACTTGCATCACAGGAAAGGTGCCTCTGCAGTTTTGCAGAGAAGCATGGCTCCGAGGTACACAGGTATCTCGCTAATCCAAGAACCTTCGTTAGTTCAAAATACCATTAGGGGATTAGGGTGGGCTGGTATTTTTTGTTACAGGGACCCAGAGGCGGCCAAACCAAGGGCCTGCATACTGACGAAGGGAGTTAACGCTGTCCTAGAGTCTCCAGAACGTGGGATTTTTCGGCCCCCAACACTTTCCCATCTGGGAGAATGCATGCAAGCGCAACGTCGATGAGTCGGCCAGCCTCGTCTAAAGCCGACAATGCACGAGGCATGAGCACGAAGCCGAGTTCGCCCGAGGCCCGACCCCGACTTCACGATTCGCTTTCGGCGTTTGTTAGGTGGTTTGAACATTGAGTTGATTTGAAAAATTGACACCTTGACGAAAGACTTCAAAACATGTAATAAAGTCTTGAGATATTAAATAATTATGTTTTTTATGAATTATTGTGGAATGTTTTGGACTATCCGATTCTGCAGTTTCTCTTTTCATTATTTATGTTTCATTTTTCAATTGATTTTAATTATTGTAAAGTCAAAATAATTATAAATTATAATTATTTTTAAATAACTAAATTATTCAACATTTTTCATGTATACCTGCCTCTGATATTTACCTTTATTTTCATGCTATTTTAGGCTATAATCAAAATTTTGGGGATTTTAAGAGAAAAGCAAAGAAGTTATTAACTTGACCTCATATGCTTTCTTAATACATAAAAACTTTAAAAAACCTTTAATGTCTGGAAATGCATATCTCAACATTACAAAATTTAGTTTTTACAATTTTATTTCAATTGCAAAATAATTGTAATTGGAAATTAATTGTAAATAATTGTAAAATAAATTTAACAAAATTTATTTTATAAAGGCATATCTCATGATTGAAAAGGACAATATAATTTTAAAGGTAATTCTTTGTAGTATTTTAATAACTAATGAACATATTCTTAGAATATTTTTCCTTAATTCTGCCCAAAGTTCAAGCATGGTACAAAAAAATGTCGTGAAATATCAAACAAAAACTGTACTCTGTATACAATCATTTTAAAAATGAAAAAATGCATACTTTTTATTAATATTCCCAAATGTTATTTGCATATGACACACATTAATTTTTATTTAAACAGTTCTTTTAAATAGTTGGTCATTTTATAAATTGTACGACATTTTTGTACCATGTTTGACCTTATGGAATAGATTGGAGGAATGAAATTATAAACATATCTCCATTAATTAGTGTTGAATTGAAAATTATATTTTTTGCTAAAATTTTCATTTGACATATCTGAAATATTGAAAAATGTTGTGAAATTTTGTCAAAAATCATGTGAAAATTATATTTATATAACCTTAAAATGAGCAAACAAAATACTTAAAAAATAAATAGTTATTGCCCTATATATATATATATATATATTTTTATCTTTAATTATATATATATATATCTTTTGGGATATATACCCCAAAAGAAGATTAAATGGGCTCCATTTAGAGTTTGTGTTGATAGAGGAATTTATTGCACTCTAAACTTTCTTCACATGTTTATCACATGTGTCCTCGGACTCTCCAGCACAGGTTGCTGCTAATGAATTTAACGAAGTGCGATTTAATCTTTCACATTGTCCGTTGGCCCTTGGTATTGCAACAGCGTTCACAAAGTGCTTAATTACATACTCCCGACAGAAGGCTTTGAATGTGTGAGACTCAAATGCGGTTCTTTTGTCAGTTATTATCCGTGTACGAACTCCAAACAGCGGGAATAACTGATCAAGTGCCTTAATGACACACTTTGTCTTTGTACTGTGTACAGGCTTGAGGATACAGAACTTGGTAAATCCATCTATTATCGATAATATTTGTACATTTTTATTCTTTGAACGGATACATGAGTCAACATGATCAAGGTGTAATGTGTGAAAGGGAACTGAGATTCTTTCAATAAGATGGAGAAAACCTGGTTTTCGTCCCGACGTTGATTTATAATAGAGACAATTTAGACAAGCCTTGACATAGTTAGTTAGTTAATTAGTTTTAAAACGGGCGAGGAGCCCATGGAGAGCTCCCCTGGCGCTCAAGCTATAAATACTATTGTCCCATACCCTTACTTATTCGCCCTAAGCAGTTGACCCCAGACCTCTTGACGAAGCCTAGTATGTCAACTACTGATCGCGTTGTAATTTCCTCTTGTCCCATAAAAGGAGCCCCGATGGTCTGTTGCCTAAGCCCAGCTAATGCCGGGCATTGGCCTAATACATGCAAGGATGTTTCGTCATCCCTGCCGCATCTCCTGCACTCTGTCGTGGGGTTATACCCCATTTTGTGCATATGACAATTTAAGTGGTTGTCACCAGTAAGGATCCGTACCACTGTCCTTATATCTTTCTTGGGTAAGCCCAGGATTTCCCTGGCTCTGTTCATCCTATAGGTATAACCCAGGATGGATTTCGCCTGGCGGCAACCCTGGATTTGTTCCCAGTATTCCCGTTGTTTTGTTCGGATCCATATTTTAATGGACATGCCGATACAGCAAGGCGTTATTGCCAGTACCGGTTCTTGTCCTACGTATTCACTTGCTGCGCCACGTTTTGCAAATTGGTCCACCTTTTCGTTGCCTTGATCCCTGTGTGACCAGGGACCCATATGACGGTCACGTTGTTTCTTTGTGTAAGTTGGTTTAATGCCTCTTTGCATTCCCAAACCAGTTCTGATATTATGTCTGGATTCCCTATTACACTTAGTGTGTCTTGGCTGTCTGAACAGATCGTAATCTGTCTACCAGCAGCTTTTTCTTCTATTAGTGTTTCAGCACAGCGAAGGATCACCAAGACCTCCGCCTGAAAGACAGTAGCATGTCGACCAAGTGAGATCCCTATCCCTTTCCCTCTCTTTCAATCATAAATTCCTGCTCCTGATCCTCCCTCTCCCCTGGAGCCATCTGTATACCAGATTTCCTCTTGTAGGAGCGGATTACCATTTTTTTATACAGATCGCTGCTTGGGATGCAGACGCAGATAGCTTTGGCAAAGCTGAAGTGTTTTGTTATTTTATCTTGCCTCATCTGCAGAATTGACAGTGAGCTGATATCACTCGGGAGCCTAGTTGTTCAAGTCCCCCGAGTCCATATATTCGTTCTTGCCAGGCGGCCCATCGCGTGTGCCACTCTAGCGGTTATCGCAACATGTAGGGGTTCCTCACAGAGCATGAATCCTATCGCCGATGTGGGCGTAGTCCTCATTTCTCCAGACAAACCTCTAAATGCTAGCGTTTGTAATCTTAGCAGCCTGTCCTGCATTGTTTTAAGTTCCACCCGTGTCCACCAGACCACCGCCGCATGTAGGAGCCTGGGTTTTAGGATGACAGAGTAGAGCCATGCAAGCATTGCAGGCCCTAGATCCCACGTCAACCCAAAGGCTCTCCTGCATATCCAAAAAGTCATGACGCAAAATACAGGAGCGTTAGCTTTTGGAACTTTATAATTTCTCGTGAATATGACCAAGTTGGTCTTTTGCGGATTTACTGAGAGCCCTGAGCTATCGCACCAGAGTTTTACGATGCGCAGCGCTGACCTCATAAGACCCATCAGCATTTCAGATGAGCCCCCCCCCCTGATTAGGATTACAAAGTCATCCGCATATCCCTGAGTATAGTATCCCTCTTTATTTAGCCTTCGAAGGAGGCCGTCCACCACAATGCACCAAAGGAGGGGCGATAGGACACCCCCCTGTGGGCATCCCCGTGGAGCCATTCCTCTTACTAGGCCCTCAACCCATCTGGTTTCAAGTGTTCTCCGGCCTAGCATGCTTCCTATCCAGCATACAAGCTAAAACAGCATGAAGCGCAGTTTCTATCGAGCAGCCTGCCTGAAAAGCATGCTGCCCTCTATGCAGCTGGGAAGCCAAGAGCACCATATCCCTAATGTATGTTTCGACCAGCTTCTCCGACGTCTTCAGGATAAAAGACGTTAGGCTGATTGGTCGGAAATTTTCTGCAGCAGAGTAGCCTTCCCTCCCGGGTTTGGGTATGAAGGCCACTCTGCCATCCTTCCATGCCGATGGCACGTGTTTAAGGGCTATACTTGCCATAAAAATTATAAAATTATTATATCTGCACAAATACCTATATTTAAGTGCAATTTTCTTTTTGTTGGCATATAAAAATCACTCAACTATACAAAAGTGATTACAGTACAAATTATAGAAAATAAAATCTGATTTCAATCAATAAAAATGATAGAATTTATTATATCTGCACAAATATTTTCATTTTAATGCATCTTTCTCTTGTTGACACATAAGAATCAGATAATTATACAAAGTGATTACATGGAAATCTATAGGAAAAACTGATATTTAAGGAAAAATATATAAAAATGAGAAAAAAAATATAAAATCTTTTATTGTACGTAATTTATACAAATTAAATGTTACATTTTAAAAATGAAAATTAGAAAATAATTATATCTTAATGAATAATAATTTTAATTAGAATGCAGTTTCAAAAAAACAAAAAATGCATGATTATTAAGAAAAATTTTATAGAATATAAATTTCCATACAATCAAATTACAAGTAGAAAGTATACCCATTATAAGAAAATCATCATATACAGATAATTATCTTAACGTTAATTGCTTCATATGAAAGCTACCATAAATTATGGAATATAAACTTGTGTGTTTTGGGAATAAGACCCGGAAAATATGAACAATAGCTTTAATTTCAATGAACATTAAATTATAAAGATAGAAAAAAGAAAGAAATAAGATTTGGTTTATTGTATTTTTATGTCAATTATTATAAATTATAACATATAAATGTTATCTTCGTCAGTAAGAATATTTATTTTTCTTATCTTTCAAGTTATTTATATGGCAATTAAGATTAAAAAGACAATTTTTGCTCTCTCTCTCTCTCTCTCTTCGCTCATGGAAATTAATCAACCTTTCTATTTTTTCTGTCTTTCGTAAGAAGACAGTAAGTCATGCACATCATAAACATGACTCTTTGATTCCCTCTTTAATTTTCAAGTTCCAAAAACAGTTTTCGGTAATCCAGAAATTGTTATTTCTAAATTCTATGAACCAATCGAGACGGTAACAAAAATAAGATTAGTTGCAATTGATTTCTTTGAACATTTTTAATTTGGCATTATTTATAGATGCGATAGTACGGTTTCATTCATAGTTTGAGTTATTCCTTCAAAAAAAATTGAGTATTTCCGTAATTATATTTTACTGTGAAATCCAGTTGAAAAATGATACAATAAATTTTTGTTCATTGTATAATTTTTTTCCTTTGATAATTTTCACTAATGAGTAAAACTCGACAATACTGCGATCATTGATGTAAATGCCATATAAATGTTAATGAGACCCCACATGTCTTATTTATATATTTGAACAAATATACACTCTAAATACTTCACAGACCGTATTAACATCAATTATAATATGATTCATATAAAAGTTATACACATTTCTCTCATATATATGCTAGCCAACAATTTAATGTAAAATCAACGTTTCACTCGAAATTAATAACTTCATATTATTGAAAATGTTATTTAAAACAAACAATTGTAAAATCAGCGTTTTTACTCAATATTATTATTTTAAATGTTATTGAATAACAGAAAAACGTATAAAATCAACGTTTTACTCGAAATTACTACTTTTGTAATATAAAAAATGTTCCTTCATACAGGAAACATGTGAAATCAGCGTTTTACTCGAAATGACTAATTTTGTAATATAAAAAATGTTCCTTTATACAGGAAACTTGTAAACTAAGCGTTTTACTCAAAATTACTAATTTTGTGATATAAAAAAGGTTCCTTCATACAGGAAACTTGTAAAATCGGCCATTTACTCAAAATTACCAATTTTTTAATATTAGAAATGTTCTTTCATACAGGAAACTTGTAAAACCAGCTTTTACTCAATATTATTATTGAAAATGTAATTTAATACCAAAAAATGTTATTCAATACCAAAAAAATGTGTCAAATGAAGTTTCACACGAAATTAATAAGTTTATAATATGAAAAATGTTATTTAAAACAGACAATTGTAAAATCAGCGTTTTACTCAATTTTATTATTTGAAATGTTATTTAATACAAAAAGGTGTAAAATCAGCGTTTTACTCGAAATTAATATTATTATGATTATATCATTAAGCCGTTTCCCTTTCGGGGCAGGCGTACTTTATAATATTTAAAATATTATTGAAAACAGACAATTGTAAAATCAGCGTTTCACTCGAAACTAATAACTTTGTAATATTGAAAGTGTTATTCAATCAGTCAATTGTAAAATCCACGTTTACTCAAAATTAATAACTATGTAATTTGGAAAATTGAGAAATTTGCATTTCGATCAAAATGAATAATTTTGTGTTATTGAAAATATTCTTTGATATAGGAGAATTGTAACATCAGAGTTCTGTTCAAAATCAATAACTTTATAATTTGGCAATTGTTAAATCAGTATTTCGCTCAAAATTAATAACTTTGTGCTATTAAAATGTTATTTATTATAGAAAAATGGTAAAACCTGCGTTTTGTTCAACATTAATAACTTTGTAATATTGAAAAATACTTTATTTCCAAATTGTAAAAAAGGCCTTTTTTGTATTGTTATTAGACGTTAATCAGATTGAAAATCGTCAAATTAAGAATTTGTTGTAACGACACATAATTCAACTATTAGTTTTGCCGAAATATCGAGTATAGCCAACATTCTTTCTGACTATCCTCGATCTGCGAGGGGTTTTGAATTTTTTGTTCACTTTTCACATTTGCATTAATTATTACCTCACTCTAAGTACAAAGTGGACTATAAGTTGAGAATTTCAGGAAGAAAACAACAAATATCTAGCACAACTATCGGAGAAGATAGTTATAAACAATAACAATTTGTTAAAAAACATTAAATTTGTTTAATTGTATCCATTATTACCTCACACTAATTCAAAGGTGTAAAAAATGTTGAATATTTCATCAAAAACCTCAACTTTCTAGCATTATTCAAAGTAATATTATTATAAACAATACTAAATTGTTTGAACAAATATTTTTGTCAGCTTGAATTAATTATTACCTCACTCTAATCGAAAAGTTGAAAATAAGTTAAAAATTCGAAAAAACTGCGACTTTCGAACTCTATTCTAAGTGAAAATTCCTAAAAACTATAATTAATTATTTAATTAATGTATATAAACATCTAATCAATAACAGAAAGTAGTATTTCTTGCATTATGAATAATAAGAGCCAAAAACTCGCAAAACATTTTTTTTACTTATTGGATTGTTCTAGACCCTATAAAACAGACTTCTGGGGGCGATATTTAAAAATAAGTTTTGATTCGTACTTGAACATATGAAAATAAAAATAAAAAAATGCCAATGCATTTTTAATGACATATCGAAAACTAAGGGAGATCCTATTTTTACCATTACCGGGCTTTTAGAGCACATCGTAAACTGTCTTTAAAAATTTGTTTAAAGAAAGTCAAAAGCGGATTTTTTTTCAAAAATTGAGTTGAAATATTTGTTTCTAAAAAATACAAAAATTTATTTAATCTCTGTTTTTAACAGATTTATTTTTTCAACTGTATCTTATTATGAATCCTCAAAAAAATACATCCTAATATGTTTAAAGTCACCAAAGTTATGAAAGTTGAAAAAAAGGAAACACAGCTAAAATAGAGAATATTTATTACACACTTTGCCTGATCTCTTCTGGGCATTATATATAATGCCCAGGCAATCTCTATAATAGAGAGTATTACATACTTTGCCTGGACTCTGTTGAACATTATATATAATGCCCAGGGATTATATATATTGCCGGATTATATACTTTGCCTGTAACATATACATTCAATTCAATAATAACCTTTAAAACCAATTTAAAAAAAGTTAAAATATATATGCACATATCATTTAAAAAATTTAATTAATATATAGTAATTTCACAACGTAACAAACACTTTAAAAAAATAATTAATCAATCAGTTCAGAAAATAAGAAGCATGGAACTATAACTTTCATTTAAAAATTCAATTAATTTTTACTTTATATTTGTTCAACTTTGAGAATGAAGAGAGAGATTGTACTGTATAATATATCACTGCGGTGGCGCCACGAACTGAATTTTTTTAATTTTAATATAGATGTCACCCTATGACTTAGAAAGTGTGAAAGTGAAAGTGACGTGAAAGTGATGACTAAGAAAACTTCCTCCATAAAACTAAAATAGAGGTTACGAGTTTTCATATGAAGGATGATATAACAACGTTTCGATAATGAATTTCTCATCATTTCTTAGCGATTTGTTTGTTACTATAATTCCTCTAATGACTAATATTATCTAATGATTTCTAGGAAAAGCATAACTAGCTTAACTTTCAACCAAAGAAATGAATCTTCACCAAAAACAGATTAATTTGTAGTCAAGCAGTTCCATTTTTAATAAAAAAGATTACATTTTTCAACCAATGAAGATAAATGTTAACCCAAAAACGGGTTATCACACAAATAAATGACTTTTCAACAATAGAGAAGAATTTTTAAGGAAGTAGTTGACATTTTAACCAACTGGTTTAATTTTCAACCATAAAAGATAAGTTATCATCGAAAATTGTCATAGTTGATAGTTCAGGTGAAAAGGATTTAATATTACATGAAACCCAATTATATTCAACCAGAGAACCAAATAGTTGTATTGTCACTTGAAAAAATTAAATTTAAATCAAAGTACATGTAAATAAAAAATTCAATTGCCAACCATAGAAATAAATCTTTCATTAAAAAATAAATTTTTAACAAAGTCGTTCAACTTTCAACCAATTAGATTAATTTTCAACCAAAACAATGAATTCTGAACGAGATTTGTAATACTGGAAATATTTCCAACAAAAAAAAGGTTGAAATTCTGAATCAAGAACAGTAAACTTCATCCAAAAACTATGAATATTCAACGAAGCAGTTGAATTTTTAACGGAATAGATGACTGATAGTTATACTAAGAAGAATAATTTTGTACCAAAAAAGATGAATTTGCAAAAACAAAAGATTTTTTAACAGAATTTAAACTTCAAACCCATGAAAGATTTATCAGTAATCGAAGAAAAAAAATGTAATCAAGCTGTTCAATTCGTAAGGAAAAAAAATGTATGGCCAATAAAAAAAGGATACTTTATATTCCTAACCACAAAGATAACAAATTTTTTATTTCAAATCAAAAAAGAAGGTGAGTTCCAGCAAAAAATACGAGTTTTCAAAAATTTCAACTGCTGAATTTTCATGAGAAAAAAAATAAATTTCAACAACAAAAACAAATTTTCAGCAATTTATATTCCTTGATATGAATCTTGAACAGATATAATTATTTTTTAACAAAGTACTGAAAACTTTCAATAATGATTTATTTTTAATCTAAAAGATGAATTGTCAGCGTTTTATTTTCACATTGTTACCTGAAGTGAAATCACACTAGATTGCAAATAAGTACTGTAGTATCGTAAATTAATCTGGTTATACATTTTAATTTGAAAATACACTGCACGTATAATTACTAGCTGATTATAAATATCACCAAAGAATTTTTTACGGTGTAGTCTTTGTTCCAATGTCTGCATCCTTTTTTCAAATTTTCCTTAAGTTCTTTCCATTTTCTCATCTCTTTTCTAAGTTCAGCCATTTATTTCCTCTCCTCTTTCCTCCTGTCTTTTTTCCTTTATCTCTATTACCTTTTACATCATTTTGCGCACTTCTCGCAACGTTAAATTTGCAACTTCTATCGGCCTCCTGTGTTCAGCTTTGTCTTCTTTTTTCCTCTTATCTTTCTCTCCTGTTCTGTTCTTATCTTTTTAAGGATGTGTTCTGTACATATTTGGGATTTTTACGGTAGATCCTACTTATAACTTATCTTCAATGCTTCCTTTTTCTGCCATATTCCTCGTCCTATTAATAAACCCCTCGATTGAACCTACACTCTTCGCCCTCAATCTCTCCCTTTCTATCGTTTTTTTTTATACCGGCCCCTCCTTTTTGTCTCACCTTTCGGCACAAAAAAAACTTCCTAGTCAGAATCCCTTTCCTCTTTGCTTTCTCTGTCCCTTAAACCGATTCTCTACTTCTATTACTTTCAACATACGATCTTTCACTCAAAAAACATTTTTCATACTTTTCCTATCGACTCACCTCAAATTTCACTACAATTTCACCAAAATTGGCACCACATATTCATCGCTACCTAAGACATTCATGCCGGCAACGGAAGAATTGCTCAATTTTTTCGACATTCAATTTAAAATTCCTCAATCTTCCGGGTTTAAAGGCTTTAATTTGAAAATTGCTCAATTTTTAAAGCTATTGCTTACATGTTGTACATTATAAACGTTTTAATTTAAAATTGCTGAATTTTTAAATAAAAAATGTTCTGTTTTGAAGCTTTGAAGTTTTAAATTTTAAGGACCGGTAAAAGATCATTGCAAACCTTAAAAAACCGGAAACTTTCTCTTAGATTATTCTGGCCAGCCTTCAAGTTTCAATCACGTGTTGTTTATAAAATAATTAGTCGAAATTGTGCGTCCACTTACGAAAATCGGATTGAAAACCGGCTTGTCTTAGAAAGTGACTAAATTTGCTAGAAAATAAGTTAGAAACATTTTCAAACTCCGTTGGAAGGTATATTAGATATGTGTCGATTTATTCCTACTTCCAAGTATTTTCGATAAATAGGGGCCCGGATAGCATGTAAGAAAGACCGACCTATTGTCCGTTTTTGACCAATTTTCGATTCTCAAATCCACTCTCTGCAAGCTTTAGGGAAGTAAATAGGAAAAATTTAGACTTTGCTAAATGAAATGACGAAATCTCTTCTCTAAAATGAGACCAAGAACATAATAAAATATTCAGTGGTTCTCGAATTATCACAATAAATGTGCAAGCGTTCCTAAAAAAATCCGTCCGTCGCAGAGTGGGGAAAAAAAAAGTTCTGAGGAAAAATTGATATTCAGAAGCAATTTCTGAACCGATTTGAACGTTTTTTATTTTAAATCAAAGCTAATAAAATTCTGAATTTTTTCATGGCCGATTTTGAAACCAAAAATTTTTTTCACTTCATGAGAAAAATGTTTAAAAACTATTTTTTCTTAAAAGAATGTTGGTATTTGAGAAATAGTTGCATTTATTCCGAAATACCAAGAATCAATTGAGCAACTATCCAGCAAAGTTGTCTAATAGCTAAGCAATTGCACTAAATTTGAACAATTTAGAGACAAAAAACGTTTTTTATTTGAATTAATGACAAATAATACATTATTTTTTATTTTATAAACAAATTTTATGAACAATTATCCACAGCAGGTATTTATGATGAAATAAATCAAGTTTTTTCACTGAATGTGTCAAAAATTATACGAAAATGTCACTTGCTGATTAGGTTTAGTCATCCAATAACACTTAAAGGTTGTTTGAACCAATTTAATTAACAAATGCACTGTCCGGCTATTTTTAGAGGTCAAACTTGTTTTTTTTTTTCAGCGTAATGAAGTGTAAGTACACTGGAACTTGGATTGAATATCGTTTCCGGGACACATTTATTGAAATGCTACAGCGCCCCCTATTATTTCTTTTTCAATTGGTAACCATGTATTTTTTCTTTAGTTTCAGATCTGCTTAAAAATATAAAAAAATTTCCATTCAAAAATATTAACAATGTTATTTCTTATGAATATTTGAAAAACGCCTGGAAAAAGCTCGGTCAAATAGAAATACCCCTTAAGTTTGTTTAAACAATTATCAATTATTATCGATCGATAGCACAGAGCCATTACTAAATAACAGAATGTTTCTTCAAAAATGCCTAATATGATACAAATTTGTTTAAAAAATTGTTGTTAACAATGGAAATTGTTAATTATCATTTAAACTACCTAAAGATCTAGGAATTAGTTATTTACACTTCATTAAGTTGAAAACCCCAAGTTTTACCTCTGAAAATAGCCAGGCAGTACATTGGGTAATTAAATTTTTTTAAACAAACAAAATCTATCTTTTTGGCTATCTTTTTTGGTTTTGGCGGCGGGCGTGGAGGTGCGATTGAGGTGAAAGGTGGTAAAGGGAGGTGAGTGTAGTGTATTTTTGACAACGGCAATCGAAATAGCGGGAAATTTGACGTCCAAACATGTACTCAGGTCATGAGTCAAGAGTGATATTGAACTTCAGCCGCAGGTTATCAGGCACGACCCAGGTATGGGGCGGGTCCAATTTGTACTGTTGTGGCTCAGGTGTTTACGAAAAACGTCGAGGTCATTCTTGGAGTGATTTTTAACGAGGAATCCTTTGGTGACCTTGAATTTGACCTTGAGCTCAACCTTCGAGGTTATTTCAAGGTGAACTTAGTTTTTTAAATTGGTAACTATTTTTGACAATGGCAATCCAAAGAGCTCAGGTGTTTACGAAAAAGGCCGAGGTCATTCTTGGAGTAATTTTCATCAAAGAATCCAGTGGTGACCTTAAATTTGACCCTGAAATTGACTTTCAAAGTGAAAAACTTTTAAATAAAGAAATTGAAAGAAATATTTTTCAATAGGATTGAAAATAAATACATTCTATCATGAATAATTTTTTCAGAATGAGAAAAAAAATTGTTCAAAATTAAAAAATAAACTGCTAAAAAACCTCACTTTTCGGCTCATTAGCAACAAGAATAACACAATTTAAAAAGAGAGAGAAAAAAGGGAAAAAGTAAACCAAAAATTGAATATTAGTTATGCTAGCATCAAACCCACGAATAATAAAAAAGTCGATCAAAGTATAGTGACAACTTTCTTCACAAAAAAATGGGATGAAACAATGAATAAATAAATGGAAATTGAAGAACTAAATAGTTACAAGTTCAACCTTCGTTATAAATTGATACTTCAATGAGCAACAAATTCCAATTTTTTCTTATATTCAAAAATTTCTATCAATCATGAGTGCAGTAGTTTACATGTAAAAATGAGGCAGAGCTTTTACGTAAAAATACCAGATTACAATTCTCATTTTTTTAAACGTTCGTCTGCATTATACGTTTAACCTTTTTGATTCTGATTGAAATTCAAGTAAGGGCTACTCGATAAAGTCAAAATGCAACGCCTAACTTGAAGAGAAAGCATAACACTTCTTATGATGAGACGTTTGGGTCAAGTGGAAAGATCTCTCAGGACAGTAATCAATGTTTTCAATAATACATTTTGGGTTGGCAGAGCTCTTCTCGCATAATGCCATCCGCAGAGCTGCTCAAGAACATGACAAATGGTCTGTACACAACGTACTAAAAACAGCGAAATTCCATCCATTTAAAGTAAAACTGGTTCACAAGTTGAATGAAGATGATTTCGATCGTCGCGTTGAGTTTCCTGAAGACATGATGACACGCATAGTTGAAGATCTCACTTTCCATCAAACATAGCTTCTTCAGATGAAGAAACTTTCCAACTTGGTGCAACTTTGAATAGACATAATTGCAGATATTGGGCAGATGAAAATCTTAACTGGATGCGAGAGGATAAATTCCAGTATCCGCAGAAATTAAATGTTTGGGCTGGAATACTTAACAACAGAATTAAAGGACCATTTTTCATTGATGGAAACTTGAATGCTCAAGACTATGAAGCTATGCTTTGACCTCGAATAGTTCCTGCAAACAGAGAAATAGCCCGAGACCACTTTGTAGACATATGGTTTCAGCAGGACGGTGCAGCTGCTCACTGTAGACGAAAAGTTCGAGCTTACTTAGATGAGGTATTTGTTGATCGGTGGATAGGACAGAGGGTCGCAATTGAATAGCCAGCTACGTTACCAGATTTGATGCCTCTAGATTATTTTCATAGGGGTTATCTGAAGGATTGGGTGTTTAAAACAAAACCCCAAGATTTAAAAGAATTACGGCAAAGAATCATAAAGGAGTCAGCTCTCATTCCCATTGAAAAGATTCAAAATGCTATTGATGCTTTTCATCATCGACTAGCTTACTGTCAAGAGGTGAATGTAGAACAATTCGAGCACTTCAGATGAGATTCTGTGCTGAATAATGCTAATAATCTACTGTGAGACGCGAGGGGACTCACTTAAATCTAGCACCCCGATCATGAGAGGTGAGGGGACTCACGCAAATCAAGAACGGCAATCGTAACAGGCAAGGGGACATACTTGAATCAAGCACCCTAAAGGGAAAATATTTCACTACGTTCACGTCTTTGTTCCTGGGTAACGCTAAACGTGAAAAAATCAACCTGCAAATGACCTTTAAGGTCAAGCTCGAGGTCAAATTAAAGGTCACCACTGGATTCCTCGTTAAAAGTTACTCCAAGGATGACCTCGACCTTTTCCGTAAACACCTGAGCCGAAGCATAACAGATTGGACCCGAGCCATACTTGGGTCAAGCCTTAACCCCTTCAGCTGAAGACTTTTAGAGTTGCCTTGAATTCTTGTGGATTTTATATGATTTTTATTCAATAATTCTTATCACTGCCATTTATCTGAATTTAATGGAATTTTTGTTTATCAGAACTTTATCTTGATTGAAATTAATTGAAATCAGTGAAATATTTTCTATTTTTCACACTTTTTGAAACGAATTTGTATTCACTATGAATTCGTTTAAATTATTCTACTGTATTTTTTTAACTTTCGCTGAAATCTTTTACGCAACGAACATATGTTATGTTCTATGCACTGCACATAAAAATGACTAAATTTTCATTGGATTTAAAATGAAGTAGGAAATTCCTTTACTTCAGCGTATATTTCCGTATCTTTCTAATAAATCGTACAATCTTCGTAAAATATGGACCACTCACGGCCCTCGACCTTAGGGGATAACTCAGGGCCCTCACATGCAGGGGACAACTCCGAATCCTCAACCTCAGATTTGATCAATTCTGCAATCGATAAAATCTTCATGGAATATCTAACTATTAATTATTTTCAATAATTATTTATTATTTTTCATTTTTAAGCAAAAAACCAAGCAATTACGTTCAACTCTCTTTTTTAACTTTCAGGTACTTTTTTTATTTTTTGCAATTTTGTAATTAAACAAATCATGATTTAATATTTCATTATTAATTACGTTTAATTAATAATTATTATTTTTCATTTTTGAGCAAAAACAATCAATCCATTACGTTCAACTTTTTTCCCTCAAATTTCAGGTATTTTTGGATTTTTTCGCAATTTCGCATTTAGAGCACAAATTTTAAAATGGTAAAACTTTTAGTACTTCCAATTTGGAACAATAAAAAAAATCATTCAAATCGGAGCTGTTACAGACCGATGTTAGATAACATATGTTTTTGGTCTACGCTGCCTCCACTATGATACAACGTTTTGGAGCGATAAGTTGTGCGACTTGCTGCATGAGATGACCTCTACCAGCACTTAGTGGTCAGGACATTAGAAAGCATCCCTATTTCGATGTGCGCCAATTCCCTCTTCGTCAGAGCTACGAAGTCAATGGTTATACAATTCTTCTCGTGTAGATCATCTTTGATATAAGAATAGCACTTCAAGACTTTGTGGTGGGTTATAACAATACCATAATGCAGAATAACGTTAAGTATTAGCGAAAACACAAACATTTTATTCGAGCACAGAAAAGCTCACAAAATTCACCCATGCTCACACATCCATTACAGGACAAAAACGTTAGAACAGATAATTCAGTTTCTCAGCAAAAAAGAAAGAATTGATACGGATTAAGGCAAACGAACATTTTTTGATGCGCGTGAATCCCGTTTTCTGATTCGTTTAAGCGAATTGAGCCGCATTCAGATCAATTGAATAGCGCAAATTGAATACGTGTGAATTCTCATGAATGCGTAGTCAAGGTGAATACGAAAAAAATAATAAGAAGCGCATGCCGCGAGACTTGAACCAGCGATCCTTTGTGTATCAGTCCACATTGTTCCCACTGAGCTACGGTAAAATTTATTAAACACTTGCAATAAATTATGTATGGCCGCGCGTTGGTTTTCCTGTCACTGATCAAATTTTATAATTCAACTTTTGCTGAAATTCGCCGTGACGAATTGAGGTGAATTCGAGTGTGTATTTCACTCTCACGAATTCAGACGCATTGTCCAATGTTTAAGCGTTTGCGTGCTAACGCATTGAAGTAAAGCGGGATTTGCGAGGTGTTTTAGTTTTTTCTATTCAATTCGTATCAATGCTTACTTTTTTGCTGGGTGTTCAAATATTACAATATTGTTCTTGCCTGACTCGTAGAGCCCAGAAACGTGTCGACTCAGTCACATAATTCGCTTTGAGAGCTCGCACTCGCCAAACCGTGGCGTTTTCTATATTTTCGCCTGATTCCGCCTTTTACAAAACGAACGGAGAAGCTTTTAAAAACTTTATTTACCGTTCACCTGGCGAAAACCTTTCAACATTTCAAATAGAAAATCTAACAAAACTAGAAGGCATACACGCGCGATTTTTTTCTCACGCAATTTTTAAATTAAAATATAAAATTGATATTCAAAAAGATTTTTGAAATTTCAGATATGTTCAGATATGTCAAATCAACATTTCAAGAAGAAAGTTCACCTTCAACCAAATATTTCAAGTTTTAACAAAAAAGTTCAAATTCAACCAAAATGGTAAATCATCAACCAAGAAAACGACTTTTTAACGAATAAGTTCAACTTTTAACTAAGTAGTTGAATTTTCAAACAAAAAATATGAATTCTCAACGAGAAATATAATAGTTGATATTGTAATAATATTTATAACAAAATATAATACAAATTTCAAATAACTATTTATTTTTGAAGTTTCTTTGCTTATTTGCTTTAAGGTTATATGAATGTAATTTTCTTAAGTTGGTCCAGAAAATTCAGAAAGATTTCGGACGATTTCAGATAGGTAAGAAAAGAATCTAGACAATTTTGAACGAAATTTGTTTATTTTACAAGGACTTACACAATTTGAAGAAAAATTTGAGTCCGTTTAAAAGATATTTAAAAAGTTTCAACGCTTGACAAACGTTTGAAATATCACATAAATTTTCAGAAATCTTTCAAAGTTTTAACATTTTTATAATCTATTTAAAACTTTGAAAATTGCTTAGTGTTTTCAAAATTGACTCGAATTATCTACCGAATTGTCTTAAAAACTTCGAGATTATTTTTTAACCATTTTTGAAATCTTATGTTCAACTTTTAAAATCTTTAAAAGACTTGCACATTTCATTTCGAAACATCTAAAACGCCAGGTTTCGTTTTGAGTTTTTTGAAAATATTTTTAAATTACACTGGTTTACAAAAAAAGAAGGTGAGGACTATTTGACAAGACCACTTTATCCTTATGTATTTTGACGAGCTGAATACGAATCCGAGGTCTATTTACCTCCACGTCAGGTTCAAGGTCATTTCAAGGTCAAATACAAGAAAAGCCGTGCAATAAACTTCAAAAACCTTTTACATATGTTTTTTGGGTCGCTGAATCGAAATCCGAGGTCCATTTTTTCGCACACAGTATGCTCAAATAAGGTCCTTTAGGCACCATTTAGAAGCATGAAAAGTTCAACTTTTGAGGTGGGTGTTGCAAAAATGTTATTTTAATTGCAGCTTTACGCTTTAAGATCAAAAATTTATATTATTTCTAAATTTTAACTAAATGTTCTTCTTTTAATCCCATGCCTAAAAGGTGTTGCACGTTCTGTGCACATTTTTTGTTTCACAAAGCAAAAAAATTTATTTAAATCGAAAAATAAGGCACTTTAATCATTTTTATAATTCTTATTGATCAAGATATAACTATGTAGCTTCTTTCTTCTTAGCACCTCAATGATCCACAATATGAAAGATAAGAATTTAAATACATATTTTGATGATGAAATATTTTGTGTATAACCTATCTAACTATGAGTAAAAGAATGTGCTACAACTACAAACTGTTAGCAGCTTAGCAGGTTCAGCGCTGAAATAACCTATAATCTGCATGAAAATTAATCTGTCACGATTAATCGCAAAGCTTTTTTTTTAGAAAGGTTCTTTTTATTTTCAATACTGGGCCGGGTACTACATTAGACAGGAAAATGCAACCGCCATATTGGTTCCTGGAAAGTTTGCGGGAAGCAATGCGATAAGCATGTCCTGCATTTTAGTTAAAATTAGGTTTAGAATATATAAAAAAAATGGTATGCTGTAGTGCTCCGTCTTGTAAAAACAGAAGCAAAGATGGATTTAAACTTTGTCGTTTTCAACTAGGACAGAGAGAAAGACTGTCAGTATAGATTATAAATTGTAGACGTGACAAATGTGAAACGAATTGTAATACAAAATTATGCGAAGTAAGTACTTATATTTATGATTGAAACAATATAATATAAATATCTGGGGTCTGAAGCTTATGGTTATATGTCATTAAATTTCCTGCGAGCATTTTTTTGTATGTTTCAGCGAAATAAGATCCAGAAGAAAGTAAGGTTAGGAACCTGTATTTGTTTTTTTTTCAATTTAATAAAAACGTATATTTTTTGCTATATGTATGCATTTTTATATTCATTTCATATTACATCAAATTTCGAACCAATAGTTAAAACCTACGTGTTATCGTTAAGTAGAATAATTTGCCATTTTTTTCAATTGATCATTATATTATAAACATTAAAAACATTTATCTTCCTAATAATATTATTATCTTTAAATATTACAGCTAATGCTACTTCAATTTTGTTACACATTACTATTTAATTAGGTTCTAGACCAAAATTCATCTGTTAAAAATTCGATATCAAGTTAGCGATTTGGAATTTCGCGGGGAACCAAGATGGCAGCTTGCATATTTCCATCTAATATAGTACCTTACTATCACTACCTACATTTTTCAGAGGGGGGAGCCGAACTTCCATATTTTCCCAATGACGAGACATTCCAGTTTGAAAAATCATTCTTGATTTAAAATCCCCTGTCTGTAAACGGAGGTTTAAGTTATTTTGGAAAATGTGTTGTTTTTTACGTCAATGAGGATAGTTCAGAAGGAGAAATAAGAAAAATAACCTTTGAAAGTTATCGTTCTGTGACATTGTTACTGATTTTTTGAAAAATGTCGGATTTAATTGATCGAATTATTTAAATTGTTGTGAAGAATTTATTTATTGGCATTAGGACCTTTTGAATATACGAGTATTTAATTGAAAACGTGCATTTCCTAAAAGTTAAAATTGGCAATCATTTCGACCTCTGATAGGGGTCCTCCTCAGTGCTAGATATTAAAAAAAAAGAGAACAAAACAATAAGACTAAAATAAAAGAAATCATGCATGAACTTAGTGTTTCTATGTCGTGCAGCTCCTTTCTCGCTCTCCCTCTCTCTCTCTCTCTCTCTCTGTCTCCGTCAACTTCTCTGTTTCTCCCTCTGCCTCTCTATCAGCTCTATCACCTCTCTGTGTGGACTTCCGTTTCGTTGCAGAAGGTGAGGTGATCGCGGGTAAAGTAAAATACTCCGTAATCCCACAAACACGATATTCACACACTTGACAAGCACGTTGAACAGAAGCACACACCTTTATAGTTCGAGAGGAAGTTAAGAATTCCAAAGAAGGCAATCAATGGTAAATTAAAAACAAGTTTTTGAATAGTATAATAAGAAGTTAGTTTTTCGACGTAAAATCAGAGACATCCGCTCTGTTTAAAATCACGAAGAAAACAAAAAGAACATTCTCATAGGTACTACAGTTTAACGACTTCAGAAAGTGGATAGAAAGACACTTTAATTTTTAAAGGGCTGCTGTAGTAAAACTGAATGACAACATGGGGCCCGGTTTGTGGGTCACTCTACCCTCGACTCCATCGCAAGGCGAACCATAGCTACCACGTGTTTTCAGATTTTTTACCTCTTTACAACAGGCAGATATACTTTTGAAAGGTTCGCTAAGTCGGTTCTCAAACTGACCGCATTAATATTACCAGCTATATGACCAAGTTAGTTAAAAAATGGGAATCAAAAGAATACTTGAATAAACTCACCGCGAAAAATCGGAAGGTACATCACGCCAACCCTTCTAGACTTTATGGTCTTCCAAAATTCCATAAGACAGGTACCCCGTTGAGGCCGATTATATCATACGTAGGTAGCGCGACTTACGACTTAGCAACCTTCTTAAAAAACATTATTGCTAATAATATCGAAGCTCCTAAATCGAGAGTGCATTTGTGTTATTATTGATAGTATTTATTATTGATTTCAAATCACCCGCGCTTTTCGGCTGAAAAAGTAGCGACCGGCAGCGCATCGATACAAGAACGGGGCAGCCAAAGAGCGTCGTCGATAAAAATATACTGCCCACTCGCGTTGAGGGTGGGGCCCCCTCCAGCTTTCAAATAATTGGTCGGGTACGTTTCAAGCACCTTAAAATAAACGGAAGTTTACTGTATTTTAAAATCTTTTGAAATCTTCTAAAAAAATGTTGAAATAGATTAAAATCTTTGAAATGTTTTAAAATCCTTATAATTTCTTTGAAATATTTGTGAAATTTTTTAACAAAATTTCAAATTGTTTAAAATCTTTGAAATTTTTTGAAATATTTTTAATCTGGTGTACTGTACCCTTTTTGAAATTTCTGAAATTCTGGTATTTTTTTTAAATCTTCATCAAATTTTAATTGAAATCTTTGAAATATTTGTGAAATATTTTGCTTTCGTTTGAAATAATTAAAATCCTTTTAAAATCTTTCTAAATCTTCTGAAAAATGTTGGAATCATTTAAAATCTTTAAAATCTTTTAAAATCTTCTACAAAATTTTAAAATATTTAAAATCTTTGAAATGTTTTTGAAACCTGGTGTCCCTTGTTGAAATCTACAAAATTCTTGAAATCTTTTTAAATTCTAATGAATTCTTCAAAGTACTTGTAAAATCTTTCTGAAATCTTTGATATTTGTTTAAAATTATTAAAATATTTTAAAATCTTTCAAAATCTTCTTATACATGTTGAAATCGTTTAAGATCTTTGAAACATTTTGAAATCCTTATGAATTATTTGAAATATTTGTAAAATCTTTCTGAAGCCTTTTTTATTTGTTTGAAATAATTGAACTATTTGAAGTTAATTGCAATCTAGAAAATAATTGGCACTAATCTAGAAAAAGTGCCTTGAAATCTCTTCATTTATTCTGTAATGAACAAAAGATAAATTATATCTTGATAAATAACAAACACTTAAGTAGCAATATTTCTTCTAAATGAGATATTTCTTTCACAATAGACAAAAAGATTTTAATTACTCATCACATTTCAATAAAATAACTGTTTTAAAAGTGAAAAAAATACAAATTCAAGGTCCTCGTGAAAAATTCAAGGAGATTTCCAGGTTTTCAAGATATAGAGAAAATCAAGGAGAATTCCAGGTTTTCAAAGCTGCTGGACACACTTAATTCGCATTGCGCAGAAAGAACAAAATGTAATCTTTACAGCGATTTCAGAGTAATCTTTCCGTGCAACAAAAATTACTTTCATGTGTTAAGATTTACCCACCACATGGGAAATAGTTACCACGTCAACTCTATTGAATCTTGTTTCGTTTCGATGCGAACAAAATCAAATTTATCTATTTGACAATTACCCGCAACCAAATTCCACTTCTGGTCTTTCTGTGTACGCACACTGCTTACAATCCCTCCATGTCCAAGGAAATGGCGAATTTTTCGATTTAAAAGGTTATGAAGTAGACTGACTTGTCACATATTTTCAGCCAAGAAAAGTGAATTCAAGCTTTAGCTTTACAGTTTTCGATCCACCTTAAATTTAATGTCGTTTCAAAATGAATAACATAACCAAATATATTCATATTTTTTCATAAGGGCCGAATATTTATAAAATTAATTATATCATATGTGTCGCATTTGAGAAGGATGCAATTCTACATTCCTTTCTGTTTAAAGGACGAGGGCATTCTTTTAAGGAATAATTGATCTTACTTACTTAAATTGTCATTATACAGGACTTCCCTCTGTTCATTTAATTCAGGATCACAAGGAGGAAGATAGTAGTGTATCCTCAGATTCTTTCTATGAAAAGAGACATCACAAATATTAGTTATATAAACTATTTATCAAGCATACACAAAAATGAAAAATTGTAAATGGTATCTTCGGCAATATTTTTTAAAATCTTCTTTACTGAACGTACCACATGATTGCTCCAATAAACATGTATGCAGAAGAGGTTGTATAAAATACTGTTCATGGTACGGTAGAACAACAGCTTTTTGCAGAACTTCCGAGGGAGGAAGTATCACTGATTCACCAAACAGTTTCGGGGCAACATGCACATCCATAAATTGAGAATTTCCCGGATAATCTCCAAGCGGCTTCAGATTGAGAAGTTTCTCTCCAAATAGGATAATTTCGCCACTTCTTTCTCACATATTGGTTATGCAGATAACATCTCCTTTTTTCAGATAGCAACAGTTGTTTGGAACCTGGACAGTTAATTTGAAATTCTTGAATATTATTGCTTCGTAGGCTCTTGCACAACCGGCAGGAATGTTAAAAGATCCCTTCCCAAGAATAGGATGAATAATATTTTCCTTTATGGTGACGGGTTTTTCGAAGTTGCTTATTTCAACTTGCCTTCGAAAGATTTGAGGCAATGGATCATCTGGTCCGTGAACTAACTTTTTAACTAGCTGCATACAATTCTCAAATGGATAAGAACTGAAGGAATTAAGTGGTCCATCTATTTTGGCTTCATCACTGTGATGAGTAAGCCCATGAACGTTAAAAACCATTTCCTGCCATCCGTATAATATTTGAAAGGTTTCTACAAACCACTTCAATTGTGCTTTTGCGCAGTCGTTGTTCTCCAGGTAATCGGTTGGATGATGCAGGATTCTCATTGAGACGGCACTATGAATTGTAAAAAAATATTGCTAAAAAATAATTAACAAATCAATACATGGTTAATTCATAGATATACGTTCGGATATACTTATAATTAATCGGTATTTGTACGTCACGACGCTTATAATACAATTAAAATTTCGCACGCAACATAGGGATTCGAACACATAAACCTAAGCACGCAAGTCGACTATCTTAACCACTACACTATTAAACGAGTTACGGTCTGTAAAATAATCCTGAAATGCATTGGTAATTGAGGTGGTGACCTCGGTAACGACTTCCGAATACGCGTCCATGCCATCGCGCGCACAAGATAAAAACTCTCGCATTTACCTGATCCATACAAGTCAGCTGTGACAGGCGCGGAACACGAACACGTCTTGCTCCAATAAACGGTCAACTGTACGCGATCTGTGAATAAGATTTGCCATCCAAATGGAGTTAATCATTATAAAACCCCTTAATTGCTGAGTGGGAATATGGAGTAATGTGAAGGCTGTCACAGAAATGTCAAAAATAAATGTTTTTCAGGTGATGCCATGAGGTATTGCAATCCATCCATTGCTGATGACGTCATCAATTCATCCGGTCGTTCGCGCGGATCACATGGGTAGTATGTACCGATCCTTCTGTAATGTTCACTGCACCACTATTGTAATCTCAGTTCAGTGAATTTGACATATCTGACAGTATTTAATACTAGGGAATAGAGGTTTGATTTACTGAAGGATTACCGTTAAATTCAACTTAACTTCACTGTGACATTTACGAAATCCTAAGTGATTTTGACATTTTTACACCCTCATTAAGAGCAGATTTTACTGTTACGGTTACAAGAAACACTTTACATTTCTTGATAAGTAAACATAACATTTCTTTTTTCTGCGTGCAGGCTGCTGATCAATCTCTCTAGCGATCACCCCACGTGGAGAGCCTCACAAAATTGTTAAGTGTGGCTCTCCACTTGGGCCCATCAGTATCCAAGGTCTTTGTTTCAGGCTTCATTCACTCTACTCACATTCTGGGCATTCTGCCATTTACTTTACCTTTATACATCTGTTTGGTCAGTCGATCATCTTTCATTCTTTCAAGATGTCCGAACCACCTTAACTGATTTCTTTCCCTTATATCAACTATTGTCTCCCCTGTACCACATTCTTTGAGAATTATCTCGTTTCGGACTTCGTCCATCAGTGTTTTCCCGCATATTATGCGTAGAGGTTTCATACCAATCGCGTTCATTTTACTCTTGTCCTTTTCTTGACATGTCCATACTGGACTTTATACTTTCCCAGTGGGCACAAATGTCCAGAAACGTTATTAGAACGTTACAAAAGTGCCCTAAGTCAGTCCAAATAACGTTCCCTGAACATACAATGTTCCAGATACGTTTTAAGGACGTATTTGGCACATGAAACGGTTTCAGAACATTATTTGGTCTGACTTGGGACAGTTTTTGAAACGTTCAAATAACGTCTTTTTTGTACGTCCAAGGAACTTTTTTAGGATGTTCTAATTACGTTCTTAAATTTCGTGCAGTTGTCCACAACGAAAAGTGCCCAATTTTCTGGGAACTACGATTTTCGGACAGCAGTTTCCATTGCACAACCGAGGCCTAACATCGTTCTCCAACACTTCGAGAAACTAACTATATTCGTGATCTAATTCTCAGCTCAGGTGGACTACAACATCTCTGCCAAGAAGAAGGAAAAGAAGGAGAGGTATCAAGAACTTAAAAGGGACCTGCAACAACTGTACACAAAATATTCGGTTAAAGTAATTGTCCTTGCGATCGGTGCTCTCAGAGGTCCGAACCTATTACTGGTTCGTAACCTTAAAGCCATACCGTGCCCTGTGGCCACCCATCTCACGGTCGTGAGACGTGGCCATAGTTGTGCTTTACAGCGGTTCTACTGGGAGCCGTTGTTATTTTTGGATGGCAGTTGCTCTCAGTGGGACCCTGTGGTGGTTGTTCAACCATGTTTTTTAATTATATATTTAAAAAGATTTTAAACGTCATTTTCCTTACATCTTGCCTTACTTGAACATAGTCATTATTTGCAACTATTCTATAAAAGTAAGAATTACGTATGCAACAGTTATTAGTTCATAAACATTTTATTTTTGAATTATCTCGTCGAATCCTATTAGGATCCTAATATTTTTCGTCGTCGGAAAGTATTAGGATCCAACGTAGGATTCTACGTTGGATCCGACGTCGGCTACGCCGTAGGAAACTATTAGGATCCGACTTCGGAGTTTCCAATAGGGCGTATAGCGAAACATCTATTACTACCACAATGAGTAATTTGGGATCAAAGTGAACCAACCAATTGTTTAATCTCGGGAGATTTTTACTAAGTATAAGTGCTTTTTCACATTTCTCGGCCCAATTCCATCGGGTAATCTTGTGCAATAATTCGTTTAGAAGATGAAACACAGTTGAGGCTATTGGCAAAAATTTACAATGAAAGTTTAGCAAGCGTAGGTGTGCTTTCAATTGTGTTACATCCTTCAGAACAGGACAATTTTCTATTGAAGTCAGCACGAAGAAAAATGGAAGTGAAAAATTGGGTCCTTAGTGCTGGTTTCTTCGACAAATGCGTTCGTTTTTGCTTCAAATCAATATCGAATCTGTCCAAAAGCTCTGAATAATATTGGCCGTTGATCGTTTTACCCTTCTATATGTTCTGTCCATTTTGGGCCTGAACACTTCAGACCGAAGTCCTACGTTAACTCTGTACTACAGACAAGCCCAAGGAAAGGAAGGAAGCTTCGAAGAGATGCCATCACAACAAAAAATGTTCTGACAATAGATGGTGATCCTGCAACCAACGGCTCATCGGAAGATGTAGATGCGAGGGACTTGTCAGGATGTACACATGCAAGTGGCTCGTCAGGAAGTAAGGGTCTTCCAACAGAGCAAGCAGGAAATCCACAGTCCGAGAATGGCTTAACAGATGCAAACAACGCACTGCTTGATTCCATTACTGCATTAATGTCACCATGCTCCTCAGAAGAAGATCGCCTGCAATTTTTGCAGAAACTAGCGAACAAAAAGGAAGAAATTGCTGCAGAGGTAGAACAGCTTCAAAACGAGATAGTGGAAGAATCTCAGCAGACTGCTGCTGAAAATAAAAGGCTGAAGAGGCAAATCGAATGCCTAAGGCAGGAGAAGGAGATACAGAGAGAGGAAAGTGAAATGCACTTTAGGCAATTTCTTCAGTCTAAGGCAAGGGAGGCTTCGTGGAAAAGAAATTGTCACAGCTACAAGATAAGAGCAGATCAAGCTGAGGCAAGATGGAGTGCAGAAGATATTGTAGGTGCAATTTCTTTGAAAGCCCTCAGCACGCAAACCTATCAGTATCTGCGGAAAATTGTTAGAATTCCTCTACCTGGACTTTCGTCATTAAGGCGATGGTTCGCCAGATTTGATGTAGAGCCCGGTGTGCTGAAGAACGTGCTGAGGATTATGAAAAAGAAAGGTGCCAAGCTATCTAAAAAAGACAAGATAGCCATTGTCAACTTCGATGAACTGCATTTGTCGCCTCTTTTTTGTATTGACAAGAAGAAGGAGCGAGTTCTCGGGCCGCACAAGGCTTGTCAAACAGTCATAGTTCGCGGCTTGTTTAAAAAGTGGAAACAAGTCGTCTATGCTGATTTCGACAAGCCCATGACCAAAGATATCTTGCTAGATATAATCCAGCAGCTGGAGGAATGTGGATACACAGTTGTGGGAATGGTGTCCGACATGCATGCTTCCAACACCAGGTTGTGGACTGAACTGGGTGTCGGCACAGGCGAGAAGCAGAAGGTGTACTTCCCACATCTCTCCAAACCAAGTATGAAACTGCATGTGTTTGCAGACGTCCCCTGCTTAATAAAATTAGCCAGAAATCATCTTATGGTCGCGTTTTTTTAATTAAACTGTGAAAAAACAGATTAAAAATATCTTGAGAAATTGCTGAAGATTAACTGCAATGATTTAAAATGTGCCTTTTCTTTAACGCTGGAGCATTTATATTGTAAAGGAAATGCACAGCAAAAAGTTAAACTAGACATGCAAGTCTTTTCCAATAAAAATGCAAAGGCACTAACTTTTTGTCTACAGCAGTACTTACTATTTAGTAATGAGAATTTCAAGGATTTCGAGGGTTGCAAAGAAACTAGTAAAGTTTTGCAACTCTTTAATGATTGGTTCGATTTACTAAAAGTAAGAGCGAAGTACGACCGTCGTGGTGCCGCTGGTTTTGGAAATGATAAAGATTTTGCGAAGCACAAGGACATTTTGAATAGAATGATTGATTACGCAGCAGCATGCGAGTAGGGGGACGTTCTACAATGCTGCCATTTCAAAATGGGATTCACCTCAGCAGCCTATCATCACTCAGCTTGCACGAGCACATCCTGATAAATAGGCTGAATCAAGATGTTCTGAAGAAGTTCTTTTCTTTTATTCGTGGAATGGGAAGAGGCCACGATCATCCCACGGCTTTGGACGTGTTGCGCCGTTTGCGATCCTTCATCTTAGGAAAACACGCGATGGAGGCACTTTCGGAAGGCTGCAACATTGAGAAAGATTTCCAAGAAAAAAGTCTCAACAATGCATCTGATTTGGAGGGAGTTCAGGGTAAAGAGAAGGGCACTTTCATCACCTCGAGTTCCAACTCTTCAAGTAATTTTGAAGGCCGAATGAACCAAGTTGAAGAATCACTTCTAGTCGATGCATGATGATGTTCAACCTGGTCCCTCACATGTTGACGAGGACACAGTGGAAATCGATAAAGATGATCTGTCGGAAGGAAAGGAGGAAAACGCTACGGTTGATGCGCTGTCGAAAGCCCTGTTCATCGAGGAAATGGAAAAAGAAGACGAAATTCTTCTCAGTCTTTCCGACGAATTTAAAACAGCAGAGGTTGACGAAGATGAGGATTTCACAACAGGTTAGTATATGCTTAAAATTGATTTTACGTTTATCACAAAAATTCTTTTTATTTCTGCTACTAAAAAAGTAATTATGACAACATTTTGTGTTCATTCATTAACATTTTTTAAAATTTTTTTCTAGTGACATGTCCAGAGACCCACGTTCCCACAGATGAGGAAGAAGCCCTTCTGAAGGCTGTGGAACATGCAATGGCTGCAGAAAAAATGTCAGAAGAAGAGCTGAAATACATAGCGGGGTATGTCGCATGGCGATTCTCTGAAGATGAGTCTCTTGGGATGTACACATCTTCTTTGCCACAGAAGCCCGAGGGTGACTGGATCTGTCTCATTTCCAATGGATATTTGAAACATCCTTCCCCCAAGTTACTGAAAGCAGCTGAAGTTATGGATGCAGAATTTCAGGAATACCACGGACCTACATTTTGGCAGATGTTCGCCAGATTTAAACAGAAAGTCGCTTCAAGGAAAAAGCAATAAGAACGGAATCAGGCAAACTCGACCTTACATACCGAAAAATGTAAGGGTCGCCCCGCAGATCCTTGTTTGAGAATTAAAAGAAATTTTTTAATGGAAATGAGTTTATGAATCGTTTAGTGGTATCATTTTGGTCCCCGGCTTATAATGTGCTTTTGAAAGCTGGTAGCACCACACCCTGTCAATTAACAATCGTAAAAAATAATCTTACAATTAGTTTAATTGAATAATCATAGTAAGAACGTCAAACAAATATTGGAAAAGGTAAGAAGTTTTGATCATTCCAAATGACAATTAACCTCACATATTGCCTCACTTTGAGGATTCGACTTTTGTTTGAACACCCGTTAAGTGAATAATTTTCAAACGAGTTAGAGTTTATTCTTCTTGCGGACAGTGCAGTATACTTACAGTCGAAAAAATAAAAAATTGATTTGGTTGACAAATAATTTTAGCAAGAAAATCAAAATAATGATAATAGAAACACTTTACTGCAAAACTTGGAGATTATGCTCCACATCTGTTATACTAATGTCACGGAATTGATTAGCGAATGCTTCTGAAATTACGAATTGATCAGTGAAATCTCCAACTTTCATTTTGATTTGAGAATTCCTCACTGATTCATAGTTAGAGAGAAAGGTCTAGAAACAAGGAGAATTGGAGGAAGATTAAAACTGTGAGAACCATAACATACTACATTTATATCCTCATTACCAGTTACATGAAGCATTTTGATTTGACTATGGATTTGACTATGGTCTCATGCGTGAATGAAAAATAAAATGATAAGCATATACAATATATATGAAAAATATGATAAGATCAGAAATCCGTACGGTAAATTATTGTGAAAGTTTTTTCAGATTTCTCAGCCTAACCTGCTCCAGAAAAGAAAAAATATGGCGATTTGTAAAAAATTAAAGAATAATTAGGGAACAAATTCCTAAAAATTAAATTAAATTACGTAACATATAATTGAGGTTTCAACTCGAAATATATTGCATTTTTAACAAAACAGTCGAATTTTCAACTAGGAAAGATACATTTTCAACCAAGAAAGATGACTTTTTTGCCAGAGGATGAGATTCGAAACTCAGAGGACGAATTTTCTATTCAAAAAGGTTAATTTGTATCAAAGTAATATAAATGCTACAAAGACATAATTTAAAAATTGTGTTGTCGAATTCAAATAATAACAAAGTTTTACTGTAATATTTAGAAATTATGTATCACATATGTTACTCTAGTGTTACTGGATTCACTGGTCAATAAGTTTGAAGACGCTGCATAAAAATTAGGGCATTGATGCATAATTGAAGCTTTGAGAAGCATAAAACACTGATATTTATTATAATTACCAGTGACATCAAGTATTTTAAACCGTCATCGGATCACACACGTTATATTACAGTTTTACATTTTTTTTTAAATTACGTTGTCAAGGATAGAAGTTTACACTTGGTTCACAAGCTTCACTTCAAAACAACCTGAGATAGTGCGGCGTGGACTTAATGGGATTTCATAGACTTCTTCTCGGGTCAGTGAGGCTATAATGCCGCTTGAGATGTTCAACTTTACGCGTCTTGAAACGCAACGAATATGTGAATAAATTCCAGCAAAAGTATCCTCACCCTCCAAAATTGCAGATGTGTTACCATCGGATGTTGATAGAACAAATTGTTCGTGGTTTGGAATAGGAGCAAAAGCATCATTAATTATCAACATTTGAAGTGATCTGTTGACAGAAAAAGTGTATCTTCGAAGTTCGAATAAGCAGAGCGGATTTTTAATGGGAATGAGCCCAATAAATCGAGGTTGTTCCGTCCGCATCCCGTGCTGTCAGGAGAAGGAAGCTTTGCAGGGGCAGCTACGTACCTCGAAGGAGGAGTCGTGGACCAGGCAGGTGGAGACGTGATCCTGGCAGGAGCAGACCTGGACCTGACACGAAAAGGAGGTTCGGCAGAAGATAGAGACCTATCAAGAGAATGATGTCTTTCACGTGAAGAAGAAGACCAGCCACGAGAAAAATTAGCAATGGGCTTTCCATTAGGTGAACAGTCAAATTCTGAACTGAACTCTGGTACCCGAGAGAGATCATCGCTTTCTTTAAGTTGGTAATTTATGAGCTACTTGCAATATTGTTAGACGAGACTGACGACAAGTGGGACATTTGTCTCGGAAAACACGTTGGAGGCTCGAGCAGCAAAGATCAAGGAACTTCGTTAGAGAAGGTTTCTGCAGGAGTTAAATTTATAATTTGTTATCTCAAGTGTGATGCGCTTTTATAGACACACTAGAGAACAAACACGCGCGCTTAGCAGTTAGTCGACTAGTCAACAAATGTAAAAGGATCGGTTTCGAAATTTACTCCACTGTTGCAAGTATTGCAAACAATGTATTCTCAATGTGCACTGTGTGGGTATGTCAAGTCATGTGTCATGCGCCTGGTCCTTTGCAAAAAAATAGAAAATGCTTTCAGATTTGATGAATTATATACAAAAGATCAAGTCGACCATTCGAGATGATCAAGTCGACCAGTGGCATAGAACTTTACAATGATCCTGGATACGAGAATATTTCATCGTCGATAATCGCTCTGCGTGAGTAAGCTCTATAGCTCAAGCTCGTACTACATTAATGTGAAGCCCAGACTTCCCTGGAGAAGATGTGTTTTCTACACCTGGAGCATTGGCTGGATCTCGTGACCTCGAGGAACCCACTATAAGTACCCCAAGGTAATGTAAAACCTAGACTTCCCTGGAGAAGATGTGTTTTTCACACCTGGAGCATTAGCTGGATTTCGTGACCACGAGGAACCCACTCTAAGCACCCTAAAGTAATGCAAAACCCAGACTTCTCTAGAGGGGTTTTTTTTTTACACCTGGAGCATTGGCTGGACATCGTGACCTCGAGGAACCCACTATAAGTACCCTAGGGTAATGGAAAACCTAGGCTTCCCTGGAGAAGATGTGTATTCTACACCTGGAGCATTGGCTTGATCTCGTGACCTCCAGGAACCCACTAAAAGTACCCTAAGGTAATGTAAAACCCAGAATTCCCTGAAGATGACGGGTTTTCTACACCTGGAGTATTGGCTGGATCTCGTGACCTCGAGGAACGCAATATAAGTACCCTAAGGTAATTTAAAACCTAGACTTTCCTGGAGTTGATGTGTTTTTTTCACCTGGAGCATTGGCTGGATCTCGTGAGATCGACGAACCCAATATAAGTACCCTAAGGTGATGTTAAACCCAGACTTCCCTGAAGAAGATGTGTTTTTTACATCTGAGGCATTGACTGCATCTAGTGACCTCAAGGAACCCACTCCAAGCACCCTAAAGTAATGTCAAGCCCAGACTTTCCTAGAGAAGATCTGTTTTCCACACCGGGAGCATTGGCTTTATCTCGTGACCTCCAGGAACCCACTAAATGTACCCTGAGGTAATGTAAAACCCTGACTTCCCTGGAGAATATATTTTTTCCACACGTGGATCATTGGCTGCATTTCGCCACCTCGAGGAACCCAATATGAGTACCTTAAGGTGATTCAAAACACAGACTTTCCTGGAGATGTATTTTTTACACCTGGAGCATTGGCTGGATCTCGTGGCCACGAGGAACCCACTTTAAAGACCCTAAAGTAATGTCAAGCCCAGACTTCCCTTAAGAAGAATGGTTTTTTACACATGGAGCATTTGCTGGATCTCGTGACCTCCAGGAACCCACACTAAGCACCCTAAAGTAAGTTAAAGCCCAGACCTGTCTGGGGAAAAATGATTTTCCCACCTGGAGCATTGGCTGGATCTCGTGACCTCGAGGAGATCACACTAAGCACCCTAAAGTAATGTGGAACCCAGACTTCCCTGTAGAAGATGTGTTCTTTACACCTGAAGCATTGGCTGCATCTCGTGACATCGAGGAGCCCACTCTATGCACCTTAAAGTAATGTAAAGCCTAGACTTCCCTGGAGAAGATAAGTTTTTTACACCTGGAGCATTGGCTGGAACTCGTGACCTCGAGGAACCCACTAAAAGTACCCTAAGGTAATGCAAAACCCAGACTTCCATGGAGAAGATGTGTTTTCTACACCTGTAGCATTGGCTGGACCTCGTGACCTCGAGGAACCCAATATAAGTGCCGTAGGGTGATGCAATAGCCAGACTTCCCTGGAGATGTGCTTTTTACACCTGGAACATTGGCTGGATCTCGTGAACTCGAGGAAACCACTATAAGTACCCTACGTTCATGTGAAACCCAGACTTCCCTGGAGAAGATGTGTTTTTTACACCTGGAGCATTGGCTTGATCTCGCGACCTCGAGGAACCCACTAAAAGTACCCTAAGGTAATGCAAAACACAGACTTGCCTGGTGAAGATGTGTTTTTCACACCTGGAGCATTGGCTGGAACTCGTGTCCTCGAGGAGATCACTCTAAGCACCCTAAAGTAATGTGAAACCCAGACTTCCCTGTAGAAGATGTGTTTTTTACACCTGAAGCATTGGCTGCATCTCGTGACATCGAGGAACCCACTATAAGTACCCTACATAATGTGAAACCCAGACTTCCCTGGAGAAGATGTGTTTTTTACACCTTGAGCATGGGCTGGGTCTCGTGAACTCGAGGAACCACCTATATGTACCCTACGTTATTGTGAAACCCAGACTTCCCTATAGAAGGTGTGTTTCTTACACCTGGAGCATTGGCTGGATCTCGTGACCTCGAGGAACCCACTCTAAGCACCCTAAGGTAATGCAAAACCCAGACTTCCCTGGAGAAGATGTGTTTTCTACACCTGGAGCATTGGCTTCATCTCGTGACCTCGAGGAACCCACTAAAAGTACCCTAAGGTAATGCAAAACCCATACTTCCATGGAGAAGATGTGCTTTTTACACCTGGAACATTGGCTGGATCTCGTGACCTCGAGCAACTCACTATAAGTACCCTAAGGTAATGCAAAACCCCGACTTCCCTCTGGAAGATGTGTTTTCTAGACCTGGAGCATTGGCTGGATCTCGTGACCTCGAGGAACCCACTATAAGTACCCTACCTTAATGTGAAATCCAGACTTCCCTGGAGAAAATGTGTTTTTTACACCTGGAGCATTGGCTGGATCTCGTGACCTCGAGGAACCCACTCCAAGCACCCTAAGGTAATGCAAAACCCAGACTTCCCTGGAGAAGATGTGTTTTCTACACCTGGAGCATTGGCTGGATCTCGTGGCCTCGAGGAACCCACTAAAAGTACCCTAAGGTAATGCAAAACCCAGACTTCCCTGGGGAAGATGTGTTTTCTACACCTGGAGCATTGGCTGGACCTCGTGACTAATGTTGAAAACTTTATATTTCTGCCAGCGAATCTTCCATTCTTTCGTTGTCAAAACGGTTTTCTGCATAATTTTTTTTTACAACGTCAATTTTCAAGCTTTTAGTAAGTAGCACTATCTCTTTAATAAAATTGATTTATTTAATGCAAAGTAGAATTAAAATTGTTAAATAATAGTGATGTTATAAGCAAAATCGCCTTTGCCCCACCGGTCGGCGCTGCCCCTCCTTACCTAGATTTTGAGACATTTTTCAAAATTAAAACTTACCCTCCGCCAATCGTGATCATTTTTGCGTCGGCAGCCATAAACAGTTCCGCTGAGTGGTGTACTCGAGAATCGTTATGGGATGAGTCCATACCTATCCAGGGATACTTGGCTCGTTCTGGATATAAACTAAACAGGAATGTTTCTCCCGTCCCAAAATATGCTTGTCTCTGACCTTTGTCGTCCTTCAAATTCCTCTCGCACCATCTTGTGGAACAGTAAGCACCAAATACCTTAAATAGAAAAATTCAAGCATTATTAGAAGGTGGATGCAAAACTCCATTTTCAAAATTCCCTGACTTTTCCCGCATTTTTCCCTGACTAATTTCTCATTTTCCCTGACCATTAATGTTCAAAGAACAAAATTCCAATCTTGTAACATTTTTAACATAGAATCTTATATAAACGGAATAAAACCATGTCAATTTCAAATTTATTTTAAACAAACAAGATGACTTTTCCACCATAAAACTCACAAAAGATGAATTTTCAATCTAAAAGGACGAAGTTTCAACAAAACAGTTGATTTTTCGACCAAAAAAGATGATTTAATTAAATTTTATTCAGAAAAAAGATCTTCTCCTTTCACTCCGCTGGGATTCGAACACCAGGTCAACTGATTTCCGGTCAGGTGCTCTAACCACTGAGCTACTAGAGAGACCAGAGGAAGAATTCTTTTTTCTTTTTTTTTTGGTTGCCATTTTTTTCACCGTAGACTGAAAAGTCTTTCTCATTTGAAAATTCAACTAAGAATACAACTGTTTTTTATTTAAATTTAAAAGCTTTTTTTGAAATATCAACTATTATATTTTCTGTTGAGAATTCATCTTCTTTAATTGAATGCATCTGTTTTTGATTGGAAATTCAACTACATGATTGAAAGTTGAACTACTTTGTAAAAATTAATTTTCTTTGTTAAAGATTCATCATTTTAGTAGAAAATTCTGAAAGTGTAACTATTTTGTTGAAAATTAGTTTTTTTTGTTGAAAATTAACTTTTTATACAGAAAATTTAACTATTCAATTTTTAGTTGAAAATTGTATTTTTTGTGGAAAATTAATATGTTTTTGGTTGAAAATTCAACTACTTGATTGAAAGTTGAACTGCTTTGTTAAACATTAATTTTATTAGTTAAAATTTCATCCCTTTTGTTGAAAATTGATACATTTTAGTTAAAAATTCCACTATTTGTTGAAAATTCATGTACTTTGTTGAAAATTCGTCTTTGATGTCGAAATTTAATGTGCTTGGTTGAAAGTGGAACAGCTTTTTTTAATAATTCATTTTATTAGTTGAAGACTCATCTCTTCAGCTGAAAATTGAACTGTTTTTTTGAAAATTCAACTATTTTGTAGAAAATATATCTGTTCTGGTAGAAATGTTATCGCTTTTGGTTAAAAATGCAACTGTTTTGTTAAAATTTTTTTTTTTTTTGAAGATTCATCATTTTAGTAGAAAATTGATATCTTTGGTTGAAAATGTAATGATTTGGTTGAAAATTCATTTTTTTTTGTCGAAAATTCATTTTTTAACTGAAAATTTAGCTATTCCATTTTTGGTTGAAAGTTGATCGTTTTAATTGAAAATTCTACTATTTGGTTAAAAATTCATGTATTTTGTTAAAAAAATTTCTTTTTTGTGGAAAATTAATCTTTTTGGTCGGAATATTCAACTGTTTTTTTAAATGATCTATTTAGGTAGAAAATTCAACTATTTGGTTTATAATTAAAGAATTTTGTTGAAAATTTAACTTTTAGGTAGAAAATGATCTTTTTGGTTGAAAATTCATATTTTCGGGTTGAATATTAAATTTTTTGTTGAAACTTCGCCTTTTTATCTTGAAAATTTATATCTATTGGTAGAAATTTGATATTTTTTAGTTAAAAATGCAAGTCTTTTGTTGAAAAATAATCTGTTATGGTTGAGGATTGAACTATTTAGTTGAAAGTTGGACACTTGTGGTTGAATTAAACACTTTTTAATTTTTTTTTTTAATCTATATTTATTGCTTGAAATATCAACTATTGCATCTTTAATTGAGAATTGGTCTTTTTTAGTTGAATTTAAAAAAGTCTGTTTTATTAGAAAATTATCTTTTCGGTTACAAATTTAACTAATTGGTGTACTTTGTTAAGAATTCGTTTTATTAGTTGAAGATTCATCTTCAACTAAAAACGGTTGCATTTTTAGCCAAATAATTGAATCTTCAAGCCAAAAATGCGAAGTTTTTAGAAGACAATTGAATTTTTAACTCAGAACTTTTCGACCAAAGAAGATAAATTTTCAATCCAAAAGGATAAATTCTCTATCAAAAGGATAAATTCTCTATCAAAAAATACGAATTAAGAAAAGAACAGTTAAATTTCCGACTGAAGATGATGAATTTTTAACAAAATAGTTGAATTTTCATTCTTATCAAAGGCCTACTGAAAATTATGACAAGTTGACAAATAAATTTATTGGACTGTTAAATAAAAATAGAAAACAATATTTGGATATAGTTTACGGTGTACGAAAATCCAATGAGAAATTGTATCTGAAAAGTACTGGTTTGCTCGAACTCTTATTTAAACAAAAACCTGATGAAACTTATATAAATCAGGATGATCAAAACAAATATAAAGAAATTCTTATTGCTACAAATGCACATAGAAAGAATTATAGTTTCTTAAAACCCATTTATTCGAATAATACTCTAAAGTATAAGAATTAAAGAAAAAGAAACAATTAGAGAGTTCAATACCTCAATTTTTAATAGCAAGAAGAGATTCAAAGCCAGACTACATTTATTGGGATGACCCTTACGAGCTATTCGGCCGCCTTCGACTACTTACAGCATCTCAAGCAGCAGGAAATCCAAGTCATGATAGCGTCAGTATTAAAATGGGTATCGAAGTGTTCGGACATCCTCTGAATCGAGCTGAAACAATTAGATAGCAAATCGTGGACCTCCTGATATTGATTTTAAATTGACCTCTAACGCTAATTACGATATCGATAAGAGAAGACTTTGTAACGTTCAAGACGGTGAAGAACAGCTTGATGCTTTTAATTTGAGACTTGTACAGCGAATTGTTCAAAGCGAGTTACGAACGCTTTATCAGGTTACGTCATCTATACGTAATGAAATTGATGACAATAATATAATTAAAATTCTTGAAGAATCAGTAAATGAGGAATTTAAGAATTTACAGATTAGTACCTAACAAGAGTTATCGCTACGCAACGCTGATCTTATTGCTCAACTGGACGCTCGGCTAAACGCATAAGAAAATGAACGCAAAGAAGGAGATAGTAGTCACAGAGCTGCATAAACATGCAAAAAAAATTATCAACGTCGTTCTGTGATAATGCGTGGTATAGATGAAACATGGCAGGCTGCCTTGGTTGAAATGTTACCATATTCTCAAGAGAATAAGAGTTTGAAATACCTGCTTACTGTTATCGATATATTTTCAAAGTATGCCTGGGCAGTTCCTGTGGAAAGCAAGAGTGGACGATGTTACTGAAGCCATTAAATCCATACTTGTACAGGGACGCGTTCCAAAAAACTTGCATACAGATCAACGCAAAGAGTTTTACAACTCTAAATTTAAAGCTTCAATGGAAAAGTATAGCATTAAACTGTACTTAACTTTCAGTAATTTAAAAGCGTCCATTATTGAACGATTTAATCGTACACTCAAGAACAAGATGTGGCCACAATTCAGCTTGCAAGGTAACTACAAATGGTTAGATATCTTACCTAATCTCATATCCAAGTATAACAATACGAAACATCGAACAATTGGTATGAAACCAAAAGATGTAACCATCGATGATGAAGAAGAATTGATGCAACGCTTCCAGAAACAAAGAAAAATTATTTCGAAACGTCAAAAATTCAAAGTTGGTGCCAAAGTTCGAATCAGCAAGTATAAGAACATTTTTGAGAAAGGATATACACCCAACTGGACAACTGAAATATTTACTGTGGATCGGATCATGGCAATTAAACCAGTAAGATATAAACTAAAGGACTATCACGATCAACCTGTCGCTGGAGGCTTTTATCAAGAGGAACTTTAAAAGTCAAGTAACCAGATATTCACCTTGTGGAAAAAGTCATTAAGAGACGTGGTAATAAAATCTATGTCAAATGGCTTGGGTTTGACAGTGCACATAACAGCTGGATAAATAAAACAGACATGTAATAAAGTTAAACTAACGTTAAGATAACGTTGAAGTAATGTCAAGTTAACATTAAATGAACGTTAAGCTAACGTTAAAGTAACGTTAATCTAACGTTAGGCTATCGTTAAAGTAACGCTAGGCTAACGTTAAAGTAACGTTAAGCTAACGTTAAAGTAACGTTTAGCTAACGTTGAAGTAACATTAAGCTAACGTTAAGCTGACGTTAAAGTAAAATTAAACTAAGCTTTAAAACTAATGTTAAAGTATCATTTAACTAATGTCAATCTAACATTAAAAATAATGTTAACAAACTTATGCATGTAATCAGATGTAAGGTTTTATTAAATAAAAACATATGAAATGTATATAAAAATATCGTTCATTTATTCATGTTTTTACAATCATCATCAATCCCCACAATGTTTTTTATCGACTTGTAAACTATTTACATTATGTGCGTTGATTTATAGGTTCATTATTTACATTGGTGTCATTATCCTTAATCTTATAATGGCCCCAAGCTAGCGTATCAGTAATTTCAGGCAAAAGATACCGTTTATCATTGAAGGGGCTTAAAGCCACTTTTAACTGTTTAACCGTATCAACCTGATGAAGACGCGATCTAATGATATACTGCGTTCTAGTTTGAATAGTAGCATTTTTCAAACAGTCAACGTAGTCGTTAGAGTTGATAGATTTCTGTACAACACCTGCTTTTATGCCTTTGGCTTTCTTTACAAAATCTTGGCCATTTACACGGATGCTGTACATCTTACTGCTCAAGCCAACAAATTCAGTAATGACCTCTCCACTGCACTCATCTTTCATAAGGCCTAGAACTTCTTTGTTTACTTGAGGCGTACCGTAAACGTTATTTACAGGATAATCGGATGTGTCAAACTTGTTGATATCTTGTTTCATATCCATGTAAATATCGATGAACGATTCATATATTATTATTTTTAATAATATTATTTTTGAATAATGCTAGAAATTGCGATTTTTTCTCAAATTCTCTACTTTCTGTTCACTATGCACTTGAATTAAGTTAATATTTTATTTTATATAGCAACTATAATAGTTTAGATAAATTATTATTGTGTAAAGCTATCTTCTTCTATATTATTACTTGATAGGTGCGTATTGTTTCTGAATTTTTTAACTTTTGTCCATATTTCAATTAGAGTGAAGTAATAGTTAATTCAAATTAACAAAAATAATTGTTTAAACAATTTATTAATATTGTTGATGATATTCTCTTTGCCTAATGGTGGAAAGTTGCTGTTTTTCTGAAATTTTTAACCATTTGTCTATTTCCCACTTGGAGTGACCTACTAATTATTTGAGCTAAACAAAATTAATTGTTCAAATAAAATAATGTTGTAAGTAAGTATCTTCATTTATATTAATTCCAGATAGTTGCGGTGTTTTTTGTTCAAATTTTCAACTTTTCGCCCACTTTTCACTTAGTGAGGTAATAATTGATGCAAGTTAATAAAAATGGTTGCCTGAACAATTTATTATTATTTATAACTATTTTTACTTCAATAAGTGCTAGCAAATTTTTGTTTCTTTTGTAATATTCACCTTTGCTATGCCTTTTTAGTTATGGACGAATGATAAATAAACATTAGAGAAAGCAAAAATAATTCACTTGAAAAATTAATATAATATTCAACAAATGATTCTTGTTGACGCTCATTTATTATTTTTTCATAACTAAAAAGTCAAAGAAAGAATAAAGATTTCAGAAAAAACAACTTCCTAGCATTAATCTAAGAGAACAAAGTTATAAAGAATAATTAATTGATCAAATGAGCATGTTTGTTAAGGTGCATTAATTATTACCTCGCTAAGTAAAAAGTGGACAAGAAGTTTAAGAGTTAAGAAAAAACCGAAACTTTTTAACACTTATCTAAGGAAAGATAATTATAAACAATTATGAATTGTTCAAAAAACTATGTTTGTAAACTTCCATTGTTTATTACTTGAACAAGTGAAAAGTGTGTAAAAAGTTAAACATTCCAGAAGAATCCGCAACTATATTGCAATAATAAAAAAAATAGTTACAAGCAATAATAATTCCTTGAAACAATTATTTATGCCAAATTAAATTAATTATTAACTCGCCCTATGTGGAAAGTAATAAAATATTTGTAAATTTCTGAAGAAAACCGCAACATTCTAGCATTATTCTAACTGAATAGTATTATTAATAATAATAAATTGTTCGAACAAATAATTTTGTTAACTTCAATTATTTTTTTAACTCAGTTCAAGTGAAACATGAACAAAAACATAAAAATTTCAGAAAAAACTGAAATTTTCTAGCATTATTCTAGGAGAATATTATTAACAATATTATTAAATTGTTTATATAATTGTGCTTGTTCAAATTAAAAACTATAACCTCTTTTTAATTGAAAATTAGACAAAAAGTTTCAAAAAATTCAAAGAAAAATTAAAATATTATATTATTTGTAATTTTTGGTGAGTAAATTGTAGCATTAAGAATGATTAATTTTGTAAACTCTTGCAAATAACGATTTTCAAATGGAGAAATTTAATTCTAAACATTTATTTCTAAAAAAAAAAAAAAATTAAAGTTTCAAATTATTCTTTAATAATAATGGCAAAATTTCTGTTCTTAACATTTTAAACAGTTGTTTTAAAAATAAAAAAGGATTCTATGAGTAATTTCGTTTTATTATAATATTTATCTGTGAACCTTTCTAAACTTCGTTAGTTAAAGTCAACAATTTAATTGTAAATAATTTTTTAACATTCTGAAACTAGTTTGTTCTCAGCGTTTTGCTACCATACTATAATTTGTGACCAATAATTTACCGGCACCGATAATACAATTTTTAGAAAAATTCAAAATGATAACGGTTTTATACAGAAGAATCAATTTAGAGTTTTGAAAGTTTGAAAATATGTCGAAAAAAATCTGAAATAGTTTGAGACCATTTTTTCAATTCTGTGGATTAAAAAAAAATTCAAAAAAATTTCTTATTATTCCAAGGGAATAAAAAATATTGTTAAGATACTAAAAAAAATGTGAATGATTTTTTATTTTGTAAAATTAATTTCAAGAGAAAACTTAAAAACAGTCGAGAACATTTCAAATGATTTCCCAAAATTTTGAAAAAGAATCTTGAAAATTTCTAGGCAAAACCTTTCAATTTTAAAACATTTTCTTAAAATTTTAGAAAAAATTCCAATCATTTTAAAAGATATTTTAAAGAATTGCAAAAATAATTGAAAAATTGGTAAAGAGTTATTACTCTTTAAACAAATTTTAAAAAATGGCAGAATACAATTAAAAGAGTAAAATATTTACACTTCCAACACTTATATTTTCGCTCTAGTGTATTTCGAACAAAAAATTTGTTCAGGTATTTAAATTACAAATTTTTCCGATTTTACGATTAAATATATTCATTTCAAGAGAAAATTCATGAAGATTTGTGAAAATTTCAATTGATTTCCTGAAAATCTTGAAATTGTAGTAGAAGATTTTAAAGAAAATTTTCTTCAACATTTTAGAAAAAATTTACATTTTTTAAAGAGAGATTTCGTAGGTTTAGAATTTTTGAAAGGATTCAAAAAGACAAAGTTAATGAATTCAAAATTACTTGGGGTTTTTCAAAATACCCTGAAATATTTTAAATCCTTTAAAATATTTTAAATTCATTTGAAAGTTTTTCAAACTCTTGAAAATTCCCTGGAATTTTTTTAAATACCCCAATATATTTGAAATCCTTTAAAATTCCTGCAAACTTTTAAAAACTCTTAAATATTCCTCGGATTTTTTTTAAATACCCTAAAATATTTCAAATCTTCTGAAATCCCTTCAAATTAAGGAACTCAATTCAAAATTACTTTGGATTTTTTAAAATATCCTAAAATATTTCAAAATATTTTGAAATCATTTGAAAGTTTTTTAAACTCCTGAAATTTCCCTGGAATTTAAAAATATACCCTGAAATATTTGAAATCCATTAAAATATTTTGAATTCATTTGAAAGTTTTTCAAACTCTTGGAAATTCCTTGGAATTTTTAAAAATACCCCAATATATTTGAAATCCTCTGAAATTCCTTCAAACTTTTCAAAAATCTTAAATATTTCTTGGATTTTTAAAAAAATACCCTAAAATATTTTTAATCTTTTGAAATCCCTTCAAATTATTGAACTGAATTCAAAATTACTTGGGATTTTTTTAAAGCTCCTAAAATATTTCAAATTCCTTAAAATCTTTTAAAATCCCTTGAAAATTTTTAAAGCTCTTGAAAATTCCCTGGAATTTATAAAAATACCCTAAAATATTTAAAATCCATTAAAATCAGTTGAAACTATTGAAATAAATTAAAAATGTAATGGAAACTTTTAAAATTTACTAAAATATGTCAAATTCTTTAGAATGTTTTTAAATCCCTTGAAATTTGTTAAAGCTCTTGAAAATTCTCTGGAATTTAAAAATATACCCTAAAATATTTCAAAACATTTAAAATATTTTGAATTCATTTGAAAGTTTTTCAAACTCTTGAAAATTCCTTGGGATTGGTAAAATACCCAAAAATATTAAAAAAATTCTTTGAAATCCCTTCAAATTATTGAACTCAATTGAAAATTACTTGGGATTTTTTAAAATATCCTAAAATATTTCAAATCCTTCAAAATCTTTTGAAATAATTTCAAAGTTTTTAAAAATCTTAAAAATTCTCTGGATTTTTTTAAAAATACCCTAAACATTTCTAATCTTTTGAAATCTCTTCAAATTATTGAACTCAATTCAAAATTCCGTGGAATTTTTAAAAATACATCAATATATTTGAAATCCTTTGAAATTCCTTCAAACTTTTCAAAACTCTTAAAAATTCCTTGGGTTTTTAAAAAATACCCTAAAATATTTTAGATATTTTGAAATCCCTTTAAATTATTGAACTTAATTCAAAATTTATTGAAAATTTACTAAAACCTTTAAAATTCTTTAGAATGTTTTTAAAACCTTTGAAATTTTTTAAAGCTTTTGAAAATCCCCTGGTATTTTTAAAAAAATACGCTAAAATATTTTACATCTTTTGAAATCTCTTCAAATTATTGAACTCAATTCAAAATTACTTAGGATTTTTTTAAATATCCTGAAATATTTCAAATCCTTCAAAATCTTTTGAAATCATTTTAAAGTTTTTAAAACTCTTAAAAATTCCCTGGAATTTTTAAAAATACCCCAATATATTTTAAATCCTTTGAAATTCCTTCAAACTTTTCAAAACTCTTAAATATTCCTTGGAATTTTAAAAAATACCCTAAAATATTTTAAATCTTTTGAAATCTTTTCAAATTATTGAACTTAATTCAAAATTACTTGGGATTTTTTAAAATATCCTAAAATATTTCAAAATCTTTTAAAATCCCTTGAAAATTTTTAAAGCTCTTAAAAATTCCCCAGAAATTAAAAATATACCCTAAAATATTTCAAATCCATTAAAATCCCTTGAAAATATTAAAATAAATTAAAAATTTATTGGAAATTTTGTTAATTTACTAAAATATTCCAATTCTTTAGAATGTTTTTAAATCCCTGGAAATTTTTTAAAGCTCTTTTAAATTCTCTGAATTTAAAAAAAAATGCCCTAAAATATTTTAAATCTTTAGAAATAATTTTAAAGCTTTTAAAACTCTTGAAAATTCCCTGGAATTTTTAAAAACATCCCAATATATTTGAAATCCTTGAAAATCTTTTGAAATAATTTTAGAGTTTTTAAAACTCTGGAAAATTCTCTGGATTTTTTAAAAAAATACCCTAAAATATATATATTTTTTTTAAATCACTTCAAATTATTAAGCTCAATTCAAAATTACTTGGGATTTTAAAAAATTTCCTAAAATATTGAAAATCCTTGAAAATCTTTTGAAATAATTTTAAAGTTTTTTTAACCCTTGAAAATGCCCTGGAATTTTTAAAAATACCCCAATATATTTGAAATCCTTTGAAATTCCTTCAAACTTTTCAAAACTCTTAAAAATTCCTTGGAATTTTTAAAAAATACTCTAAAATATTTCAAATACTTTGAAATCCCTTGAAACTATTGAAATAAATTAAAAATTTATTGAAAATTTTTAAATTTTACTAAAACATTTTAAATTCTTTAGAATGTTTTTAAAAACTTTGAAATTTTTTAAAGCTTTTAAAAATCCCCTGGTATTTTTTAAAAAATACCCTAAAATATTTTAAATCTTTTGAAATCTCTTCAAATTATTTAACTCAATTCAAAATTACTTAGGATTTTTTTAAATATCCTGAAATAAAAAAATTGAAATCCGTAGAAGTTATAAATTATTTTGAATCTTTCTAAAACGTCTATACCTTCTAAATATTATTGCAAATGGCTTGAAATTTTCAATAATTTTTTTTTCTAATTCTGCAACATTAAACAAATTATTTTAAAATCTTCCAGAATATCTTTTGAAAATTTTTAAAATCTTATGATTAAAAAAAAATCTTTTCCAATATTCTCTTTAAATTAGCTATTGAAAATAAAAATTTATTTTCAATTCTCCTAGGTATTTTAAGAATTTTTTAACATTTTCTTGAACCTTTCAAATTTCTTAAAAAGCTTCCCTTTTCAAAATCTTCCAAAATCTACATTTAAAAAAAGTTTTGAAAATTTATAGTAATTAAAATTTCTTTTGAATCTATTCAAAACTTCTAAAATCTCTCAAAATCTTTTAATATGATTCTAATTTTTCTTTACATTTTTTTTTTAAATTCTGCAAAATTAAAAAAATTGCCTCAAACTTTCCAAATTCTTTTTTAACAATTTTTTTAATCTTTTGTCCCACGAATCTTAGTAAATTTTCATATTCTCTTGAAATTAAAAAAAATTTGAAAAGCTTCTTTTTCTAAATTTAGACTAAATAAAAATTTTGAAATCCCTGCAAGTTTTAAATTATTTTTGAATCTTTTTAAAACTTATAAACATTCTAAATACCATTTTAAAATATATCAAATTTTTAATAACATTTATTTTTAATTATGCAAGATTAAAGAAATTGCTTTAAAATCTTCCAGATTGTCTTTTGAAAATTTCAAAATAAAATTGTTTTTCAATTTTCCCAGGAATTTTAAGAACATTTTTTTTTATTCTCTTGAAACATTTCAAAATTCTTAAAATGATTCCTTTCCAAAATATTCAAAAATCTAAATTGCAAAAAAAAGTTTTGAAATCTCATCTACATATCTTCCAAAATTATTCTAATTTTTCCTATTTTTTTTTAAATTCTGCAAAACGAAAAAAAAAATTTCTTAAAATCTTCCAGGTTTGCGTTTGACAATTTTGGAAATCTTTTGAAATCTTCTGAAATATTCTCTTAAAATTAATTTCTCAAAATAAAACATCATTTTAAATTTTCCCAGGAATTTTAAGAATTTTTTTTTATACTTTCTTAAAATATTTTCATATTTTAAATTATTTTTTAATCTTTTCAAAAATTATAAACCTATTGAATATCTCTTAATATTATTTAAATGTTTTCTCGTTTTTTTAAATGATTCTGCAAGATTAAAGAAATTGCTTTAAAATCTTCTAGATTTTCTTTTCAAAACTTTGGAAAACTTTAAAAAAGTTTAGAAATCTTTTTAAATAATCTCTTCAAATAATTTTACAAAATAAAATATCATTTAAAATTTTCCCAGGAATCTTAAGAAAATCTTTTTATTGTCTTGAAACTTTTTGAAATTGTTAAAAATTTTCTGAATATTTTCTTCGAAAACTTAAAAAATCTACATTTTGTTAAAAAAAATTTTTAATCCCTTCAAATTTTAAATTATTTTTGAATCTTTTAAAAACTTCTGAATCTAGTTTCTTTCAAAATGAATCGAATTTTTCCTCAAATTAAACAAAAAAAATTCAAAGTGTCTTAAATCTTACAGATTTTTTGGACCATTTTTTAACCTTTTCAAACATTTAAAAATCTTTTTGAACATTATCTTGAAAATAATTTTACGAAATAAAACATCGTTTCAAATTTTCGCAGGAATCTTGAGAAAAATTCTTTTTTTTTCAAAAACTTTCAAAATTCTTAAAATGCTTCTAAATTTTTTATTCGAAATCTTCGAAAATCTACGTCTTGTTTTAAATTTCTTGAATTCTTTTCAAATTTTAAATAATTTTTTAATTATATTAAAGCTTTTGAACCTGTTAAATTTCTTACAAAATAATTTGAAATTTTTCTCAAATTTCTTAATATTTCCACAAAATTAGAAATATTTCCTTAAAATCTTCCAAATTCTTTTTGACCATTTTGGAAATATTTTAAAATCTTGTTAAATATTCAATTAAAATTTAATTTTGAAAATGAAAAATGATTTTTTAATTTCCCAGAAATTTTAAAAACATTTTTTTATTCTCTTGAAAGATTTAAAAATTCTTAAAAAGATAAATTTTTATAATATTCAAAAATCTAAATTTAAAAACAAAATTGCAATCCTTAGGAGTTATAAATTATTTCGTATCTTTCTAAAAATTCTAAATATCATTGCAAATGATTTGAAATTTTCAATAAATATTTTTCTAATTCTGCAAGATTAAATAAATTAGTTTAAAATCTTCCAGAATATCTTTTGAAAATTTTGGAAATCTTTTGATTAAAAAAAAATCTTTTTCAATATTCTCTTTAAATTAATTATTAAAAATAAAACTTTATTTTAAAGTTGCCTAGGTATTTTAAGAATTTTTATTTTCTTGAACCTTTCAAATTTCTTAGAAAGCTTCCTTTTTCAAAATCTTCCAAAATCTACATTTAAAAAAAGTTTTGAAATCTTAACTAATTAAAATTTATTTGGAATTTTTTCAAAACTTCTAAAATTTCTCAAAATTTCTCAAAAATTAATATGATTTTAATTTTTCTTTACATTTTTTTAAATTCTGCAAAATTAAAAAAATTGTTTTAAATCTTCCAAATTGTTTTTTAACAATTTTGGAAATCTTTTGTCACAAGAAAAGATCAAATTTTAACCAAAAATAGAGATTCAAATTTTCAGTTGAAGTAATTAATTTTCAACCAAACTGATGAATTTTCAACTAAAATGATGAATCTTCAACTGAAATAGAATTTTATACCAAAAAGATGAATTTTCAATCATACAGATCAATTTTCTACAAAAAGGCAAATTTTTCACAAAGTACATACATTTTCAAACAAACAGTTTAATTTCTAAATAAAAAATATCAATCTTCAACCAAATAGTTAAATTCTCATCCAAAAAAGATACATGTTCAAATAAAAATAGAATCGTTAAATTTTTTCTTAAAAATATAACTCTTAACAAACAAAAAACGGATTTTCAGCAAAACATTTAAATTTTCTACAGGAATAGTTAAATTTTTAGTTTCAAAAATTGATTTTCAACAAAGTAGTTACATTTTCAACCAGAGATGAATATTCAATTAAAATGATGAATCTTCAACCATTTGAATTTACAACTAAATAGTTGAACTTTTGAGCAAAAGAAATGAATCTTCAACTAAAATAATTTAAGCTTTAACCAATTAATTGAATTTTAATCCAAAAAACGAATCTTCAACCAATTGGTCGAATTTAAAAAAAAAATCGAAAAAGAAAAAAAAAATAAAAATAATTTCTTTCTACCATAACAGATGAATTTTGAACACAAGAGTTGATTTTCAAAAAAAAAAGACGAATTATCAAAAAATAGTTGAATCCTCGACCAAAAAATATTAATTTTCAACCAAGCACTTGTATTTTAACCGAAAAAAAAAAATTTCTACCAAAAGGATTCATTTACTAACGGGAACATTAATTTTCTACCAGAAAAGATGAATTCTCAATAAATTGCATGGATTTTCAATTGAATAGTTGAATTTTTAACAAAAAAGTTGATTCTTAACCAAGAAAGATGATTTTTAAACCAAGAAAACGACTTTTTTTACAAAAAAAATATTTTTTCTCTTCAAAAGGACCAATTTTCTATCCAAGAAAACAGATTTTCAACAAAATAGTCGAATTTTCAACCAAAAAGGTAAAAATTTGTACCAAATAGGTGAACCTGCAATCCAAAAGAACAAATTTTTTATCCAAAAAGACGAATTTTCAACCAAATAGTAGATTTTTTAACTAAAAAGGAACAGTTCTGATCCAAAAATATAATAGTAGACTTTTCAATCAAAAATAATTAACTTTTAACAAAAAAAGTGACTTTACTACCAAAAAATGAATTTTTTACAATGTAGTTAAACTTTTAACCAATTAGTTGAATTTTCATCAAAAAAAAAGATGACTGTTTAATTAAATAGTTGAGTTTCCAACTAAATAATGATACTTCCGACCAAATAGTAATATTTTAAGCAAAAGAGATGTATTCTAAACCAAAAATATTATAGTAGATTTTGCAATTAATAATAATTAATTTTCAAACAAAATAGACGACTTTTTAAACAAAAAATATAATTTTTCTACTAACCGATGCATTTTCAATCCAAAAGGACGAATTTTCTATCAAAGAAGAGGAATATTTAACACAACAGTTGAATTTCAACTTAAATAATGAAATTTGTAACCAAATAGTAGAATTTATAACCAAAAGAGACCACTTCTTGTCAAAAAATATAATAGTAGACTTTACAATTCAAAAGGAAGAATTTTCTATAAAAAAAAATTAAATTTTGAAGAAAATAGTTGACTTTTTAACTGAAAAATGAAATTTTCAACTAACTAGTAGAATTTTTAATCAAAAGAGACAAGTTCTGATCCAAAAATACAATGGTAGACTGTTCAATTAAAATAATTAACTTTCAACAAAAAAATATTATTTTTCTATAAAAAGATGAATTTTCAATCCAAAAGTAAAAAAAGTATTTCCAACCAAACAGTATGATTTTTAACCAAAAGAGATGAATTCTGAACAAAAAGTATAATAGTAGACTTTTCAATTCAAAAGGAAGAATTTTCTATAAAAAGAAGAATTTCCACAAAATTTTTGTTTCCTTGATGAAAAAAATGACTTCTTAACAGAATAGTTGCATTTTCAACTCAATAAAGATATTTGGAACCAAATAGTAGAATTTTTAACCAAAAGAGATGTATTAAGAAGAATTAACTTTCAACCAAAAAAATATGACTTTTTAGGAAAATAGTTAGATTTTCGACAAAATAACTAAATTTTCAACCAAATAATATGATTTTTAACAAAATAGTTGAATTTTCAACTAAATACAGATATTTGGAAGCAAATAGTCGAATTTTTAACCAAACGAAATTTATTAAGAAGAATTAACTTTCAACCAAAAAATATGACTTTTTAGAAAAATGGTTAGATTTTCAAAAAAATAACTAAATTTTCAACCAAACCGTATGGAGATGAATTCTGAACGAAAAATATAACAGTAGACTTTTCAATTAAAAAGAATTAACTTTCAACCAAAAGTAGTTGGAAGTTCTTCTAAGTTCTATTAATTCAGTTCGCATTTAAGCGAGAAAAAAAAACGAGAAAAAAAAACGAGAAAAGGGGAAAGTTTATTGAAAACAAGGAAAAGAAAGGAGAAAATCTTTAAAAAATCGGAAAAGATATGTATAGATCAAAACGAGTATGTTATTATTATTATTATTATTATATCATTAAGCCGTTTCCCTTTCGGGGTAGGCGTGAATTGCTCGGTTGGATAGCCAAAAAGTAATAAAAAGAAAAAAAGAAAAGATAAAAGTTGTACTATTGTGTCATTTTCGTTCCGATTTATTAAATTGATTCGTAGGTTCCTGTACAAATGAATTTACTTCTTAGACAATTAACTCGGAAAATTACCGAAATTTGACCTTTAAACCAGTAAATGACCTGTAAACCTAGAAATGACCTGGAAAGGGTGTGATTGACCTGGAAACCTGGAAATGACCTGGAATTTAAAATCGTCCCTTGCATCGTCAACGAAAAGAATAAATTTTCAACTAGAAAAGTGAACTTTCTACCGAAAAAGTTACTTTTTCTTTCAAAATAGTTTAATTTTCTACCAAAAAGAATAAATTTTCTACCAAAAAGTTAATTTTTACAAAAATATCACTTTTTCTACCAAAATAATTGAATTTTCAACCAAAACGAATGAATTTCTATCCAAAAAAGTTATTTGCCTACCAAAATAGATGAATATTCGATACCAAAAAAAAAATTCCAATAAAAAAGTTAATTTCCTACAGAAAAAGTAACTTTTTCTTTCAAAATAGTTAACTTGTCAACCATAAAAATAACTTTTTCTACCAAAATACTTGAATTTTCGACGAAAAAGAATGAATTTTCAACCAAAAAGTTACTTTACCTACCAAAATAGTCCAATATTCGAACAAAAAGAATAAATTATCGACAAAAACAGTTAATTTTCTACAGAAAGGTTAGTTTCTTCTTTTAAAATAGTGGAATTTTCAACCAAAAAACTTACTTTTTCCATAAAAATATTTGAATTTTCAACCAATAAGATTATATTTTCTACAAAAAAAGTTCATTTTCTATATAAAAAGCTACTTTCTCTTTCAAAATAGTTGAATTTTTAACTGAAAAGTATGAATTTTCAACCGATAAAGGTAATTGTTACAGAAAAGTTACTTTTCCTACAAAAATAGTTAAATTTTCAACCAAAAAGAATAAATTTCTAACCAAAGAAGTTATTTTTCCTACCAAACTAGTTGAATTTTCGAACAAAAAAAATGTCAACTGAAGAAGTCATTATTTCCACAGAAAAAGTTACTTTTTCTTTCAAAATAGTTGAATCTTTAACCAAGGAAAAAAAAATTTAATTAAAGAAGGTTACCTTGTCCTTCAAAATTGTTGTATTTTCAACAAAAAAAGTTAAATTTTTAACAAAAAAAGTTGATTTTCTACAGAAATAAGTTGTTTTTTCCTACAAAATAGTTGTATTTTCAACCAAAAAAGTTAAATTTTCAACAAAAAAAGTTAAATTTTCAACAAAAAAAGTTAAATTTTCAACAAATAAAGTTAATTTTCTACAGGGAAAGTTACTTTTTCTTTCAAAATAGTTGAATTTTCAACAAAAAAGAATAAATTTTCCACGACAAAAGTTCATTTTTATAAAAAAAATCAATTTGCCTACCGAAATAATTGAATTTTCAACCAAAAAGGATACATTTTCAACCAAATAAGTTACTTGTTCTACCAACATAGTTGAATTTTCAACCAGAAAGAATGAATTTTCTACTAAAAGAGTTAATTTTCTACAGAAAAAGTTACTTTTTTACGAAAAGAGTTGAATTTTGAACCAAAAACAATAAATTGTTAACCAAACAAATTAATTTTTAGAATAAAAGTTACTTTTTCTACCAAATTATTTGAATTCTCAACCAACAAGACTAAATTTTCTACAGAAAAAGTTACTTTCTGTTTCAAAATAGTTGAATTTTCAACCAAAAGTTATACATTTTCTACTAAAATGTTAATTTCATACAGTGAAAGTTACTTTTTCTTCCAAAAAAGTTGAGTTTTCAACCAAAGAAATGATTTTTTTTTACCAAAATATTTGAATTAAAAAAAAATAAATAAATAAATAACTTTTCTATAACTAAAATTCATTTTCTTCAGAAAAATTTACTTTTCCTACAAAAGTAGTTGAATGTTTAACAAAAAAGAATGAATTTTCTACCAAAAAAGTTAATTTTCTACAGCAGAAGTTATTTTCGCCTAAAATGTTCATTTTCTACCAAAATGTTAATTTTCTACTAAAATGTTAATTTTCTACAGTAAAAGTGACTTTTTCTTCCAAAATAATAGAATTTTCAACCAAAAAGTACACATTTTCTTCTAAAAAAGTCAATTTTCTACAGAAAAAGTTACTTTCTCTTCTAAAATAGTTGAATTTTCAAACGAAGGGAATGAATTTTCCACCAGAAATGGTAATTTTCTACAGTAAAGGTGACTTTTCCTTCCGAAACAGTTGAATTTTCAACCAAAAAGAATACATTTTCTACTGAAACATTAATCTTCTACTGAAGTGTTAATTTCCTACTAAAATTTTAATTTTCTACCAAAATGTTAATTTTCTACTAAAATGTTAATTTTCTACAGTAAAAGTGACTTTTTCTTCCAAAACAGTTGAATTTTCAACCGAAAACAATACATTTTCTACTGAAATATTGATCTTCTACTAAAATGTTAATTTAGACTGAATTGTTAATTTTCGACTGAAATGTTAATTTTCGACTAAAATGTTAATTTTCTCCTAAAATGGTAATTTTCTACCAAAATGTTGATTTTCTACAGTAAAAGTGACTTTTTCTTCCAAAACAGTTGAATTTTCAACCAATAAGAATCAATTTTCTACTGAAATATTAATCTTCTACTAAAATGTTAATTTTCAAATTCGACTCTAACATGAATTATTTTTTAACTTGATTGCGTTTTAAACTTGAATTGGTTTATACCTAAATTGGCCTTTAACTTGAATTCTTCTTGAACTTTAAATAGCCTAAAACTTGAATTTGTTTTGATTTTGAATTCGACTTTAACTGGAATTATTCTTGAACTTGAATGTCTTTGAAACTTGAATAGGTTTTATACTTAAATTCTTCTTAAACTTGAATTCGTATTGAACTTTAAATAGCCTAAAACTTGAATTCGTTTTGATCTTGAATTCGACTTTAACTTGAATTATTCTTGACCTTGAATTCGACTTTAACTTGAATTATTCTTGAACTTGAATTCAACTTTAACTTGAATTATTTTTTAACTTGATTGAATTTTAAACATGAATTGGTTTATACCTAAATTCGTCTTAAACTTGAATGCACCTTTTACTTTAAATAGCCTAAAACTTGAATTCGACTGTAACTTGAATGATTTTATAAACTTAAATTCGACTCTAACATGAATTATTTTTTAACTTGATTGCGTTTTAAACTTGAATTGGTTTATACCTAAATTGGCCTGAAACTTGAATTCTTCTTGAACTTTAAATAGCCTAAAACTTGAATTTATTTTGATTTTGAATTGGACTTTAACTGGAATTATTCTTGAACTTGAATGTCTTTGAAACTTGAATAGGTTTTATACTTAAATTCTTTTTAAACTTGAATTCATCTTGAACTTTAAATAGCCTAAAACTTGAATTCGTTTTGATCTTGAATTCGTCTTCAAATTTAATTTTTCTTGACCTTGAATTCGACTTTAATTTGAATTATTTTTTAACTTAAATTCGACTTTAACTTGAATTATTATTGAACTTGATTGCATTTTAAACTTGGATAGGTTTTATACTTAAATTCTTCATAAACTTGATTAAATAAATTTAGTTTTTGGATATAAAATTAATTTCTTTGATTGAAAATTTGACTATTTCCTTCAAAATTTATTTTATTTGTTCAAAAGCTTATTTCTTAAACTAAAAATTAAACCATTCTATTTTGTGTTGGAAATTAATATTTTTTAGTTTAAAATTCATCTACTTTTCAAAAATCTATCTTCTTTTTTGTGGAAAATTAACTTTATCGGTTGAAAATCCCATTAAAAATATAAATATTTGGTTTTAAATTCATATATTTTGTTAAAAACTAATTATTTCAACTAGAAATTTAACCATTCTATTTTTCGTATAATTTTTTTTTCTATAGACATTGAATCTTTTTGGTTAAAAATTCTTCTGTCTGGTTGAAAATTTCACTATTTCATTGGAAATTAATTTTTTTGTTTAAGAACTTATTTTTCTAATTAGAAAATTCCATTTTTCGTTAAAAATGTATCTATTTCAGTTGTAAATTTATATATTTTGTTGAAAATTTGTCTTTTCTGTAGCAATTTATTCTTTCTGGTTGAAAATTCCAGTAAAAATTAAAATATTTTTTCGAAAATTGATGTATTTTATTCAAAATTATTTTTTTTTTGTAGAAAATTAATCATTTTGGTTAAACTTTTATTTTTTGTTGTCTGAAAATCAGGTTGTTATTGATAATTAATTTTCTCTACTAAAAATTTAACTATTCAATTTTTCGTCGAAATCTTTTTTTTTATGGACATTTAATATTTTTTATTGAAAATTCATCTGTTTGGTTAAAAATTCAATTATTCTATCTTTTGTTAATAATTCATCTATTTTGTTGAAAATTTTTCTTTTTTTGTAGCAATTTAATCTTTCTGATTGAAAATTCAACTCTCAGGTTGAAAATTTCATTAAAAATTAAAATATTTGTTTGAAAATTCATGTACTTTATTAAGATTTTTTTTTCTGTAGAAAATTAATCTTTTTGGTTGAAATTTCATTTTTTTCCGTCTGAAAATTAGATTTTTATTGATAATTAATTTTTTCCACTGAAGATTGAACTATATTCAATTTTTCGTCGATTTTTTTTTTTATGAACATTTAATCTTTTCGATTAAAAATTCAACTTATTGGCTATAAATTTATTTTCTTGATTAAAGATGCATAATTTTAGTTAAAAATCAATTTCTGTTGAAAATTCCTTTTTTTGTTGGAAATTAATTTTTTCACTAAAATATGTAGATTTTCCAATGTTGCTAGAAAATATATCCTAAACTTGGATTTAAATATCTTAAATCCCCATAAAAAAATAAAGTATAAAATTAATAAATTCAAATTCATAATAAAAATTTGCCAGTCTCCAAATAATAGCCGAGAATATTTTCTAGTAGATTTTCAGAGATAAATAAATAAATAGATGTCAAGATAAAAGAAATGTATAGAATTTATTTTGGTCCTGGGTGTTATATTTTATTTATTTATTAATTTATAAATCACGAAGAGCTTAGTTTGAAAAGAGATCATTGTCGCCAGTAATTATGGCCCTTGACAAAAGATGATGGGCGTTCCTTTATAATCCCTATTATAAGAATACAATATGGTTTCAACCCTTGGGCGTTAAAATATATTATATCCTTTCAAACACCTACCTGAAAAGTCATCACCAAGAAATTAAAATCCAAAATTCATCTATTTCAATTTCCACCTAATTATCAAATCAAAATATAATTATATAAAATATATAAAAATTAAAATATATATAAATAAATAATATATATATATAAATAATTAATAGTTAAAAATTAATTTTCTTCACTGAAAATGTAACTAATCCATTTTCGGTTGAAAATTTATATTTTAAATAGAAAATTGATCTTTTGTAGTTAAAAGTTCATTTATTTTGTTGAAAGATTGTCTTTTTTGGTAGAAAATTAATATTCTTCGTTGAAAATTCGTCCCTGTTTGAGAATTGAACTATTTGAAAAAAAAAATTTTTTTCAATAAATTTTCCTCGCTGAAAATGTAACTTATCCATTTTTGGCTGAAAAGTGATATTTTGAATAGAAAATTGATCTTTTCTGGGTGAAAATATATTTATTTCGTTACAAATTCGTCTTTTTGATAGAAAATTAATCCTATTGATTGAAAATTCATCTCTTTGGTTGAAAATTTAACTATTTTGTTGATTTTTTTTTGTTTGTTAAAAATTAATTCTCCCTACTGAAAATGTAACTAATTCATTTTTGGTTGAAAATTTATATTAAAATTATTCTTCTGGGTTGAAAATTTAACTATTCAATTAAAAATGCAACTGATTGGTAATGAATTAATCTGTTTTGGTTGAGGATTCAAATATTTTGTTAAAAATTTGTCTGTCTCGGTTGAATTCAACTTTAATTTTTAAGCCAAAAAGACAACAATTGATTTTGAACAACAAAAAAAGAAAATGTCAACCATAGAGATAAATTTTCAACTAAAATCATGAATCTTGAACAAAAAATTAGTTATTAACAAGGTAGTTAAACTTTTAATCAAATACTTAAATTTGCAAAAAAAAAATTAATTTGTAACAAAACATGTGATAGCTTATATTTCACCAAAAAAATACTTTAATTATACAGATCAAAAAGAGTTGATTTAGAAAAAAAATTTCAACAAAATAGTTTAATTCTCTCGCTCTCAAAAAAAATTAATATTTAACCAAAGACGTTGAATTTTCTACCAAAAAAGAGGGATGTTTAAACAAGGTCATTTTCAACCAAATTTTTGATGTATCAATTAAAAAAATATCAAAAATTTGAATCGAAAGAACTTGAATTAAACGAAAAAAGATCATTTTTTAACCAAAAAGTTAAGTTTTCCACAAAAAAAAAATGAATTTTCAATAAACTGCATAAATTTTCAATGAAGTGATTGAATTTTAAACTAGAAAAGATCCATTTTTTATCCAAAATAAACTGAATTTTCAACCAAAATTATGAATTTTGAATGAAAAAACGGAGTTATGAACCAAGTAGTTCAACTTTAAAACAAATAGTCAAATTTGAACCAAAATAGTTAATTTTTGACCAAAATATGTAATAGTTTATATTTCAACTAAAAGATGTTTTTATTTTAAATTAAAAAAATTGCAAAAAAAATAGTTACATTCTCAACAGCAAAAATTTATTTTGAACGAACAAAAATTCAATTTTTACCAAAAGAGAGGAATTTTTCAACCAAAAAGTTGAATTCATAAACAAATAGTTGATGTGTCAATCAAAAAATATTAAAAATGTAAATTAAAAGAAGTTGAATTCCCTTAAAAAGATAATTTATCAATCAAAAAGATTAGTTTTCTATAAAGAAAAGACGAATTTTCAATAAACTACATAAACAAATTGGAGGGGGAAGGGGGGGGGTATGACTCAAAAATTACTAGACCAACAAAAAATTACCTAAAGAAAATGTTGTTCTTTTTTAAAATTCTATCATTCTGAATGAAGCGGAAAGTGAAAGAAATATTTGTCGAGAAATCGATCACTTTGTCTGTGTATTTTTATGTGTTAGTGAGAATGAAAAAGTGGCAGAAAAGTATCTGACAGGCAAGTCGAAATGCAGCAGTGTAATAGTGCATTGTGAAATGCAGCAGAAAGGCTGACATTGCTTTTTGGTGCACCTTTGACTCCACTCTCGTCACTGATTCTCTGCCTTTTGTATATTTTCGAAGTGGAAAAGTGGAAAAGTGGAAAAGTGGAAAAGTGGAAAACTCGATTCGACATTAGAATTGACATATATTGGAATATCTAGAAGGGATATATAGAAAATGTGCAGCACAGATGCCTCAATGGGCGAGAATAATATGGCACTCTCCGATAAGCAGCAGTACAACGAAGCCCTCGTTTCTCGAATCAGTCAACTGCGTCAGGTACTTCGGGATCTACGTCTGGCACTTCATCGAGAGAGGTTAAATCTGCAACGGGAATTCCAGTCGACATTTACCAATTTCCAACTAGAGTCTCAAGACTTCCAGCAAGGTTTCCTATTTCTTTTTCTTTTTTTTTCTTCTTCACTTTTTTTCTTTTTAAACAAAGAAAAATTATTTTATTGTGGAAGGCCGATAGATTTAAAATCTCACAATTTACAGACCTTGGCGGCAATTACAAGGACAGCTTTCAGATTCAGTGCTGTCAATTTAAAATTGGAGGAGTTCAAAGTTTCGAAGAATGTGATGAAGTAATCTTACTTTTTATAATTTACAGACACAAATTTAAAATTACAAGTTACAATTAAAATTTACAACTACAATTTACAATTACAATTCACAATTACAATTTACAACTAGAATTTACATTTACAATTTACATTTACAATATACAATTACAATTTACAATTACAATTTACAGTTACAATCTACAATTACAATTTACAATTACAATTTACAATTACAATTTACAATTACAATTTACAATTACAATTTACAATTACAATTTACAATTACAATCTTTTATCTATTTCTAAAAAAATGCAAATTTTAAAAAGTGGGATTTTTGAGAAAATCTACTTTCAAGAATTGAAAAAGCAGTCTATTTTGACAATTTTCTTTATTTTATATATATTTTAAAATAAATTTAAACGGCATTAAAGTTTTGCAATTTTTAAGTACTTGTTATTAACTTTTTGTAAATTGAATAATTAAAGTTTAGTGTAAAATTCATGCTAAAGACGGTATTTTTTGAAACTTGTAAAACATGAATTATTTTTATTCGATAAGTGACAAGTTTTCAAGTATTTTTAAATTAATTTTGAATTGTTTAAAAAATTATTATTTGCACTAAAATATTTCAGATCCTTTGTAATCCCTTCAAATTATTGAAATGAATTAAAAATTCTTTAGAATCTTTTAAAATTCCCTAAAATATCTCAAATCTTGCGAAATTTGTTTAAATGGCTTGAATTTTTTAAAGGCTTTTGAAGATTCTTAGGAATTTTTCTAAATACCCTACAATCTTTGAAATTCTTTAAAATACCTTAAAATTATTGAAATGAATAGAAAATTGCTTCAAAAATTTAAAAATAGCCTGAGATATTTGAAATCCTTTTGAATATCTTAAAATTATTGAAATCTAATACAAATTTCTGGGAATCTTTTAAAATATTTCAAGTCCTAATAAATCTTTTGAAATTCCTTGAAAAGTTTCAAAGCTATTAAAAATTCTTTGGAATTCTTAAAAATATCCAAATCTTTAAATCCTTTTGGATTCCTTCAAATTATTGAAATCTATTCCAAATTCCTTGGAATCTTTTAAATATCCTAAAATATTTCAAATCTTTTGAAATCCCTTGAAACTTTTAAAAGCTCCATGAAAATTTCTTGGAACTTTTAAAAATACCCTAAAATATTTCATATCGTTTGAAATCTCTTTAAAATATTGAAGTCCATTTAAAATTCCTTGTAATTTTTTAAAATACTCTAAAATCTGTTGGAATATCCTAAAATATTATCATTCCTTTGAAATTATTTGAAACTTTTTACAGTTCTTAAAAATTCCTTGCAATTTTTAAAAATTCTTTGGAATCCCTTCAAATTGTTAAAACCTATTAAAAATTACATGGAATCTTTTTAAATACCCTAAAATATTTCAAATCTTAAGAAATCTTTTGAAATTTCTTGAAGCTTTTTAAAGCTCTTGGAAATTCCTTGGAATTTTCAAAAATATCCTAAAGTTCTTAAAATTCATTGGAATCCCTTTAAATTATTGAAATGCATTCCTTGGAAGTATTTTAAATCTCTTAAAATCTTTTAAGATCTCTTGAAACTTTTTAAAGCTGTTCAAAATTCATTGGAAGTTTTAAAATTACCCTAAAATCTTTCAAATCTTTTGGAATACCTTCAAACAAATCTTTTAAAATCTTTCGAAAGTCCTCGACATTTTTTAAAGTTCTTGAAAATTTTTTGGAATTTTTAAAAATACCCTAAAATCTAAAAAGCTTTGGAATCTCTTCAAATTATTGAAATCAATTCAAAATAGCCTCAAATATTTGAAATCCTTTGAAATTTTTTTAAATTTCTTATAACTTTTTGAAGAATTTACTAAACGGGATTTCTAAAAATACCCTTAAATTTGTTTAATTCATTGGAATCCCTACAAATTATTGAAATCTACTCAAAATCCTTTGGAATCTTTTAAAATACCCTTCTATATATCAAATCTTTTAAAATCCATCGAAATCATTTAAAGCCCTTGAAAATTCATTGGAGTTTCTGAAAACACCCTAAAACTTTTAAATTACTTGATATCTTTCAAATTCTTTGAAATTTCTTTAAATTATCAAAATCAATTGAAAATCCTATAACATATTTCAAATGCTGTAAAATCTTTTGAAATTCCTTAAAAAATTTTTAAAGCTCTTGAAAATTCGTTGTAATTTCTGTACCGTAAAATCTTTAAAATTCCTTGATATCCCCTCAAATTATTGAAATAAATTTAAAATCCCTTGGAATCTTTTAAAATTCCTACAATATATCAAATCTTTTAAAATCTTTCGAAAGTCCTCGACATTTTTTAAAGCTCTTGAAAATTCTTTGGAATTTTTAAAAATATCCTAAAATTTAAAATCCTTTCAAATTATTGAAATCTATTCAAAATTACTTGGGATCTTTTAAAATTACTTTAAAATATTTAAAATCCTTTGGAATCTTTTTAAATTCCTTGAAACTTTTAAAATCTCTTGAAAATTCTTTGTAATTTTCAAAAATACCTTAAAATTTTTAATCCTTTGGAATCTCTTAGAATTATTTGAATCTATTTAAGATTCCTTGGGATCTTTTAAAATATCATAAAGTATTTCAAATCTTTTGGAATCTTTTGAAATTTCTTGAAACTTTTTAAAGCTCTTGAAAATTTCTTGGAATTTTTAAAAATGCCCCAAAATGTAAAATCCTTTGGAATCTCTTCAAGGTATTGAAATCAATTGTATATTCTTTGGAATCTTTTAAAATACCCTAAAATATTTTCAAATCTTTTAGAATCTTTTGAAATTTCTTGAAGCTTTTTAATGCTATTGAAAATTCTTTGGAATTTTTTTAAATACCCTAAAATATAACATTCTTTTGAATCTCTTCAAATTATTGAAATCTATTCAAAATATTTTGGAATCTTTTAAAATGTTAAAATTCCCTAAAATATTTCGAGGGAAAATGATGGGAGGGAAGTAGATAAAGTGAACGAAAATGGGGGGTGATATTTAAGGGAAATGGGAAAGGAGAAGTGGGGAAAGTGAGAGGAGGATGTGTAGGAAAAATAAGAGAAGGAGGATTAGGTCAAATGAGGGCTGAGAAGTAAGGAGAAAAGAGGGGCGGGAAAGTGAGGTGTGAAGAAGTAGAGTGGAAGTAAAGAAAATTATGGGAGAAGAGAGAGGGGACATAAAGCATGGGGCAGTTCGGGGAGTGAGAGGACGGCTGGTAGAGTAGTGCGGGTGAGTAGTGAAGAAGAAGTGAGGTCTAGAGAAGGAAATTGGGAAATTGGGAGTGTTAGCTAGGGAAGTGAGGAGAGGAGGAAGTACAGAAGGAAGAAGTTGGGAAAGGAAGGGGAAGTAGGGTAAGTGATGAGAAGATAAGGAAAGGGAAGTAGGATAAGTGAGGGAAAATGAGGGGAGGGAAGCAGATGAAGTGAACTGAAATGAGGGATTGGAAGTAAGGGAAATGGGAGAGGAGAAGTGGGGAAAGTAAGAGGAGGATGTGTATGATAAATAAGGGAAAGGGGATTGGGTCAAATTAAGGGCTGGGGAGTGAGGAGAAAAGAGTGGTAGGAAAGTGAGTGTGGAGAAAGTAGAGTGAAAGTAGAGTAGAAGTAAAGAAAATAATGGGAGAGGAGAGGGGACATGAGGCGAAGGGACGTTTGGGAAGTGAGGGGATGGCTAGTAGGGTAGTGCAGGTGAGAAGAAGAAGGGAAATGAGGGCCGGGGAAAGGAATTGAGGTAAGGTGTGTGTTCACTGGGGAAGTGAGAAAAGGGGGCAGTACAGAAGTAAGAAGTTGGGAAAGGAAGGGGGAGTGGGGTAAGCGATGGGGAAATAAGGCAAGTGAAGTAGAACAAGTGAGGAAAAATGTAGGCAGGGTATTATTGTAGGGGAAGTGAGGAAGAAAAGAGGGGTGGGAAAGTGAGGAGTGAGGAAGTAAAGGAAATTATGGGAGAGGAGAGAGTGGACGTAAATCGTGGAAAAGTTCGGGAAGTGAGGGAAGAGCTGGTAGGCTGGAGAAAGAAATTAAGGAGAGGGGAGTGTTAGCTGGGCAAGTGAGGAGAAGAGGAAGCACAAAAGGAAGAAGTTGGGTAAGGCAGCGGAAGTAGGGTAAGTGATGGGGAGATAAGAAAAGGGAAGTGCAATAAGTGACTGAAAATTAAGGAAGGGTATTAGGGGAAGTGAGCGGAAATGAGGGGTTGGCAGTAAGGGTAATGAGAGAGGAAAAGTAGGGAAAGTAAGAGGAGGGTGTGTGGGAAGAATAAGGGAAGGGGGATTAGGTGAAATGAGGGCTGGGAAGTGAGGAGGAACGAGTGATGGGAAAGTGATGAGTGAGGACGTGGAGACGAAGTAACGGAAATTATTACAGAGGAGTGAAGGGACACGAGACGTGGGGGAGTTCAGAAAGTGAGGGGAGGGCTAGTAGAGTAGTGCGGGTGAGTAGGGGAGGTGAAGTGAGGGCTAAAGAAGGGAATTGGGGAAAGAAGAGTGTTAGCTGGGGAAGGGAGGAGAGGAGGAAGTACAGAAGGAAGAAGTTGGGAAAGGGAGAGGAAGCAGGGTAAGTAATGGAGAGATAAGGTAAGGGAAGTAGAAAAATGAAGGGAGGGAAGTAGATGAAGTGAACGGAAATGGGCAGTGGGATTTAAGGGAAATAGCAGAGAAAAAGCAGGGAAAGTGAGGGGAGCATGTGCGGCATATAGAAGGAAAGGAGAAGAGGTCAAATGAGGGCTGAGAAGTGAGGAGAAATAAGGGTCGAAAAGTGAGGAGTGAGGAAGTACAGTGGAAGTAAAGGAAATTATGAGAGAGAAGAGAGGGGACATGGGGCGTGGGGAAGTTCGGGATGTGATGGGAGGGCTAGTAGGGTAGTGCGGGTGAGCAAAAGACGGGGAATGAGGGGCGGGGAAAGGAATTGGGGTAAGGGGAGTGTTAGCTGCGAAAATGAGGAGAGGGGGAAGTGCAGGAGGAAGAAGTTGGGGAAGGAAGGGGAAGTAGGGTGAGTGATGGGGAAATAAGGGAAGGAAAGGGAAGTAGAATAAGTGAAGGAAAATGAAGCCAGGGTATTGGGGGAAGTCAGCGGAAATGAGGGGTTGAAAGTAAGGGAAATGGTAGAGGAAAAATAGGGAAAGTGAGAGGAGCATGTGTTTTATAAATGAGGAAAGGGGGATAGGTCAAATTGAGGGCTGGGAAGTGAGGAGAGATGAGGGGTGGGCAAGTGATGCTTAAGGAAGTGGAGGAGAAGTAAGGGAAATTATGGTAGAGGAGACAGGGGACATAAAGCGCGGGGAAGTTCGGGAAGTGTGGGGAGGGCTGGTAGGGTAGAACGGGTGAGAAGTGAAGGGGAAGTAAGGGCTCGAGAAGGGAATTGGGGAAAGGGGAGTGTTAGCTGGGAAAGTGAGGAAAGGGGCAGTACAGAAGAAAGAATTTGGAAAAAGGGGGGGAGTAGTGTAAGTGATGGGAAAATAAGGCAAGGTAAATAGAATAAGTGAGGGAAAATGAGGGGAGGGAAGTAGATGAAGTGAGCGGAAATGAGGGGTTGGAAGTAAGGGAAATGGGAAAGGAGAAGTAGGGAAAGTGAGAGGAAAGTGGGGGAGGGCTAGTAGAGTAGTGCATGTGATTAGGGGAGGGGAAGTGAGGGCTGGGGAAAAAAGAGAGAATTCATGGAGATGTTATTCATAAAGAGAGAGGGAAACAAGGCTATTAATTTAAAAAGGGACCTCTCGAGATATAACAAAGTATGGGATAGAGTAATTAACTGGTTACAGTAATTTTCTTTTACTAGATAACCGAAAGATTTCTTCTTTATAAAGCAATAAATTTCTCAATAAATATATTTTCTGACATTAAACTTAGTCAAATTTGGTTCGAATCATGTTGGTCGCATCGTAGTATAAAAAGCACAAAGAAAGGAAAAAGTGAGAGGTTGGTTTTTGGTTGACTTGTTCCCTTTTTCTCTCTCTCTTTTCATTGTGTTATTCTTGTCTCTAATGAGCCGAAAAGTGAAGTTTTTTGGCAAGTTTATTTTGAAATTGTGAATCAATTTGTTGGTTATTCTGCAAAAATTGCTTATGATAAAATAGATTTCTTTTCAATCTTAATTTGAGAAATGAAAAATAAGTTTATATTCAGTGTATTGATATTCACGTTTACAAGGTGCACAGTAGGGTCGTCCAAAAATTCTTTTTCGAATTTTTATGGAGGCAGGCCGGGAATTGGTTCGAATTCACACAAAAATGAATCCGTTTTTTTTTCGTTTTGAAAAAAAATGATATTTAGAGGTGCCGCAAGCCCTATGAAGTTTAACACGCATTTCCCACAAGAAAAAAATACGTTTTTGTACATTTTATTCAGAACCCTCAATATTATCTTAATCTAGTTGAAACTCGACATTTCTCTTGACAACTAGTCATAGAATACGAATCAAATTTCACTTCTCAAATATCAACACCATAAGTCTGTTTTACAGGGTCTCCAAAAAACCCCATGAGTGCAAAAATGGAGTTTGCGAATTTTTTGCGCTAATGATGACTTTTCACGGTTTTTTTCATGCAAATTGTTTTTAGCACATGAAATACCATTTCATACTGTTAATTAAATGTTTAAATAAATTGTTCAAACAATTTATCATTGTTGGTAATAATTCTCTTAGACTAATGCTACAAAATTGCAATTTTTAGAAAAAGAAAATCACTTCCGAGTCCAATTTTCAATAAGAATAAGCTACATAATTAATGAGAGTCAAGGAATTAATTTTTTAAACAATTTATTATTATTATTATTATTAATATTTCATATGATTTATGCCAGAAAGATGCGGTTTTTTCGAAAATTTCTGGCTTTTTGTCCAATTTTAAATTGTAGTTTGTATTTGCAATTCCAAGTTTTCTTTGACGCTTTGCAATAAACTTCTTGTTGTAATCCAAAACAAAACTTTTGCAAGTCGTTTAAAGAACTACTCCTTCCACCTACTCGTGATTATTTCATTCTTTATTTTTGCCTCTTATATAAGATAGTTTTTTTCTTTAAATTAATTTTTTTGTAAGAATTGGGAAAAGGGCGAAAATGATTCACTTAAAACAATAATAATATTTAAAAAATAATTCTGCTTGAGGTTGACTTATGATTTGTTAATAACTAAGAAGGCGAAGCAAAGTTGAAGATTTTAGAAAAAGCCACAACTTTCTAGCATTTATCTAAGAAAAGATAGTCATAAACAATATTTAAGTGCTTAAACAACTTTTTCGTTATCTTTCGTTGATTATTACCTCACTAAGTGAAAAAAGGGCAGAAAGCTAAAAATTTCAGAAAAAACCGCAACATTCTACCATTAAGCAAGGAGAATATTATCAAAAATGATGATAAATTATTTAAACAATTATTTTTGTCAACTGGAATTGATTATTACGTTACTCTAATTTAAATTGGAATAAAAAGCCAGAAATTTGAGGGAAGAAACCGCATCTTTCTAGCATTATTCATATGGATGATTAATAATAATAATAATAAATTGTTTGAAAAATTCATTTTTTCGACTCTAAATAATTATTTATCTCATTCTTATTGAAAATTGGACTCAAAGTGATATTCTTTTTCGAAAAACTGAAATTTTGTAGCATTAGTCTAAGAGAATATTATTAACAACAATAATAAATTATTTGAACAAATTATGCAAACATCTAATTATCAGTATTAAATGGTCTTTCATGTGCCAGAAACAATTTGCATTAAGAAAACCGCAAAAAAACTCATAATTGACGTGTTAAACTTCATGAGGCTTACGGCACCTCCCAATATCATTTTTTTCCGAGACGAAAATAATGGACTTATTTTTGTGTGGATTCAAACAAATTTTCGACCTGTCTCCATAAAAATTAAAAAAAAAGGTCCAATGCATTTTTGGACCACCCTTGTGCACAGTCTTCCCCTTTTTTCTTAGTTTCCCCTTTTTTCTTGAAATTCGTCTTTTCCCCTATTCTGAAAAAACTTCCCCCTTTCTCTTTAAATATACGATATTTTAAAATACAATATTTGAATTACGCGGAAAATGCTCTGAAAATAGTAAGTGCCCCTATTATTAAATAATAATTAAAGTAATTATAGGACTTATATAAATTATTTATGAATTTTTCTTATTGGTTCAAAAATTATAAAGAATTCGTTAAATCTGCAGCTTTAACTAGTGAACAATAATAGAAAACTACGTAATTTAAACATACACTTTTTCTCACTAACAATTTTTTGAGAATGTGCAAAAAAATGTTTTTTTTTTCATTGAGTCATATGCAAACTTTTGAAAAAAGTTGAATATGTCGAACCTCAAATTTATTCAGCTTGAAATTCGATTACTTAGTTAAAAATGAAACTAATTTGTAAAAATATATTTTCTTAGTTAAAGATTTCTCTGGTTGAAAATTCAACTATTCCAAGTAAATATTTGTCATTTTAGTTAAAAATTTATCAGATTAGTTGAAAATTAATTTTTTTTAAATAAAAATTGAACTATTCCATTCTTGATTGAAAAATAATCTTTTTTAGTCAAGAATTCAACAATTTGATTTAAAATTGACCTTTTTTAAATGAAAATCGGTTTTTTCTTAAATATTCCTAATTTTTTGTAGAAATAATTCTTCTTGGTTGAAAATCCACATTATTAGGTTAAAAATTAAATTATTTCAATTAAAAATTTATCATTCCAATCAAATTTTTTTTTTTTTTTCTTACAAACTGAAATATTTCAGTCTATTTTTTTTAACTGAAAATTTAACTATCTCACTTTTGGTTGGAAAATCATCTTTTTCAGTTCAAAATTCAACTATGTGGTTGAAAATAGATTTTTTTAGTTTAAAACTCATCCTTTTTGGTAAAAAATTAATCTTCTTGATTGGAAATCACTTCTTTCTTGAATAATCATTCTTTCTAGAAGATTCATTATTTTTAGTTGAACTATCATTTTCTTGGATGAAAACGAATTTTTCAAACTGAAAACACTTTTCCATTTTTGGTTGAAATTCGATCTTTTTTAATTAAAAATTCAACTATTCGTTGAAAATCCATGTACTCTGTTGAAGACCTATCATTTTCTCAGACATTTTTTGTTGGTCCCAAGAAAATGTAAATCAGTTGTCAGTGGGAGTCAGAACTAGGTGGATCTAAAAAAAAAAAACTTTCGAAAAGAAAAAATTATTTCCAGTTTGTTTTTTCAGACAATCGTACCTGGAAACTGGTCCAGTTGATGGATCCCAGTTCGCACATGATTTTTGGTGAGAAGGTGTTTAAATTGAATGGATGAGCGTGAAGGACCCTGAAGTGCTGAGGAATTATGACATGCTGCTGAGGAATTATGACATGCAGCTCAGGACTCAAGTGTCTTGAGACATGCAATAATGCAATAATGCAATAATCCAATGATGCAAGTATGAGGGACGTGAGGATGAAAAGTCGTGAAAGTACCGTAACAATGAGTCGTCCTGGGAAAGATGGTCCTTCCAGCTCTGGTACAATCGAATCATTCCTCGTTCCTAACCGCGAGCTGCACCTTCACGATCCTCAAGACAGATCGGACCATGTGGCTTGATTCATTGCGATTGCTTTCTAGGTCGTTTTCTGAGTAACACTGAATTTCTCATGCTCTTCTTCATCATTCCAACTTCCAGGTTCTAGGCCTGTAGGTCTAGGGTATGGTCAAAGGCGGCTGAGAGCTACCCCAAGCGGATCGATCATCTCTCAGTCACGAACGACAGAAATGCTCTCTCCATCTCCATGTTATTCAACTTGACAGTTCACAGTTCTTCCAAGTCCAAAACAAACTCTGCTGAAAAGCAATACCGACTAATACATCTTTCAGGATAATTGAAGACAGCATCTTGTATTTTTCCAGTATGTGAAAAATGAACATCACGCCAGACCTTTTCCAACTCGAAGAACGTCCATCTCATTCTAAATAATCACGATAGGCTTGGTCCAACACGAAAAACGTCCATTCTATTCCAAGTGATCATGCCAGGCCTTAACAATCTCGAAAAATGTCCACCTTATTCTGAATAATCACAACAGACCTGTTTCAACTCGAAAAACATCCATCTCATTCCAAATAATCACGCCAGGCCAGGTCAAACTCGAAAAACGTTCATTCTATTCCGAATGATCATGCTAGGCATTGCCAATCTCAAAACATCTACACCTTATTCTAAATAATCATACCAGACCTATTTCAACTCGAAAAACATCCACCTCGTTCCAAATAGTCACGCTAGGCCTGTTCCAACTCGAAAAACATCGACCTTATTCCAAATATTCATGCCAGGGCTTGAAAATCTCGAAAAATGTTCACATTATTCTAAATAATGACACCAGACCTGTTCCAACTCGAAAAACATCCATCTCATTCTAAATAATCACGCTAGGCCTGTTTCAATTCGAAAAACGTTCCCCTTATTCCAAATAATCACGCCAGTCTTTTGAGCTCGAAAAAATGTCCATCTCATTCCAAAATATCATGCCAGGCCTAATCAAAACTGGGAAACTTCGGTCTCGGTCCAAATAATCACGCGAGACTTTTTCTAAATAAGAATCGCCAATTGAATCACAAATAATCACACCATACCATTTCTATCTCGAAAATTTCCATATCATTGAAAAAATCACCTTATATTTGTACCAACGTGTAAAACTACCATCTCATTCCATATAATCACGCCAAGCCTGATCCAACTTGAAAAACTTCGATATCATACCAAATAATCACGCCATGACTGCTTGAACTCAAAGAAACGACCATCACGTTCCAAATAATGACGCCAGGCCTGATCCAACACAAAAAGGTTCCATCCTATCACCAAGAATCACGTTTTTTTATTCCAAATGATCACCACAGGTCTGTTCCAGCTTAGAAAACAACCATTACATTTCAAATAATCACACCAGGCATGGTCTAACTCGGAAAAATGTTTATATTATTTTAGATAATCACGCCAGGCCTGATACATCACAAAAAAAATTAATCTTATTTCATACAATCACGCCAATATATATATATATATATATTAAAAAAGGGTTAAGTAACCACGGCAGGGTCCCACTGGGAGCAACTGCCATCTAAAAATGACACCAGCTCCCAGTAGAACCGCGCGTTAAGTCATACCTATGGTCACTTCTCACGACCATCAGATGGGTGGCCACACACGCATAAATATTAATATAGATATATATTCGTTAAATGTGTTTCTATAGTTTTTTTTAATAGGTCATATCATGCGATTAATTTTTATCGAATATCAGGAGTGTCACCAGAAAAATTTTCGGGGGAATTTCAACTAAAAAAAAATTGGGAGAGGGAGTCCGTCCGACTTCATTTAAAATAATTATAAATGGTTCGAAGACTGTATTGTATTTTTTAAAAAATGAATCATCGCAAGTTGGGCAAATATTATTTGAATGGTTTGAAACTTATTTGATGTACATATGAAATTTACCTTAGCGATGCCTACAAACTGAAGAAAAAACTGAAAATCGTCTATTGTTTAATAATATTTAATTGCAAATTGAGATAGATCATTAATCCCATTTTTTCTGTTTCGACGACAAAAAGTGTCGAGGTTTTTGGAAATTTTTCAATCGATTCATTGAAAAGTGACGGAAATTCAACTTTAAAGCTCCCTCGATACTTTTTGTCGGTAAAAGTGAAAAAACAGGTAACCGGTCTGTCTCAATTTGCAATTGAATATTATTAAAAAATAGTCGATTTCCAATTTTTTATTCAGTTTTTAGGCATCACTAGGATATATTTCATGCGTAAATCAAAGTTTCAAATAATTCCAATAATATTTGCCCAACTAACGATAATGTATTTATCAAAAAGTAATAGAATTTGGGGAAGTTTTTTTCAGTTTCTCATCCTTAATATTAAAAATAATGATCCCCTGAAAAAACAGCGAATAGAACAAAGTTTCGTCTTGTCATTTTCTACAAGCTATATTTAAAAAAAAAATAATGTTGTAATTTATAAGATTTCCGTCCAACGACACGTTTGGACAATACTTTCTCCCAATCTCGAACGCTGGATGAGTTTTTCGATCCAGACACTCAATTACTGTCGGTTTCCAATTCATTTTTGCTCAAAAAACACAAGCATATGACATCGAACAAAACTTAAAAACATTAGTTAAAAGTAAAAAAAGAATGCGCTAGTTTTCAGCTTTGCTTGTCTGCCCGTCCTCGGCATGTGTTTGTTCTTTTTCCTCGCGCAAACGCTCACGCTGGCGTTTTTTGCGCGCTCGCTTCAACCCACGCTAGCTCGCTTATTTTTCGCCTAAAAAATCTAAAACTTTCCAAAAAACTTCTTTTGACCCTAATGAAGAACTTCTCCGCGGAAAGTTGTTTGAACTCGAAAATTCCCTCGATACTTTTTTCCGCTGAACGTGAAAAAGCATGGTATTAAATAGCTATTGACAAACATTGACATATTGTTGAACAATTAAATTAAGTGTGCATAAATTTGATTCCGCAGGCAGCGATAGAGTACAATACGCTTGGGGTTCAAATTTTTAAGTCATTTCGTCGAAACGAAAAAAAGTTACGGCGAGTTTATTTTAAAAAACGCATTAAATTCCGCTCGTCGAAATTTGCAGTTTACATTTTATTTCTCACAAAGTTGAAGTCAGACAAAAAAATTGTTCACACAAAAATTCTGCTCTTCATTAAGCTCTATATGCTTATATTTTTTTTCAAGTAGTTTTTTTTAAATTTGACTTTCAGATAATTTTTTGCGTAAATTTATCTCGAATGGGAGGCAAGGAATACAAAGCCGAGCGTCCCGTTGGTTATTGCAGTCGGACCCTCAATTGTTTAATTAATGTATACAAGCATCTAATTAATAATAGAAAGTAGTATTGTATGCATTATAATTAATTAGAGCCAAAGACTCGCAAAACACAATTTTTCACATATTGGATTGTTTGAGGCCCAATAAAACAGACTTGTGAGGACGATATTTAAAAAATAAGTTTGGATTCGTATTTGAACAAATGAAAATTAAAAAAAAATTCCAATGCATTTTTGAATATTTTTCAAAAACTAAGGGAGATCCTATTTTTACATTTACCGGGCTTTTAGAGCACATTGTAAACTATATTTTAAAATTGTTTTCAAGAAAATCAAAATTGGATTTTTTTTTAAATTGAGTTTAAATATTTCTTTCTAAAAAATCCAAAAATTTACGAAATTTCTGTTTTAAACAAATATTTTTTTTGAACTGCATCTTATTATGCATCATTAAGAAAAATTCATCTTAGTATGTTTGAAATCACTAAAGTAATTATGGTTTAAAAAAAAACGAAACACAGCTCAAATGGAGAATGCTTATTACACACTTTGCCTGATCTCTTCTGGGCATTATATATAATGCCTAGGCAATCTGTATAATAGGAGTATTACATACTTTGCCTGTAACAGATACATTTTTAAAGGACCTCAAAGATTAGTATATATATATATATACTATACACTATATGCACTATATGCACTATATGCACTATACTCCTACCGAAAAAAGGCGACTTGTCCAACCCAGAGAATCACAGGCTAATAACTTGTTTGAACACGATGTATAAGATCTTTACAGCTGTCCTAAACAACAGGATTGTTCGGTTTCGGTTTCTATTCCTTTCGAATAGAACTGAAGGGCCTATGACAAAGCCACCGAACGCGTCCTCGGGGTGCTCTTGGAGGTGCGAAACTATCACTGGTTCGTAACCTTAAAGCCATTCCCGCGTGCCAAAAATATGCCACGGCAACAATTGGTTAAATATGTTTGTCAAATGAGAGAGGTCAGTGGAAGTACGATTTGTCATAAGGGAATGTCGATGAGTCAGGAAATCTACTGTCTTAATCGCTGAACCAGTGAAACCGACATTGTTTGAAGCAGTATTCTGCTTTGTTACCGGGAAACCAGTGAGATTCCGGAGATTCACTGGTGAAAAAATAGCAGACATGAAAAAAATCAGAGAATATTGTCACTGAACCATTGAGACATCTAGCCCCCCTTTGGTATCCAGGCTAGTTTTTAAGGTGCATATAACCTAGAAGTGGAAATAAAATCGGGAATTTATAAAGTTGTTAGGTCGCAGAATCATGAAGAATATATTTACGAACTTAGGCTCCGTAAATATATAATTAATACAGAGTGAAAGTCGTGATCACTCAACTACGATAAAAATATTTCACAATTGCAAAATTCACTTGCGTCATTGGTGTGGGACATTGAGATGACATGGAACGTATTTTCCAGATGTTTATGACACTAACTTTTGCTGTCGTGTAGTTTCAGTGTTAAATATCTAAAAATATGAACATTTACTGCAAACTTAAACCTAGCAAATAAAATATCACTAGAAAGGACCCAAGAAACTCCTAACACGGAGGTCAAGGATTGTTACCGGAAGTTCCTATGCCAGTTTTAACCCCCCCCCCCCCATGAAAATGTTTACGTGAAATGCATAATTGATGTTATAAATAACCTTAAAGTTGTTTAAGGAATGTATTGTGCGAGATTTTTGCCTTTGTCGCGGTGAATATGGCACAGCGACTGGGATTGAGAAGGTACTTCTTTACTATATCAGTACATCACTATTTATTTCAGTGAAAATATTTTATGATTTTCTCTATGCCTTCTACTTGTTCACCAGTGAATCGCTGGAATCTGATACTGTTATTTCAGTGATAAGTAAAAATACTGCTTCAAACAATTAATAGTTGTGTGTGTGGGGGGGGGGGTAGGCATTTACACTAATATTATAGTTGGAGCTTGTACATATTTATATCGAAGTTGAGCCATTTTCTGGGTGTCAGTAATTGATAATTAATTCGATACCATTAAAAATCGGTTCACATTCCCACAGTGTTTTCAACAAAGAATGTAATTTACATCGTACGAAGTTAGAATTCAGTATAAAATGACGAATACTGAACGCCCAGCCAAAACTGTCACATATACAAACCTGAGGAGTCTGCAAAGAAACTTGTCAATGTATTTGGAAGTTAGGTTCTCCTTATATGATTCTTTGTGATGAATATAGTTTTTTCTAGTTTTTAAATACTTTCTGGAGTTATTCTAATTACTGTATTCATAGACTAGTGTCAAATAATTATTCTTGAACGTGAAAAAAATCAGTATACTAATTTGATCAGGGGGGGGGGGCTGGCATAGGAACTTCCGGTAAAAATTTTTGACCTACGTTTTAGGAGTTTCTAGGGTCCTTTCTAGTGACATTTTATTCGCTAGGTTTAAGTTTGCAGTAAAATGTTGATACTTTTAGATATTTAACACTGAAACTACTCGACAGCAAAAGTTAGTGTAATGAACATCTTGAAAATACGTTTCATATCATCACAAAGTCCAACACCAATGATGCATGTGAATTGTGCAATTGTGAAATATTTTTATCGTAGTTGAGTGATTACGACTTTCACTCCGTATTAATTATATATTTACGGAGCCTAAGTTCGTAAATATATTCTTCATGATTCTGCGACCTGACAACTTTATAAATTCCCGATTTCATTTCCATTTCTAGGTTATATGCAACTTAGGAATTAACCTGGATACCAAAAGGGGGCTCGTAGAAGGGGGTGGGGGGAGTTAGGTTGTGCTAGAAGTCTCAATGGTTGTGCTAGAAGTCTCAAGCAGTGAGATTTTACTTCTACATTTTAAGAAAGTGTATATGGAAATTCGGTTTTCTGTATATAATTCTTTGTCTAATATATTTTTTCTATTTTTTAAATACTTTCTACAGTTATTCTAATTATTTTATTCACAGTTTAGTATACAGTGGTTTTTTTAACTTAAAAAAATGGATAAGCCGAATGAATTTAATGAGTCTTTCAATCGATATAAAATGGTTCACATGCCCAATCGACAGTATACTAATCTAACTTTTGGACAAAACAAGTATGTCCTTTCAAATATTTTTTTTCAGGATATATTTTCAAAGTTGCATGAAATTAATAAACTTTTTTTTTTGTATTAGCCTTACATTCTTCATAAGTAGTATCTATTCATCTAGCTTTGCGATACAGATAAATATCCTTCACGGGATAAACAGTTCCCCTCCCCGTTTCCTCCCCATTAAACATGTTTACGAGACGTTTGATATTCATCCAGAAAACCTAGACGACTAGATGCGATATTCTTAATATTTTTGATTGATATTTTTTGAAAGTTGTGCATTTTTTAGTAAGAGTAAAAATAATTCCTAACAAGGACAACGGTAGTGTAAAATTTTTAAGAATAATTTTTATTCTGGGAAATTTTCTCCACGTAAGACAGATATATTTTTTAAATTAAGATCGAAAAGAAATCTATTTTATCATGAATAATTTTATGCAAAATGAGCATGAAAAAGATTCATAGACACCTTAGTTTACCGCGAGCGCATTATGAATATACCTGTAGGCGATACTAACTGCCGAGCGTGCAAGCAAGAACCAGAAACACTTGAACATGTTCTCAGTGGATGCTCAAAGTATGTATGCTACGGATAAATAGACACAATGCGGCTCTAAAAGTGTTATATTACCATCTTAGGCACTTCTATAGTGTTGATCTATTGCCTGTCTTGCCATACGCCCTGAGGGAACTCGAGTCCGTCATGGAGAATGATCAGTGTAAGATCTACTGGAATTTCTCATTTTCCACCACTCAACGTATCAGTGCTACAAACCCTGATATTGTCCTCTAAGATCTGAAGACGAAGATCATTTATGTGATTGAATTATTGGCACCAGCGGATGGTAATATCACGGCAAAGGAGCAAGAAAAACGGACGAAATATCAAGCACTTCTTTTGGAGCTAAGTAGGCTGTACCAAGGCTACAAGGTCCATCTTGTAGTTCTCATAATCGGCTGTCCTGGAGGTATGAAAGCTTCATTTCTTTGACAACTCAACGAAATCCCGGTTTGCCAGCGTCAGGCTCAGTTCGTCGCGAGCCGGTTGCAAAAGGCTGTTCTTCTGGGATCACTTAAACTGGTCCGTCAACACTGTTCCTCATAAGATTCTACAAATATTGGTAGCTCTAAAAAGGTATCCAGAGGTAAAACCTTTATCTCCAACTGTACCGTCTGCCGCGTAAGGTCATCCGCAGCTAGAGACCGGAATTCGGGGAACAGTGTTGTACGAAGTATCTTGCGTAAATTTCCCGCTCTTCGTTACCTTCTAGGATAGAAGGAGCAGGAGTGGATGACGTGCACGTTCCGGTTATATCGGGATTGGTTGCTTTTAGGAACCATGATCGTAGCTTCTGGTGCCTACAACTTCTCATATGATAATTTCTCAAGTTTTTCATAAAATATTCTCTTTGGGCATTTACCGAGATAAATTTTTAATATTTTAAGCCCACAAAAAACTTTCTAGGTTAAAAACGAGATACTGGCGCCCTTTTAAGTTTAGAAGTTTGAAAAGTCGCTGTTCGAGAACAACGCATTTAAATTTTATTGGCGAATGCCATCAATACAAGTGTTATAACTTTTCTTCAGACAAAAAATATACCCACTTTCTGTCACTTCCAGGACATTAGTATAATTTCACCAGATAGAACATATGTACATTAAATTACGATTTCTTATTGACAACCCCAAATAGATACATTTAGATCTTGTCCACAAAAACATGAATACGTTATAAACTACGATCAACAAAATGGGCTCCTGGCTTAGACAACGTCACATATATGGGCGTTTCCACGAAAGTGACATTTTTCTGTCACCGTGATATTATAGGTAAACCTAATTTAAAATACAAGTTATATTGCATGAAAATGTACAAACAGACTCTCTGAAATAGGAACACAAGCCTCACAGTGATAACAGAAACCCTCATAAAAAGATATAATATTTGGAAAAAATTCCAAAAATATACCTGTATAATGTTTGCCGTCAGCTACAAATTGAATGCTTTGCATGCCCACAGATTTTCTGTGCAATGTTTGAAAATTCTGAGAAAAATCACGCTAGTTCAGTGGAGCATAGGCTACTGAAATTTTATGGATTTGACATTGTGCTTTGATTTCTAACTCAGCAACAAAATCTCAAATATCCCCTCCAACGTCTTTAGGAGTAGAAAGTGCGAGCAACTATCCAGGTCGAAAATCTTTCAATTTCTTTACTGGATTTAGGTGTCCAGCAGACTCCATATAAAGGAAAAAATATGCTTCTAAAATTTTGGCAGTATCACACATTCAAATAACGAAAATTTTGAATTTGTCGAAATAATGCCCCCCCCCCCCGTCATCATACTTTACTCCAAGACTACTTGAAGCAGTCATTTCTATGTTCACGGAAATTAAACAGTAATTTGGGCCGAAGAAGTTTACAGTGGAGAAAGTTAATTCCCCAGTGCTCGCAAAAGTTATGCCCAATTTAAGGCTAAAATCTCCCTGCCAAAATTTCAGCGAGAATGTCCACTTCAACACGCATCAAGATAGGATTAAATTGTTTGCTGATTTTACTGTATTTCGATGGCCAAAAAACGTCCCCGCAGCAACAATTATGTTCCTCAAAAATCATGTGCATTTCGTAAAAATCCCAGCCAAAATATGTATATAAATGGCTTTTCTTCAAAAGTTACATGTCAACAAAAAAGTTTCACGTTTTTGAAAGGAATAACTTTTGTTACATTTTTTTTTATTTAGAACATTTTTAAATATTATAAAAAGTAGGCAAATAATAGACAAATATCACTTGTTTCTATTATTTTTTTTATCAAATTACTTGTCTAAAACTATTTTGTGAACAAGGCTGTATTTATATTTGAAAGGGCTACAGTTTTTCACAAACTAGCATCATTTTCAATTTAATTTAATATCAAATTTTCGGCAAATAAATCTATCATCACATAGTTCACTCTAAAGGTTTCTGGAATGTGATACCTGAAACGGCTGTATAAGTGTTAATGGAGACCATTTTGAAAAGATATAATAAAGATTGCGTTAAAAAAATGATTTTTTCTTGTTCATTGCGGAAACGGGGACATACCATCTCACATGCGGCAAGTCACAACTGCGGCATCTCTACCTAGCGGCATCTCTCCCTCATGGCATTTATATATATATATATATATATATATAATATTTGCAACATTTTCATTACAGAAACATCGGCGACGACAAAATCAACTGTAACACTATCAATGACGACTGCAACTCCATCAACTACGATAACACAAGCAACTTCAAGCTCTCATGATTCTTCTCCAGCCACTTCTGCTTCTTCTGCAGCAGATGTATCATCTTCCGATGATCCGGCAGCCGCTTCTGCTTCTCCTGCAGCAGCTGCATCATCCTCCGATGATCCGACAGCCACTTCTGCTTTTTCTGCAACAGCTGCAATATCCTCCGATGATCCGGCAGCAGCTTCTGTTTCTTCTGTAGCAGCTGCATCATCCTCCGATGATCAAGCAGCCGTTTCTACTTCCTCAGCAACAGCTACATCATCCTCTGATGGTGCAGTAGTAGCTGCGTCACCCTCCGATGATTTGACTGCAGCTGCATCATCCTCAGATCATCCGGCAGCAGCAGCCGCCACCGCAGCAGCAGGAGCTGCTTAATAATTGTGAATCGTCTAGTAAAATATTATACTATTGAGAAACTAAACTGGTTGCTTTTTCAATTTTACAGCAAGAATGCTCCAACTTGAGTCGAAAAATTTAGAAGTAGGGCTGTAAACATACATCTGCGAAATAATTCTTGTCAGTAGTGCGAAGATTTAAGTTTTACTTGTGCCTTATGTTTAAAATTAAATTTTACAACCTTTTTCATAATTCATGCTTTGTTGAACACCCTGTGGGATATAATGAAACGCGTTTCATTGCGATGTTGAGGTTAATTTTCGGTCCATGTTTGTTCAGCAAGTTAAGTGCTTATAATGTTGTTTATAACTGAAAAATAATATTAAAAATTGTATAGATCCGCTTTCATTATTTTCCACCGTATTTTCGTAAATTTTGGTACACTGTGGAGTACGATGACATAACATGAAAATTTTAACATAAATGTGCCCATTATTGACATTAATAAATCTTTCTTTTCCCTTGAAATGCTTCTTCTAGACACATTTTGTCTTAATTTTATTGTCATTAACTGTTTCTCAAAATCGTATGGAATAAGGTAGAGTTAGCTTTTTAAGTTTTCAACTTGTTCGGAAGCATTTGACAACTAACACTCGTCAAGGTTAATAAGTCTTTCTTACGCGTTTCCGAAAAAGCACGAATAGACCTGGTTTACCAGGAGACTTTCCAGGTCAAGTCTTATCATTCTCTGGAGATCCTGCGTTCCTGCGAAGGTTAAATTTCCTTCCGAAAGCGTTGAGACATTTGTATGATAAATTTCGAAGTCATTAAAAAGTTAAGTCTGCTTAAGGGTTTGGAAATCTCGATTATTGTCAGTCGACTACAAGCATGCTCTATTAGGCTGGTTCTCATTTATACTTGAGCAAAATCGGTTAATATTCAAGGGTCACGCGAAGACCATGAAGTTTTCCATTGATTACACATGGGAAAATTCAGATTTCTGTAAATCTAATATTCATACGCGTTGATATGTTACGAATTATTCCGTATTTCAGTATATTGTTCAGAGTGATTCAGAGAATAAGAATCAGTTATAAATTTATGACTGAATGACTTTAAGCCACTTTTATGGGTCCCCAAAGAAAACTCCATAAGTTATGAATTTGATGTTTCATGATATTGCGGTTGATTAACTCTTCTTTCAAATTTTGTTCATGAATAATCAGTAATTGGTAATTTAGGAATATCAAGTAATCTTTTAAATAATTTGCAGTTGTTTGAACAATTTAATTTCTTTAAACGTTTGCTTTTTCAGTGAGTTTGTTCAGGTATGTAGTTTACTTAAACAAAAGTAAGAGAAACATTTTATCTCACAAAATTTTCGACAGATGTTAATATTTTTATGTACTCATTTGTTCTCTCAGAATACTTGTGAATGTTTGAACAATTTTATTTTGTTACAATGTTTTATGTTGGTCATTTTTCGCAATATTGACATATTTTTCGGTACGAATTTTTTTCTAGGAATAGTATTAAATGTTTAAACAAATTAAAAATGTTTAAGAAATTTATTTTATGGTACAAAATTAATATGTTTTTGTCGGTAGGGTGGAGAAAATACGTTCTTACCTTATTTTTTTATTTTAAAATCCGGTGAAAATTGAGCGTTAATGTTTATTCCGTTATGGCCAGTGGTTTCTTCTTAGCATCTGAAAATGGAAGGCGATAGTCGTTTGCTTACTTGTAATTACTGGATTGTGATCAGTCATTCCTCTTTGGTATCCTATTCGACTGGAGGCACGTGGACAACACTACTTCAAATCTGAACAAGAAAACATTTCAAATGGCATGAAATATCAAGAGAGTTTCTGCAAAAAAATACGAGGGCTGTTTGATAAGTCAGTGACTTTTCGACTGAAAGATTTTTTTTTTTGGCAAATGAGCATTCTACTTCACAACATAATCTCCTTTTAGCTCGACACATTTAGTCCAGCGTTCCTCCAATATTTGTATTCCTTCCAAATTATAGATTTTCTCAAGGCCCTCAAAATAGGCGTTTGTTTCGGTGATGACCTCTTCATTCGACCCAAGTCTCTTACCACCCGGTCGTTTTTTTCAGGTTTGGAAACAGCAAATAGTCACAGGAGGCTAAATCTGGAGAATATGCTGGATGAGGTAGCAGTTCGTAGCCCAATTCATGGATTTTTGCCATCGTGACTACACGCTGAAATTTTACCGCGATTTCGCTGGGAGCGGATGCAATTTTTAAGATTAGCACCTGCTCCCGGCGAAATCCTGCGATTGTCATTATGACAAACTTTTAAGTATATATGTAAGAAACTAAAAATCTATTATTTTCGCATTAGGTTCCTTCCTTCGCAGATGGTCACATAAACTCTGGGGGATTGTCCGGTTTCCCAGAGGCATATATGCGTAGGTCACTCTGAAAGCTTCTGGAATGAATAAGAAAAAATTAAATAATTAATTATATTATTAATACTTATACAGTCGTGCACCCCTGTCAACCATTTAACATCTTGATTCTTTACGATGCTCCATTAATTATTTTTAATTTGTCTAAGTCTTCCGTATTCTCTAAATTTCTGCAATTCTTCTGAATTCTATGAAATCTTCTTAATTCTCTGAATTTTCGGAATTCTCCTCAATTCCCTTAATTCCTATGAATTCTCTGATTTCTCATAAATTCCTTGACTTCTGCTGAATTCTATGAATTCTTTTGAAATTTTCTGAACTCTTTAAACTGTTCTGAATTTTTTGGATTCTCACGACATCACTGATTTTGTTTGTATGTTTTTTAATTATCTTGAAATCATTAGAATACACATCGTATTATTTTAACTTTCTTCGAACTTTCTTCGAAAAAAAATGCTTTGAGTTCTCATATATTTTGAATTCTCGGAATTCTTTTATAGTATCTGAAGTCTTTTGAATGATTGGAATTGATGTTTCATGAACTTGTGTGTAGTTTTTTAAATAGGGGTGGCACTAGATAGGTGCTCATCTTGATGAAAAACTATTATCACTTTCAAAGAAGAGGAGAAATGTCAGCAAAGTTGGGAATTATTGAAAGTTTTGTTATTTTCAAGAAATAATGCATTACTTCCAGTCGCATGATTGAAATTTATGTTTTAAAAGTTTTTTCGGTAGTTTTTTGATTGAGGAATATGGAGGAAAAGGTTTCAATTTAGCGACAAACTTTCACCTATTTTTAAAAATAGGCCAAATGCTACCAAAGTTTGAAATTATTTACAATTCTCATGATTTCCAGAAAATAATGCATTGATTGAGGTAACATGATTGGAATTGATGTTTTAAGACTTTTTTGAGTAGTTTTTAAAATAGGAAAGACACTAGATAGGTTTTCATCTTGACGACAAACTGTTCTCACTTTTAAAGAAGAGGTTAAGTGTCAGCAAAATTGGGAATTATTGAATGATAATTATTTTCAGGAAATAATGCATTACTTCCAGTCGGCTTCCGTTTCCGGTACCGAATGGTAAAGTACGCGTTTTGTTTCTATGCTATCTTTTTTGGTTTTGGCGACGGGCGTCGAGGTGTGATTGAGGTGAAAGGTGGTAAGGGAGGTGAGTGTGGTGAAGGGTGTGTGTGGTGAGAGGTAAGATAGAGGACAGCAGATCGGTAAGGTAGGCACTAGGTCAGCATGTTTGTAATGAGGAGCCCAGTGAGGTCCAGCAGAGGGCAGCAGCCGGTAGAAAACAACCCCGGTGCTGATGATCTCACGGAGGTTGGGGAAACAGGGAGGGGGAAGGGTGATGCCGGAGATAGTACCGATGATGGTGAGGTGTAGTTTACTACGTCAGGGAACTTGGGATCGTGAGAAAAGGAAGGGGGAAGAGCTGACAGAAGGACTCGAGGTAGGCCATCAAATCGAGATCTGCTTAATAGATTCAGATTTGGTAGCTTAGGATCGAGACAGCTTTTCGAAAAATGGAGGTAGGGGGGAGGGTTTACGGATAAAAGCGATGAGGGGGACAAAACGGAAGACAGTAAAAGATCAAGGGAAGAAGAGGGGGATGAGTAGGGAGAAGAGAAGTTGCGGAAAAAGGTTAAGAAAAAGTCTCCACCGGAGAGGAATAAGGTAAAAGGGAAAGTCAATCTAGAGAGTTTGGAAAGGCTCATTAAAGGGTTTCGAGAGGAACCGAACCAAAGTCTAAATGGCATGCAAAAGCGAGGGGATGAGGTTTGGGAGGAAATTAGGAAAGTTAGAGAGAAGTGGGAAGAATGGGAGTCGGTGTGGTGTCAAGAAAAGGATAAGGTTTGGAAGCAGTCTGAGGATATCGAGAAAAAGGAAAGGATGAGTGAGAAAGAGAGAAAATGTGATATGGAAATGTTTGAAGAAAGAGTGAGAAAGCTAGAAAGTAAGTCTGAGGTTATAAAGAAAGGGGATGAAGGGGTAAGAGAAGGAGAGAGAATAAAATAAGTGAATGAGAATGTTATCCTAGAAAATGTGAGAATGAGGACAAGATTAAGAGAGTTACAAAGGAAAAATGGAAGTTGAAGAGAAGACGAAACGAAGTGGGAATGTAGTGATTAGAGGAATGAAAGTGCGTAGGAAATGAGGAAGAGAAGAAGTGGAAAAGTTGACGGGGGAAATTGGGGCAAAAGTGCACGTGGAAGAGGTAAATGGAGTGGGAAGGAAGAATGAAGGTAAATCGTGAATATATATAGTGAAAGTGAGAAGTAAGGAAGAACAAGTTGATATCTTGAGAAAAGAGAAAGCTTTAAAGGGAAGGGAAAAAAGGATAGAGAAGGATATGACGTGGAATGAAATAAGAAGAAATTGGATGATGAAACAGAGAGCATGGAGTGAAAGAGTGAAAGGGAACACGGTATGAATAGGGAAAGACAGGATGTGGATAAATGGGAATGTTTTTCTTTATTAATTGGCAGTAAGGAGACATGTCCCTCAAAACTTTTGGCTAACTCTTTAATGAAAAAGTGTGAGTCATAGCCAGATAAATTATGGAAAACTACTGGAATTACATGAGAGTCTTTGTAATTGACGTTGCAGCTTATGTGTGCGGGACCACGGTACTTACCTGTGAAGCGGCAGTGATCGCGATGTTCAACATCTTCTTTCTTAAATTCTTTTTCACAAATGTGACATACTTTGGCATTTAGAAAATCTTGTTTTTGCTTTGGTGTTCATTTTTCCATTGGTACAGGATTTTGCAAACGAAAATTTACTTTGACTGTTAAATCTTTTATTTCTTTTACAAACTATTCAATACAGTCTTTTTCATGATAAACTTTTGGCTCTGAAGTTAAATCATCAAAACTGCACTGTGTATAATACGCAACACTGGTAGGGATATGCTTTTGATACGCCGCTTAATCTATTTGTGGATTTGTAACCGGCTCCAGCAAACATTCAATATCTGCGTATACTGCGAATGGTACATTTTCTTTGTATCTATAATTTTTAAACTTTAATAAGTTCCCACCCTCCTCCTCTGTTGGGAGTATCACTCTACAGTTATTTAAATTTTCACAATCAGCTCGGTGGTTTATTAGAGAATTTTCAAATTTAAAGTGGCACAAGCACCTATCACAGAACCATGTGCGATACTAAGAATATGTAAACTGCGATTTTATGAGTCGAGATAGATTTTTAATCCATGCAAAATGATACACTGGATTACTTTCGCTGTCACTATTACCAGAATCAAAATCAGTACTTTCAAGCATTAAAAGGTGAATTTTGGGGCATCTCGATCTTTTATTGCTTATATACAGAGGGACAATCTAATCTTTTTTCCTATTTTCTTCGTGTTCTATTCCGTCAATATTATTTATTTATTATATTTATAGTGTATCAAAATGTGGTAAGAACTAGTCTTATGTCCATTATTTTCAGCAGGGTAAAGGGCGGCCATTAACGACCAGAGAAAACAGTATTCATCGCTGTTCTCATCATTCACAACTGCTCTTTTGTTTCTAATAAATTTAGACAATCTGACAAAAGCTGATGAGCCTACTGTGAAAGGGGCATATTTATTTATATTTAAATTGATTATTTCTTTCAATCTCCATCCAGAGTTTGTTTGCTGAAAGTCCGCCACTTCAGCCAAAAGTTGCTCTCTGACTTTACTCTCAAACCATTAATTAATTTCTGTCGATTCTAAAATTATTTCATTTTTAGTATTGAAGAATTTAATTGCTTCAATTTTCCTACCCTCTTCTATAGCACTGAATTTGGCGGCAAGAATAACATTCGTTTTTAAACCCCCAACGAAACTTTTCAAAACATTTTTTATCATGTGAGTAATCATTTTTCTGGAATCTTCGAAAAAAACGATTTAAATCTTTATGTGTTAAATTTATAATCAAACCTGTTCTCACTCGACTCTTGAATGCAGACTCCAGATCTTGCCATCTGATCCTGTCTTCTTTCCTATCAAAGCCCTCGTTGACACCAGTTCCACTCTTCTGAAGCTTCTTGAATAGTCTATTCTTTGATGTGAGTAGGCCAATGGTTGACAGCAGTTTATTTTTTTCGCCCAGAGGTGGATTCTGCTTACCCTGCCTCAAAATTTTATTGAGCCTCCGAATATCTTGAGTACATTGGTGGGTCCAGTATACAATCTCTGAAGTTGTTGCATTTTCATGCAAAATTTCATATGCGCTTTCATAAATCATGACAACCTTCCTACTATCCGATGAATCCATTTTCGAATATTATCACAGGTTGGTTAGAAGTCAACTGGAAAAAAATCGCTTTGAAGTGACTTTTATAGTCAACCAATTTCACAAATATTCAAACAGGTGGCACTGAGTGTAAATATAAAAAATATGAAAGAGCACTAACCGATTTTCAATACCAGGTTTCTTATCTCCAGTCTAAACGTGGTTTACGTCACTGAATCTCATTCAGTAATAAGCTTTTAAAACGTCGAAAAAAGTATATAATCAAGTGTGCAAAACTGTATTGTTGGACGAAAACAGTTCAAAAAATATTTAAAATCACTGTATCAATTTTTCCACTTTACTTTACTTTCTTATTTTTGTGTATTTTTTCTCAATGCTAGATGACAACTGAGAGAAATATATGCAAAGCGCGCCTTTTATAGATTTACATTTGCTATCCTTATCTACTAATATATCTCCCTCTTTGTCTTAATCTTCTAGATCGTTCTACATTATAATCGACACGTTCGGGTTATAATTTTTGCAACGCAAAATGTAATGTGCCATTAGAATAATCTAGAAGTTGTTTGCGAAAAAAATTCATCCTCGATTTCGAGAAACTATATTATACAGTAGCCTTAGTGGATCATTGCAAATTTTGAAATGATTCATTATATTAGTTTAATATTTAAAAAAAATTTATTTTAAAATTTTCAACGTGCAGTAGGCAAAGCTGACCTTTCTAAATAAGAGATGAAAAGCGAGCATATATCTGTGAATAAAAAAGGCATGCGACGGCATATCAAGTGTTTTTATATGACGTAAGAAGCGATAATTACCGTAGTCTAGGAGCCAGGGGGGGTGTCGTGGCCGATAGGGGTAACGGGCTCCACCCAAGTGCTTTTTATGTATTTTGACCCGCTGAACACGAAATTAGAATTATTGAAATAATTTTCATCTTGTTAATAAAAAATGGAAATTGTTGAATTAGACTGAAACTATTTTATAGGGTAGGCAGGTAACATCATTAAGTCATTCTAGAATGTTTTTAAAAAACAAAATAATTTTTTTCCTGTAAGAATATACGAATAAAACACAATTTTTTATAAGAATTGTTATGAAAAATAAAATTTGCGACTTAGAATAAAACTTTTGGGTTGAAAAAATCATAAAGTCATTTCCACCAACTTTGTGCAAAAAAATTGTTTTCATCCTTTAGAATATCGGACTATAAAACCATTATTTGTATAATTTTGTCGATAAAAATCATGAATTTTTATGTTTAAATATTTTTCACTTCAAATAATATTTTTAAGTATTTTAAAATTATTTTTTATGTCAACAAAATAATTATTTCGTAAAAATTCGATAGATGTCTATTAGCCTCAAACATTTTTTTATGGCAATAAAATGTCTTTTAGACAATTTGATTTCATTATATTTGTGTCTAGGTATTTTCTATTAATGGTTTCTTGTATACAAGAAATCATTAATAATTTTTTACACGATCACAAAACTCAACTGCGACCTGCAGCTACATTTTTCCGCAAAAAAATCATTTCTGGACCCGTGGGGCAATTGCTGTCTCTTTTGCGGGACTGCAGTGTTCCCAACATGTGGGAAAAGATCCGCTCGCACGTTTGGCACTATCGCTCACTCAAATTAGGCATGGTCGCTGCACCAACCGCCGCGGTGGCGCTCGTTCCCACTAAGAAGACAGCTGCTTGCCCAACATTTTTTCAGTGTGCTTCTCTATGTTTTCTTGGAAAAATATTGTACGTTTTTGCTATGACGGTTGTTTTTTCAAATAAAATGCTATGTCCGGTTTCAATATGATGCTCAGCTAGTGCTGATTGTGTGAAATGTTTTAGCAAAGTTTTTAGTAAAGTCAGGCTAAAACATTTCACGCAATCAGCACTAGCTGAGCATCATATTGAAACCAGACATAGCATTTTATTTGACAAAACAACCGTCATCGCAAAAACGTACAATATTTTTCCATGAAAACATAGAGAAGCAATCGAAATCTTAAAACACCCTAATAACATCTATAGGGACAATGGATATAATACCAATCCGATTTGGCTTTCCGTCCTACCGAGGTTCTGAAAAAATACTTGATTGGCCAATCAAGTTCGAGCAGTCCCCACTAAGGGGCGCTCTGGCCAATCATAGGCATCGTAAAGAATCTATATAAGAACACCATAACCTGAAACTTCAGTTTCAGATCAGCCCTGAAGAAGTGAACAGCAATGTTCACGAAACGTCGGCAAAATTCGTAGTTTTGCACACGATTGAAACCCAAAAATGCTTTAAGTTTCAAATTTGTCATATCATATGCATTGCTGTCGTGTTTCTAATATTAAAAAGTTTTCTTCATATCAACAAGAAAAACAATATATTTTTCAAATTTGTAAATTTGCATCGCTAGATCAAAGAGATCATAGAAGGTTCGTCAATATGTTATTCGACATATCTGGAAGACGCAAAAAAAAATGTCAGATAGAGTACTGCAGTCTCCCTGTTATTATTAAAGTTGTTCCTATATAAACAGAATACACCAATGTTTTTGAAACTTCATACATCGTTATTGGTGGGTCATAGAAGGTTAAACAGTAGGTCGATCAGTGCGTCTCGAAGTCGTGAACAAATACTCTACATATAGTATTGTCGTATTTTAAATATCAAAAAAGTTGTTTTCATATGAAGAGAATAAACCATTTTTTTTTAAACCTAATAAATCGGTACTGGTAGGTCACGAAAGTTTCAACAATAGGTCGATCGATGCTTCTCAAAGATGCAAACAAATACACCAAATATCGTATTGTTTTATTTTGAATATAAAAAAATGTTCTTTTTCAAACAAGGTAGATTTACTTTTGAATTTTCTAAACGTATAGAAACTACTTCTAAATGGCCGATCTAGCTCAAAATCCTATTAGATCTAGATATCAATCGAAGCTAGAATTCATCTAAATTTCATGACCATAGCTCTTACTTTTCGAGATATGGTGAACAAAAAACGTCACACACACACACACACACAAATATGGACATTGGAAAAATGTATTTTCTAAGCCCTGGGGTCGAATTATATCGAAATATGTCAAAAAATTATATTTGAAAATTTAGATCATTAACAACCTTCCTCTATGAGAAATTATCCCGGAATGATCATTCTATAGGAAAGAAAGATTCAAAATAGATCAATTATGCTTATAAACCCTAGCACGGATAAACTCTGGCACGAGAGGTTAGTGTCAAAATAAAATCTTTTTTCATAGCACGAGCCACAGTTGTCAACGCACTGGCCGCTCGATAATTCACACGAGCCGCTCGTGTTAATGGCAACAGCAGCGCGAGCTTGGTAAGTGTTGCGATTACCCCGGTGGTGTGAAATAGCTCTGAAGTTTAGTGTCAACCGCGCTGGTCTCTCGGCTCATTCGCAGCAAAAACTTTCATTTTTTTGCGAATGCACTATGAGCGGCATCAGCTGATCGAGAAGAACTAACCTGCATGCCCGTCGTGTTTGTTTATTCGTGCGGTTTAATCCTTATCAATAAACGTGTACAACAAAAAGAATTTTGTAAAATATGTATAATTGAAAAACAAATCTCTAGAGACATTCCGGAAGGAACAAAACGTATTACCAATGATGAGGGATACTTTGATGTTACTATACCACTCAGTATGATCCTAGGATTTTCTGAAGACAATCGAAAGGTCGTTGTGAACGCTAAGCATGAACTCATCATGACAAGATCACGCAGTGACTTGAATGCTGTTGTTCAAGCACGACAAGCGCCAGGAAACGAAGAGAAATTTAAGATCTCGATTTCTAAAGTGGAGTGGATGACACCATATGTAATAGCTTCAGATCAGCAAAAGATACAGTTGCTAAACATTTTTGGAAAAGACTTTCTCACTACTATCAGTTTTCGCTCATAGTAGTTGTATGAATACCCCCTGCTACCCACCACTTCAAGACATATATGAACTGTGAAAACGTCCACTTCGTTTGGAAAAACCACGCTATATTATACTGAGTTTCCAGGCAGTCAGAAACGATAGGCTTGCCAGATATGCTAATCGCTTCGATCACTGCATGATTTCGAAAAATACGCTCCTCTCAGTCTCATTGATTGCTCAAAACAAAATGATTTTCTCAAACAAGCCTCAGTTGACGTTCGTTTGGAAATTGAATCTGCAGACAATTTCCCTGCTGAAACTGCAACCTACTGCTTAATTATACACGACCGTATGATTCAGTATCAGACACTTAGTAGTAGCGTAAAGAAGTTGATTTAAGATAATATTACTGGTGGGGGTAATGCTAGCAGTAGTGAGGGCAATGCCGGTGGTGGGGAGAAAATGTATAAAAATGATGGTTTCAGAGACAGAATCCAGTTCTAATCGAAATTGAATTCATCGTGGACGTGCAAGCCTTCAAGAAGCCCAACAGCCAGTTCGTCATCAATGAGTTGGCTGTGGTACCTCTTCAGGAAGAGGCCCAGCCGCTGGTATACCACTTTGAACCTCCGTGCTATTGGAACTCTCTACCTGCCCGATACAAGAGTGAAAATTTGTGGCTGACGCGCAATTACCACGGTATTAAGTGGAATTCTGGTGAAGTACCCTATGAGCAAGTGAGACCTATACTCCAAGAGGTTCTGCTTGGTGCTTATCCAATCTACGTCAAAGTCCGAAACATCCTGGCGCTCAAGACCTGGTTTTTGACTCCACAGAAACAGCCAACCATCAGGATGTATGGTGGAAGCAGTTTTTATTTTTTTAATTTTTTTATTTTTAAAAGGAGGATTGTAAAATGTTTTAAGCACTAACCACATTCGAACTTTAGGGACGAATCCTTAAGGAACGAAGGTGAGTGTGGGACTGACCGAAACCTTACCCACTAAACGAACTCCTTTATAACCTGCCAACCTATCTTCCCGGAACCGCTTTTGCATTACTTCAGGAACATAGGAGTAAGGCCATTTTGCCGTGCCTCGGCGCTCATCTCTTCCGTCAGCTTGGACTTCTCCTGGTCTTCCGCTGCGCGGCTGCCTCTCCAGAAACATTTTGTCCGATCTGGATAGCACCTCGTGGTCTTCGTCTTCTTGCGGACCCTGCAAGAGACCCACCCCAACTTCAGGAGTCCTGTTTGAGTTAGTCTTGCGGCCAACTTCTCACTCAGCTCGACGAACGCCTTCAGGGTTCCCCTGTAGGCCTTTTTTGTCATGCACACTCTGATGTCTCCCAGCTGCTTCTGTTTGAAGTTTGGCCTCAGAGCCTCCTTTATCTCCCCTTCCTCCGTCGTTTCGTCGAGATCTAAGATCTCGACTTCGGTGCGGGGGACGAGCTCGCGCACGCTCCCCCTTTCTCCTACAGCTTCTTTGATTGCAGATGACAGTTTGGTCCTGCCCTCTGCCTCGCTTCGTACCTCAATGAGGTCGTCGCCGCGCCTCGTTTGCCTAACACCCTTGATTTTAACACCAAGGGTGTCGGGCTGTATCTTGTTTTTCAGGTCTTTGAGGACCTTTGCGTAACTTTGCCCTAGAGCTGGTTCAGAGGGGAATTTCGCCCTCTGTTGTTCCTGCCGTTCTGCTGGTATCCCTGCTCCAACAATGCGGATCTTTAGCTTTTTCGCCGATGGCCTTCGGGTTTCCGTCTCCTGCAGACTCAAACTAGGCCCTCTCACTCTCTTGCCGAGAGCAGGGTCTACTTCCATCTGATTTTCCTTCGAAGCAGTATCCTTTCCGCCTGCTGACTTTTTGGCGAAAAACACGCCAATCTGGTACTCGAAGCTGTTGAATCAACTGTCGGTCCAACTTGCACGACTCTTCATTTTTTCGATGAGCTCAAACGCGTCATCTAGCCCCGTTGTGATTGATTCATGGATGTTGCGTTTCGATCCACAGAAATCCTCCATTTTCTTCAGGATGTTCTCCATCTTTACCATCAGGCTGACTCCTTGCTCCATCGCTTCCTTGAAGCCCATCTTATGGCCTCTTACCTCACTTCGCAGGCTAGTATCCTGCTCCTCCGTCACGTCTAGGTCTCCACCATACGCTTCCTCACACAAGCTCTTCTCGGGAATATAGGACATGTCCAATTCCTCCATAGAGCTACTTCTATCACTTTCCAACTCCTCGATACGACTACTTTCTAGGTTTAATTTTTGATTCGGCTTCATGTTGTTCCCACGAGTAGCTAGGGAAAGATTCTAGAGACTCCGTTTGGAACACCACACCCTGGTGCCATTCAGCCTTCAGCACGGTTGTTAACGCCTTGGCTTGGGAGTTATTCCTTCCCCGATTTGTGAGAAGCGAGGGGACTAACAATAATAAAGCCCCCCGATTTGTGAGAGGCGAAAGGGCTCACAATAATGAAGCACCCCGATTTGTGAGAGGCGAGGGGACTCGCAATTATGAAGCACCCTGATTTGTGGGAGGCGAGGGGACTCACAATAATAAAGCACCCCGCTTTGTGAGAGGCGAGGAGACTTACAATGATAAAGCACACCGGTTTCTGATAGGCGAGGATACTTACAATAATAAAGCACCCCGATTTGTGAGAGGCGAGGGTAGTCACAATAATAAAGCACCCCGATTCGGGAGAGGCGAAAGGGCTCACAATAATAAAGCACCCCGATTTGTGAGAAGCGAGGGGACTCACAATAATAAAGCACCCCGTTTTTTCAGAGGCGAAGGGACTCACAATAATAAAGCACCCCGAATCGGGAGAGGCGAAAGGGCTCACATTAATAAAGCACCCCGATTTGTGAGAAGCGTGGGGACTCACAATAATAAAGCACCCCGATTTGTGAGAGGCGAGGGGACTCGCAATTGTAAAGCACCCTGATTTGTGGGAGGCGAGGGGACTCACAAAAATAAAGCACCCCGATGTGTGAGAGGCGAGGAGACTTACAATGATAAAGCACACCGATTTGTCAGAGGCGAGGGGACTCACAATAATGAAGCACCCCAATTTGTGAGAGGCGAGGGGACTTGCAATAATGAAGAACCCCGATTTGTGAGAAGCGAGGGGACTGACAATAATAAAGCCCCCCGATTTGTGAAAGGCGAAAGGGCTCACAAGAATAAAGCACCCCTTTTTTTGCGAGGCGAGGAGACTCACAATAATAAAGCACCCCGATTTGTGAGAGGCGAGGGGACTCACAATAATAAAGCACCCAGATCTGTAAGAGGCGAGGGAACTCACAATAATAAAGAACCCCGATTTGTGAGAAGCGAGGGGACTCAGAATAGTAAAGCACCCCGATTTGTGAGAAGCGAGGGGACTCACAGTGATAAAGCACCCCGATTTGTGAGAGGCGAGGGGACTTACAATTATAAAGCACCCTGATTTGTGGGAAGCGAGGGGACACACAATAATGAAGCACCTCGATTTGTGAGAAGCGAGGGGACTCACAATAATAAAGAACCCCGATTTGTGAGAAGCGAGGGGACTCACTATAATAAAGAACCCCGATTTGTGAGAGGCGAGTGGACTTGCAATTATAAAGCACCCTAATTTGTGGGAGGCGAGGGGACTCACAATAATAAAGCACCACGATTTGTGAGAGGTGAGGAGACTTACAATGATAAAGCACCCCGATTTGTGAGAGGCGAGGGTAGTCACAATAATAAAGCACCTTGAATCGGGAGAGGCGAAAGGGCTCACATTAATAAAGCACCCCGATTTGTGAGAAGCGAGGGGACTCACAATAATAAAACACCCCGATTTGTGAGAGGCGAGGAGACTTACAATGATAAAGCACCCCGATTTGTGAGAGGCGAGGGGACTCACAATAATAAAGCACCCCAATTTGTGAGAGGCGAGGGTCTTGAAATAATAAAGCACCCCGATTTGTGAGAAGCGAGGGGACTGACAATAATAAAGCCCCCCGATTTGTGAGAGGCGAAAGGGCTCACAAGAATAAAGCACACCTTTTTTTGAGAGGCGAGAAGACTCATGGTAATGAAAAACCTCGATTTGTGAGAAGCGAGGGGACTCACAGTAATAAAGCACCCCGATAAGTGAGAGGCGAAAGGGCTCACATTAAAAAAGCACCGCGATTTGTGAGAAGCAAGGGGACTTACAATAATAAAGCACCCTGATTTGTGAGTGGCGAGGAGACTCTCAGTAATAAAGCAGCACGAATCGGGAGAGGCGAAAGGGCTCACAATAATAAGGCACCCCGATTTGTGAGAGGCGAAAAGGGTCAAATTAAAAAAGCACCCCGATTTGTGAGAAGCAAGGGGACTACCAATAATAAAGCCCCCCGATTTATAAGAGGCGAAAGGGCTCACAATAATAAAGCACCCCGTTTTTTGAGAGGCGAGGGGACTCACAATGATAAAGCACTCCGATTTGTGAGAGGCGAAAGGGCTCACAATAATAAGGCACCCCGATTTGAGAGAGGCGAGGGGACTTACAATAATAAAGAACCCCGATTTGTGAGAAGCGAGGGGACTCACAATAATAAAGCACCCCGAATCCGGAGAGGCGAGGGGGCTCACAATAATAAAGCACCTCGATTTTTGAGAGGCGAGGGGACTGCCAATAATAAAGCACCCCGATTTGTGAAAGGCGAGGGGACTCACAATAATGAAGCACCCCGATTTGTGAGAAGCGTGGGGACACACAGTAATAAATCACCCCGATTCGTGAGAGGCGAAAGGGCTCACATTAAAAAAGCACCCCGATTTGTGAGAAGCAAGGGGACTCACAGTAATAAAGCACCCTGATTTGTAAGAGGCGAGGGGCTCACATTAATAAAGCACCCCGATTTGTGAGAAGCGAGGGGAATCACAATAATAAAGCACCCCGATTTGTGTGAGGCGAAAGGGCTCACATTAAAAAAGCACCCCGATTTGTGAGAAGCACGGGGGCTCACAGCAATAAAGCACCCCGATTTGTGAGAGGCGAGGGGACTTACAATAATAAAGAACCCCGATTTGTGAGAAGCGAGGGGACTCACAATAATAAAGCACCCCGATGTATTTTGTTCAAGTTCTCTCTTTTTTATTAAAAATTCAACTTTTTGGTTCAAAATTATTCTATTTTGCTTCAGGATTCAATTTTATTGTTGAAAATTTATCTCTTTTTTTGTGAATTCATTTTTTTTTTTTTTGAAAATTGAACTACTTAATTGAAGGCTGAACTTCTTTCTTGAAAATTAATTTTTCTGTTGAAGATTCATAAATTAAGTTGAAAATTTGACTATTTTTTTAGAAATTCTTTTTTTTGTTGGAAATTAATTAATTTGACCAGAAATTTAACTTTTCAATTTTTTGTTGAAAATTGATATTTTCTAGTTAAAAAATTAAACTATTTGGTTCAAAATTAACATACTTTCTAGAAAATTCGTATTTTTTGGTAGAAAATGAATCTTCTTGATTGAAAATTCATCCTTTTTGGTTAAAAATTCAACTTTTTGATTGGCAATTAATCTGTTTTGCTTGAGGATTTAATTCTATTGTTGAAAATTTCTCTTTTTTGTTGTTAATTAATCTTTTTTTGTTGAAAATGTAATTACTTAATTTTTAATTGGAATTTCTTTGTTAAAAATTAATTGTTTTGCTGAAGATTCGTAAATTTAGTTGAAGAATCATCTTTGGTTTAAAATTTAACTATTCTGTTGAAAATTAGTTTTTTTTTTTTGTTCAAAATTTATTTAATTTAACGGGAAATTTCACTTTTCAATTTTTGATTGAAAATTGATATTTTTGATTAAAAATTGATATTTTTGATTAAAAATTTATATTTTCTGGTTGAAAATTCAAATATTTGGTTAAAAAATTGATTTATTTTTTTGGATATTCCTCTTTTTTGGTAGAAAATTAATCTTCTTGGTTGAAAATTAATCTTCTTCGTCAAAAGTTAATAATTTTTGGTTAAAAATACAACTGTTTGGTTGAGAATTAATCTGTTTTCCTTGAGGATTCAATTCTATTTTTGAAAATTCTTCTTGTTTGGTTGAATTCTACTATTAGGTTGAAAGTTGAACCACTGCGTAAAAAAATCATTTTTTAGTTAAAGATTCATTATTTTAGTTTAATATTCAACTATTTTGTTGTAAATTAACTATTTTGTTATAAATTCATATTTTCAGTTTGAAAAATCAACTTTTTTGTAAAAAAAATCGTCTTTTGGCTTTAAAGTTCAATAATATCGTTAAAAATTACATTTTTTAAATAAAAAATGTGTATTTTCGGTTTGGATATGCAATTTTTTTGTAGAACATTCGTCTTTTTGGAAAAACTTTCATTCAAAATTTCATTTAAAGTTGAACTACTTTGGAAAAAATTCATTTTTTTTTAGTTGAAAATTGTTGTGGATGAACTTGAATGAAAAATCATTCTTGATTTAAAATTCAACTTTTTATTTGAAAATTCGTCTTTTTGGTTTGAAAATTCATATTTTTTATTTTTTCATCTTTATGGTAAAAAATGTAACTGTTTTTAGTTGAAGACTCTTGTATTTTGTTCTTGGTTGAAAATTCAGCTATTCTGATAGAAAATTTAACTATTAATTCGAAAATTTAACTATTAGGTAGAAAAATAACTTTATTGGTAAAATTTTTTATTTTTTGGTTGAAAGTTCAATTGTTTTGTAGAAAATTTATCTTTTCGGCTTGAAAATTTATCAATTTGGTTGGCATTCTTTTTTTTCGTAAATGAAAGATATTTCTTGATTGAAACTTCAACTCTTGGGTCGAAAATTAATCTGATTTGGTTGAGGATTCAACTATTTTATTAAAAATTTGTATTTTTTTAACAAAATTGAACTATTGCATTTTAGTTTAACTTGTCTTTTTTATTTCAAAATTCAATCGTTTGTTTGAAAATTCATTCATTTTGTTAAAAATTCGTCTGTTGCTAGAAAATTAATCTTCTTGGTTGAAAATTCATTATTTACAGGTTGAAAGTTAGGTTTTTTTGTAAAAAAAAAAAACTATTATGTTGAAAAGTTAATTATTTGGTTAAAAATTCATCGTTTTTGTTTGAAAGTGCAGCTATTTTGTTAAACATCCATATTCTTGGATAGAAAATTCATCTTTTGTGATACAAAAATCACCTTTCTTAGTTGAAAATTCAAGTGTCTTCTATAAAATTCGTCTTTTTATCTTGAAATTCAATTATTTGGTAGAAAATTCGTCTTTTCTGGTTTAATTTAACTATTTTTCGTTACAAACAAATCTTTTATGAAAGAAATATCAATTATTTATTATATCTTGCGTTAAGAATTCATCTTTTTTGGTTGAAAGTTTAACTATTTTGTTGAAAATTAAATATTTTTTTTAATTTGATCATTCGTTAAAAGTTCATCTTTATAGGTTAAAAATACAACTATTTCATTGAAAATTCGTCTATTTTGCTTGAAAATTTAACAATTTCTTTAAAAATTAATGGTGGTGTTGAAATTTCAACTATTTGTTTGAAAATTCATGTTTCTTAATTGAAAATTAACTTTTTTGTTGACAATTCATCTTTTTGAATTTAAAAGTCAACTGTTTTCTCTTTTGGTTGAAAATTCATCTTCATTCTTTGAAAGTGTAATTTATTTCTACCTAAAATCCAAAAAATTGTTTAAAAATGTTTTTCAACTTATTTGAAAATTGACTATAAATTGTCTCAATGGCTGATTAGGGCCGTCCAAAATGATGAATTTTCAAACCAACAAAGCGTTGAAAGTTCAAATAAAATTTTGCTTGGTTGAAAATTCAACTATATTTCTAAAAAGTCATCTTTTTTGTTTAAAAATGATTTCTTTTTATAATTCAACTTTTTTTTATTTTGTTTGTTTGGTTTGAAAATGCATCTGTTTCAGTGGAAATTTCATCTCTTTTTGGTAAAAATGCAACTTTTTGGTTGAAAATTAATCTTCTTTGGTTGAGGATTCAACTATTTTGTAAAAAAGTAGTTTTTTTTGGTCAAATTCAATTGTTTTTTATTTAAATTTAAATTATTTTTCGTTGAATTATTTAATAATGCAATTGATTATTTTTCACCTAAAACTTGTCTATTTTTAGATGAATATTGACATTTTTTGTTAAAATTAGATTTTTTGGTAGAAAACTAATCTTGTTGGTTTGAAACTTCCTCTTTTTTGGTTAAAAATACAACTGTTTGGTCGAAATTAAATTTGTGGTTGAAAATTCTCATTTTTTTCGTTGAAAAATCAACTCAAATTTTTCTTGGTCAAAAATTGAACTATTTTTCTCAAAATTCGACTTTTTTGTTTGAAAATTATTATTTTTTAAATTATTTTTTTGATAAAAATGCAACTGTTTGTTTGAAAACTAGTCTTTTTTTGTTCAGGATTCAACTTTTTTGTTGAAAATTCGTATTTTTTTGTTGAATTCTACTGTTTTTTATTAGAAATTAAAATCTTTTTTCGTTGAAATATCCGCTATTACATTATTCGTTGAACATTCCTCTTTTTGGGTTGGAAATTCCACTATTTAAAAAAATAAAATTACCTTTTTCTTGAAAATTCAAATTTTGGTGATCAAAATTCAACTGAAGTATTTCCTCGTTAAGAATTTAACAATTTTTTTTTTAAATTTGTCTGTTTGTTTCGAAAATTTATCTGTTTCAGTAGAAATTTCATCTCTTTTTGATAAAAATGCAACTTTTTGGTTGAAAATTAATCTTTCTTGGTTGAGGCTTCAACTATTTTGTAAAAAATTCGTCTTTTTTGGTCGAATTCAACTGTTTTTGATTTAAAATTAATTTTTTTGTTGTTGAAATATTTACTATTATATTATTCATTGAAAATCCTTATTTTTTGGTAAAAAATTGAACTACTTGGATGAAGTTTGAATCAATTTGTTAAAAAAAAAAACTTTTCTTAAGGTTCATTATTTTAGTAAAAAATTCTTTTGTGTTTATTCGGGGCTCAATTTATTTTAATTGAAAATTTAACTTTTTTCTTGGCAACTTGTTTTTTTTTGTCAAAAAATATTTTTTTTTAAACTAAAACTTTTCTATTTTTGAATAAATATTGACATTTTTTGTTGAAAATTATTATTTTTTTAGGTAAAAAGCTAATCTTGCTGGTTTTAAATTTCCTCTCTTTTGGTTCCAAATTAAATTTTTAGTTGAAAATTGATATTTTGAGTTGAAAATTCTGTTTTTTTTTTGGGTTGAATATTCTACTATTTTTGTAGAAAATTACCCTTTTCATGAAGATTCATATTTTGTCGTTGAAAGTTCAACTAAAATATTTCTTGGTTGAAAATTCAAATATTTTTTTGAAAATTTGTCTTTTTAGTTTGAAAATTCATATGTTTCAGTAGAAATTTCATCTCTTTTTGATAAAAATGCAACTTTTTGGTTGAAAATGAATCTTCTTCGGTTGAGGATTCAAATATTTTGTAAAAAATTATTTTTTTATTTGTCAAATTCAACTGTTTTTGATTTAAAATTAAATTATTTTTTGTTGAAATATTTAATAATATATTATCAGTTGATAATCCTTATTTTTTTGGTGAAAAATTGAACTACTTGGTTCAAGGTTGAATCACTTTATTAAAAAAAAACGTTTTTTTTAAGATTAATTATTTTAGTTTAAAATTCGTTTTTGTTTATTTGGAACTCAATTTTTTTAAACTGAAAATTGAACTATTTTCTTCAAAATTTGTTGTTTTTTTTAAATTGAAAATTAATTTTTTCAATTCAAACTTTGCTATTTTTGGATTAATATTGACATTTTTTGTTGAAAACTATTTTTTTTTGTAGAAAATTAATCTTCTTGGTTTGAAATTTCCTCTTTTTTGGTTGAAAATTCAACTATTTTTCCGAAAATTCGTCTTTTTTGTTCAAATTTTTTTTTTAAATTCTTTTTAGGACAAAAATGCAACTGTTTGCTTGAAAACTAATCTTTTTTTGTTCAGAATTCAACTCTTTTGCTGAAAATTCGCTGAATTGCTGAATTCAACTGTTTTTTATTTGAAATTAAAATCTTTTTTCGCTGAAATATACAATATTACATTATTTGTTGAAAATTCTTGTTTTTTTGGTTAAAAATTAAACTGATTGGCTGAAGGTTGAACCACTTTGTTGAAAAAATAATTTTTTGTTGAAGATTGATAATTGTAGTTCAAAATTCTTTTTTTTTTGTAGAAAATGACCTTTTTTAACCGAAAATTGAACTATTCTGATTGAATATTTATTATTTAAAATGAAAATGTATCTGTTTGGTTAAAATTTTGATGATTTTGTTGAAAATTGATCTCATTCGATTTAAAATTCAACTAGTTGAGTAAAACTTGAACAACTTTGTTAAAATTTTATTTTTTTTTTGTTAAAGGGCCCTGGATTGAAAATTTAACTATTTTCTTGAAAATTTGTTTTTTTAGTTAAATATTAGATTTTGAATATTGAAAATCCATCATCAGATTTCAATTCAGCGACCATAAAAACCTAAGTATGATCAATTTAATCAAGGTCCGAAATTTTTTAATATTTCATGTCCGCCATATTGGATCCGCCATTTTGAATTTTATGAATCCAACATCAGATTTGAATTTGGCTACCTCAAAAACCTGAATATAATCAATTTTATGAACGCCAAAACATTTTTAATAATTCATGTCCGCCGTATTGGATCCGCGATTTTTAATTTTTAAAATCAATCATCATATTTGAATTCAGCGCCCCAAAAACCTATATATTATCAATATTATCAAGGTCCGAACGTTTTTAATAATTCATGTGCGCAAAATTGGATTCGCCATTTTGAATTTAAAAAATTCAACATCAGATTTGAAATCAGCGACCCCAAAAACTTACGCAACACCAATTTTATCCAGATCCAAACATTTTTAATATTTCACGTCAGCCATATCAGATCCGCCATTTTTAATTTTGAAAATCAATCATCAGATTTGAATTCAGCGACCCCAGAAACCTAATTATTATCAATTTTATCAAGGTACGAACATTTGTAATAATGCATGTCCGCCATTTTGAATTTCAGAAATACAACATCAGATTTGAATTCAGCGACCCCAAAAACCTAAGTATTATCAATTTTATCAAGGTCCGATCATGTTTAATAATTAAAGTCGCGATATTGGATCCGCCATTTTGAATTTTAGAAACCCAACATTAGATTTGAATTCGGCGACCCCAAAATCCTAAGTATTATCAATTTTATAAAGGTCTGAACATTTTTAATATTTCATGTCCGCCACACTGGATCCGCCATTTTTAATTTTGAAAATCTATCATCAGATTTGAATTCAGCGACCTCAAAAACCTGAGTATCATCAATTTTATCAACTTCCGAACATTTTGAATCATTCATGTCGGCCATATTGGATCCGCCATTTTAAATTAAAAAATCCAACATCAGATTTGAAATCAGCGACCCCAAAAACTTACGCACCACCAATTTTATTCAGATCACAACATTTTTAATATTTCATGTCCGCCATATTGAATCGGCCATTTTAATTTTGAAAATCAATCATCAGATTTAAATTCAGCGACCCCAAAAACCTAAGTATCATCAATTTGATCAAGGTACGAATATTTTTAATAATTCATGTCCGCCATATTGGATCCGCCATTTTGAATTTTAGAAATCCAACATCAGATTTGAATTCAGCGACCACAAAAACCTAAGTATCATCAATCTTATCAAGGTCAGAACATTTTTAATAATTCATGTCCGCCATATTGGATCCGCCATTTTGAGTTTTAAAAATCCAACATCAATTTTAAATCAGCGACCCCAAAAACCTGAGTAGCATCAATTTTGTCAAGGTCCGAACATTTTTAATAATTCGAGTCCGCCATATTGGATTCGCCATTTTGAGTTGTAAAAATCCAACATCGATTTTAAATCAGCGACCCCAAGAACCTAAGTATCATCAATTTTATCAAGGTCTGAACATTTTTAATAACACGGGACCACAAAATCTAAACCCTTGCAATACGGACCAGACTAGGTGGGTCTTATATTTTCGGGGTAGCTGAATTCGAATCCGCTGTCCGTTTGGTCCCATCAGGTCAGTTCAGTGTCAGTTCAAGGTCAAACCCACAAAATTCATCGGTTACCAAATAAGTCAGGGTAACTATAGGTTTTCGGGGTCGCTGAATTCGAATCCGTTGTCAGGGTCAGTTCAAGGTCAAAACTACAAAATTCATCACTAACCAAATAAGTCAAGGTACCTATAGGTTTTCGGGGTCGCTGAATTCGAATCCTTTGTCCGTTTGATTTCATCAGGTCAGGGTCAAGGTCAATTCAAGGTCAAACCTACAAAATTCATCGCTAATTAAATAAGTCAGGGTACATATAGCTTTTCGGGGTCGCTGAATTCGAATCCTTTTGGGTTGATCAGGTCAGGGTCAAGGTAAGTTCAAGGTCAAACTCACAAAATGCATCGCTAACCAATTAAGTCAGGGTACCTATAGGTTTTAGGGGTCGCTGAATTCAAATCTGTTGTCCTTTTGGTCTTATCACGTCAGAGTCAGGGTCAAGGTCAATCCAAATTCAAACCAAACGGACAACGGATTTGAATTCAGCGACCCCGAAAACCTGCAGATACCCTGACTTAATTGGTTAGCGATCAATTTTGTAAGTTCGACCTTGAACTGACCTTAACACTAATCTGATGGGACCAAACGAACAACGGATTTGTATTCAGCGACACCAAAAATCTATAGGTACCCTGACTTATTTAGTTAGCAATTGATTTTGTAGGTTTGACCTTGACTTGACCTTGACCCTGACCTGATGGGACCAAAAGGGCAAGGGATTTGAATTCAGCGACGACAAAAACCTATAGGTACCCTGACTTAATGGGTTAGCGATGAATCTTGTAAGTTTGACCTTGAACTGACCCTGACAACGGATTCGAATTCAGCGGCCCCGAAAACCTATATTTACCCTGACTTATTTGGTTAGCGATGAATTTTGTGGGTTTGACCTTGAATTGACCTTGACTCTGATCTGGTGGGACCAAACGGACACCACATTCGAATTCAGCGACCCCGAAAATATAAGACCCACCTAGTCTGGTCCGTGTTGCAAGGGTTTAGATTTTGTGGTCCGGGTGGATGATTTTAGCAACATGGTGTATCAGCTTTCTGGTTCTATTTCCTTTTTTATATTGAGTCAGTCGACCCAACTTGCACCTTACTTTGCTGAAAACCATATCCAACATGATCTTTCATGGTGCATCTCGCTCCTTTCCTGGGGCAAAGACTGCATTTGTAGGCCTAGCTCTGCGGCCCAAGGTTCCAACGGTTGCCACAGCTGCAATGTGTACAACAGTTTGCACCTCTAACGCAGTTCAGTATACATACAGTAAATAAAGACATTGAAGGATTCAGTTGTGATGCAGCCAGATCAGGCGCAGCCTTTAATTGTTCTATGTGCCAAAAAGTATGAGGAATCAAATCGCGAGATCAGCGCTTCTACTTATTTTTCCCTTTTCTTGATGAACGCAAAGAATCCTTCATAACTGATTTCAGAAAAAAAGAAACAACTTTTTTTACGATAAAGCACGCTATTTTGAATCCGCCATCTTGAATTTTTATTTTTGAAATTTTCAAAGTTTATTTTCGTAATGAACGACCCCGAAAACCCGTGAGTATGATATTTAGGAAAGAAACATCGACTTTCTGGATTTTTTCCAGAAATTTTACATTCTGGCCGATTGCGCAAAGACTTGAAACAGTGTGCATTGGTTTGCTTTCTGGAATGCAAAAAAAATTTTTTTTTTGAAAATCCGGTGTTTTTCGAAACAATTCAGATAAATACTTTTTTTATCTCAATTCTGACAAGGTGTTTCTCATTGTTTCAAGATCTGCAAAGAAAAACGCAAAAAATTTCAAAACAAAGTCGAATTTTGAAAACACATGCATATCGGCAATTCCAGTAATTTTTCTACAGTTAATGAACTTAATGAAAAATCACTTCATTCAAAAAATAAATAGTTACTTTTTCAAAATTCGAAATTTGTCTGGTTATGTGAAAACGAAGGACAACACGACAAAAAGGCCTTCAGATTCCTGATCATCGGGTCAAAATCCATAGGAAATGATGGGTCTCGTGTCTAGGTGAAGACAATTTTTTTTTCTGCGGGGCTGTGTGATTTAACAATATGGCAGAGAGTACATCTACTTAGTTAAAAATAATTTTTTTTTTAGAAAATCCAAAATGCTACCATATTCTTCAAAATTCATCTGTTTTGTTGTTGTTGTTTAAGTTTACCTCTCATGTTGAGAATTTTTCTTTCCCGGTTAAACATTTTAACTATTCTGTATTTATGAATTTTGTAGAAAATTCATATTTTTGAGTCGAAAAATGAACTATTTTCTAGAATTTTTTTCTCTCTGAACTGAAAGATCTTTACTGATTGAAAATTCAACTCTTTTTCAGAACATTCATCTCTTTGGTTTAAAAATTCATCTCTTTCGGTAAAAATGTAATCTTTTTTGGTTAAAAATAATTCTGTTTTGGTTGAGGATTCAACTATATTGTTGAAGATTCATCCCTTTTGGTGGAATTCAACTGGTTTAGGTTAAAAATCAAAATCTTTTATGGTTGCAATATCAACTAATTAGTTTTCCGTTGAGAATTCATCTGTTTTTGATTTAGAATTGAGATATTTTCTCAATTAAAATACCAAGCATTATATTTACGTTAAGAATAATCCTTTCCAACTGAAAATTCAACTGCTCTGTTGGAACTTGACCTTTTTTGTTAAAAATTTATTTTTTGATCATGAAAATTCAGCATTATGTAAATATAAAACAATTACACCATTTCTACGTGAGATTTTCATTTCTTAACTCAAGATTGATTCTAATTTCTTAATTGTCTTTATTTTGAATAAATAAAAATGACGAATCAAAGTTGAACATTTTATATTTCAAGTGAAGCATCTATTAATACAGACTCTACTATTTGTTCTATGATTCAAGTGTTTTTTTTTAATTCGTTTTCCTTCAGTTCAATATTAATTTTTCAAACTTTCGACATGAGTTACATTTTGTGAATGAGGAAAATATTCTACTCATTTTTAAAAATTATACGCCAATCAAATAAAATGTGCCATTCATATTGAACTGACAGGAACATTCTCGCCATAATTGAAGGAACATCAGTAAATCATACAAAATGTGCTCAAATCCTGTAAAATTTCCTGAAAAATCTGTAACGAATGTATCTTCTCACTTACCTGGCGAAAGAACTGATTCTTTTCCCGAAAGAATGGGTAACTAGTGCGCCAGGATAATTTCAACATACAATTGACCTAAAGCGTTTACATCATAATTTAAGGGGCTTAAAGTATAAGTTTCAGGAATACATTTAGTTTCAACGATAGTTTAACAGTAACTGAACCTGAAAATAATAATCAGAAATTTGTGAAGAGTGATCATGGAATTGCTTTCAGTAATTTAAAGAGAGCTAACATTAGTCACATGACTACTTGTGAATGCAGCAAATTACTTTCATAATTCGGAGCGTTATAATGCGGCCAATACCAATGAATATATATATATATTTTTTTTTTCTCTCGGACAGCAGTCTCCGTTGCCCACTCGAGGCCTGATATTGTTCTCCAAGACTTCGAGAAACGAACTATATTCATGATCGAATTCTCGGCTCCTTACTAATACAACATCACTGCCAAGGATAAAGAAAAGAAGGAAAGCTATCAAGACCTTGAAAGGGAGCTGCAACACCTTTACCCAAAATATTCGGTTAAAGTAAATGTCCTCGTGATTGGTGCATGACATCGGTTAGTCCTACGACTTTGTATGGACCAAGACTTCGCGAATCGAATTTTTCATCGCGCACATCCTTCACTACGTATACTAGATCATTCAATTTTGCGTATAGCAGCCTAGCCTTTTGATCATAGTACTGTTTCGATCTTTTCTTTGCATCAATTAGGGACTTTGCAGCGATTTATTGTGTTTTGTCTAATCGGACGATTAGGTCATGCGAGTGGGTGCAATAGGTTTTCAAGTGGTCTTCAGATCGAAACTAGGTGGGCATTTGTGCGGTTTTTTCGAAAACTAATTCGAATGGAGTAAACTCAGTCACTTCATGAACCGACGTTTTGTACGCAAACATGGCCGTGACAAAAGTATTGTGTTTATAGGATATTTGACTTGCTCCTATCGAAGAAAGGTTCGGCCCAGAATTCCATCTGCAGAGGTAGAAAAATCATTTCTCGCCACGTAGAAATTCTTCGGGGCCCCTCAAATCAAAATTTTGAGTGTGTGTACGTTCTTCGATCTGTGCTCGATTATTTCATACACTGTAGTAGGTTTGTTCGGTGAAATCACGAGTTCTTCTTGTATTGTTCGGATTCTTATCATATTCACCCCTAATCCTATATCGACCAGAAAGGAAGCCTTCGAATTGCGAAATACCGTGGCAATCAACATGTTTACTGGGGAATCTTGTAATTGGATCCGGGTTTGGAACAACCTGTGGAGTTCACCAGATGCTTCATAGTTCGTGGACGCTCCTGAGATTTAAAGCTTGTCGGGGCGTCCTGCTGATAAACTAGATTGAAGTTTATGAAAAATGATACTCTGGGTATGGGAAAGGTGGACAGGGATAGCCAGGATGGTATCCAGGGATTTTCTATAACATTGGCGTAGGGTATACCGAATTTAACATCGCATTATTAATATCATGTACCTTAAGAATCCATTTCTGCTCGGGATGAAAGGATTTTTGCTTATAGTGTGGCGATGGTCCAGGAGGTGTGGCTCCTTTAGCCTAATCCGTTTCATTTATCACAACCCAGGAGCAGGGGCTCAATAGCCCCTGCCTTCTATCATAACAATCACTAACCTTTTCTTTCTTTGTTTTCCCAAATTTTATGATTTCATGGAAATGCCCTTGAAGTCGCTCAGCAGGTGCAGAACGTTTCTTTAAATGTCTAAATAATTCATTTACAGTATTCAATTTCTTACCCCTCACACTTTCTTTCGATCTTTCGATCGATACCGTGTACATTGGTTCTGTTGCCTTCTGTGTTGTCATCCAAGTCCGTCAGTTTGATTGTATAGTAGTGATACCTTCATTTAATGATCGAAATTTCGATTCACAGAATAAATTTGATAAAATCAATCATTTTTTTTGACTAATCAGCATTGGTCCACTTCGTCAACAAATTCTGGCAAAATGTTTGTGAACCTTTTCAGATCCTTAATTAGCTAAGTTCTTTTCCAGAACTACTGATGGTTTTCACATTTTCGAAATTACAATCAACAAGGCGCTTGAGGTAACTATTTGCTTCATCCTATTATGAAAACCGAGATCAAGCGTGATATGAACTAGGCTTTAAGTTGAGCGGTCTGAAATTCGGGGAATTACTGATACTACTGCTTCAGCCCTAGCGGAGGCTTGCAAAACGATGTTTGATCTCAGCTTGTTTTCGTTTTGAGTTTCATTGTGACTTTTTATCTGCGCATCTGGCAGATTTTTTTCAGGGTAGTTTGAAAATCATTGGATCTCGTCATCCAAACATTCGTGAATTTCGCTTATTGCAATGAAACAAAAGCAAGTACTGAAAACGGCTCAAATGTTGAATCACTTTCATGAAGCACAATTTAGAACATCAATTTTTGGAAGAAAATATGCTTAAGTTCAGCAATCTAAATTTCACACCTTTTACTGTGATTTAGAATTTTCTTGTGAACTTCATAAAAAATTTTTCGTCATGTTAAAAGTCAACCAGATCAAGAATTCATGTTTTGCATAAATTTCCGAGTAGAAGGTAACGTAGCACGGGTGAAGAGGGGGTGTTATCCTATCTCACCACTGCCGCCGTCAGCTTGTTGCTTACAAATAATAACACAGCTCCACAAAAATAGAGATTGCCCGACGGACAAGAGTAATCACATCCTACGGATTTTGAATCGCTAAATCTGAATCCGAACACAAAATTCCAAAATTAACTCTTTCTCACTGTTTATGCTCAAAAACCTTGTTTTCGTGTTGATTTTTTGGTGATAGAAAACATGTAACCAAACAATACAAGCTTGTTCGGAAATTTTGACAGAGAATATATATTTAGCCGTTCGAAGAGCATAGAAATTATCTATTTTCAATACGCGGACTACCAGCACCGAGTCCTAAAAGAGGGGAAGGGGATCAAAGGAGACCTCACCGGGAGGGGCGGGATAAACTAGGTCCAATGACGCCGCCATTTGATGTTCTCCGGTGTGTCCGAGTTTGATAGAAAAGTAGGTGCATTGGTGCCTATTTTAAGGGTGATGTTCGTTGATAGATTATTAAAAATAAGGGGTTAGGTCGGAGTTTTATCAACTTAAGGCTCTATCGGCCTCAAAGAATACATTCTCATTATAATACCAACACACTTTTTTAAAGTCCAAAGAAAAACGTTTTATTGCTTAAGAAATACTTTTGGTTCATCTTACTCAAAATGCTACCAAAAAATCCTTCTTTCTTCTGATTTAGGGGTTGAAGTCTTCAGAACGTTGTTCCGGGACTTCAACCTTTTTTTCCTGGGCCTTAGCATAGCCGACGCAGAGGGACTCAATGTGGGGTCTCTCGGCCACTTCCCATGTGTGAAAGCAAAAGTTTTCCCGGCTTCTTTGGTAGTTCGAACCGCTTTGCAAGTCGTTACTCCGCGCCTTGCTCTTTTTTTGAACTCCTGCACCCATTCGACAATTGTGTCCTGGTAGAAGTTTTTGATCATGCGAAACGTCCACGTTTGGATTGTCTTGGGCCATTGACATTCGCCATGAGTCTGCTCAGTGCTATCGTCACTGCTGCAGCTTTATCTGAAGCCTTCCTCATCTGTTCCCGGAAGGTCAACTTTGTATCCATCATGATCCCAAGATGCTTTGAAGCCTCCTAAGTATGTATCTCTTCCTTCCTACTTGCATCTTTATTATTGTGGAGATTACCTTCCTGTTGACTGGCACTAACTCAGTCTTTTTCGTTGCTAGACTCAGGCCATGACTGTCCATCCACCCATGCACAAGGTCATACGAGATGTTCCAGAGTCAGGTCCCAGGATTGTACCCTGGGCGGCACCAGCCGTGATATCCTTCCGTCTGGTTCCCTTCGTTGTCTCGTATTCGAGCACTCTGTCCTTAAGGTAACTTTCGATCATCCGTTGGAGATACTCTGGTACCTCGAACTTATTTAAGGCTTGGATTATATCAGTCCACCTGTCACAATTGAAAACGTTTGTCACATCAAAAGTTGCCAGGAGGACGATCTTCCTAGAATAGTGATTTCCACTTTGTGCTGCGTTTATTGTCTGCACAATCTCTCCAACTGCATTCAGCAACACCTGCGGGCAGGTACGAGCCACCGCTTTCAGCACCTCTGTTGCAATTCCGTTCAATTCAGTAGCCTTCTTGATTTGCAGACTGCTCACTGCTGCAATGAGCTCCTCTATTGTAAATGGTAGTGTTTCCATGGCGTTGGCCCCATCGTTGACCTCTTGTCCCACCGGATGAGTGGGAAAGAGGCTATCAACAATGTTGACCACAATCTCTGGTTCCATCGCCCCACATATTAGAAGGGCTCCTAGCTTCCGTGTGACGATTCTATAGCCCATACTCCAAAGTTCGTTGTTGACGTCCTCGGTAATACCAATCCAGTTCTGCCTCTTACTCCTTTCAATGTCGTTCCGCAGATTCTCCTTATTTTGCCAATGTTGATCCTCAGCTGAGATTGCTATATGTAAATCCTCTCTCCTTTATTTTCTCGCTTGAGTTGTTTTTTGCCTACTCCGTGTCGGGTTCTCTTTAATGACATTGACGCATCGCAGGCCCAGTGAATGAGTTGCATCGTGGCGTCTGTGAGGGTATTCACTCCGCCTGCTTTCTCAGCACTATCGTGCAGGGCGCATACAGCTCCTTTCCCTTTAGTTATCACCCTATTGAGCTGTTCCTTGTTGATTTTCGCCGTGGTCCAGCCTAGCTGTTAGCGGCGGTATCTTACCATCTGCGTGTTTCTTCCCAGGCTAAAGCTTATGCACTGGTGTTCGCTACTGGTGCAATCTACGATCATCTCCCAGTTTTGTATCAGAGGAACCGGACTTTCTGTTGCCAGAGTAATGTCCGGTATCGTCCCATTTTGCCCTGACCGTCTGAAGGTTGCTGTTTGCCCTTTGTTTATCACAATAAGGCCTGTTCAAGCCGACATTTATATTATTATATTCCCCCGCGAATCAGGCTTAGGCATGCCCTATTCAACCGCCCTTGCGTTGAAATCAACGGCCACCAGTTACATGCCCCTTCCCTCTCGGATGAAGTCCTCGAGGAAGTCCAGCTTTTTCTGTCAGTCAAGAATGCTCTAGCTGGACGTGTGGTAGCAGCTGACACAGGTAATGCCTTTGCTTCTTGCCCACACAAATCCGTTTCCGGCTCCATGTGTGCCAACAGAAACTTTCCTTGGATCTGGCAACCAGTTGGCTGCCGTGCCAAGGATGTCTTCAAGCCATACCGGGCTATTCCTAGCCTGGTACTGCTCACTTACGATCAGCTTGTCAACATCCTTCTCAACAAATAAATTTGTCAGAAACTCACTAGCCAATCTGCTCCTGTTGAGATTTCCCTGGATGATCCTTATCATTTGTTCTGATTTTTTACCCTCGCCAATGCCTGTCTGAAGACTTTGCTTGAGCCCGACCCTGGAAAATGTTTCAAGAACTCCCGGTTTCCCTCCAGTTCTGCGCAAAGTATGCACTGATGGGGTTCCGTGCAGTAGGCTGCTTTGTGTCCCTCTTCACCACACTTAAGCCAGAGGGTGTTGCGATCCGGCTTCCTGCATCCTCTGGATTGGTATCTCAAGCTACAGCACTTAAAGCAACAATCGACTAGATTTCTCCGTATTATTTTGCTATATATTCAGTCCACTTTTATACGAAAGGATTTCAACAGTTTGTTGGGTCATTGTTCATTAATTTCAACAATTTCTAAGATCAGCTCTCTTCTGTTGGGTTTCGTTATCGAAACCTGCGCATCTCCTGTTTTCCTGCCAGGGTCTCGCTTAAGCGCATCTTTGACGTCCTCTTTCGTGTTAACGCAGTCAAAATTCAATAGCTCGAGAGTGACTCTGGGTGCAAGATTTCTCATAGTACCCATGTCTCCCAGTTTCATCCTAAGTGCAGTCGGCAAGCAGCATCCTCACATATAATCCTGGTGATCCCGTTAAAAAAACTAAAATACTCAAAAATAGAAACCTAACCTCTTTAAAGATATATGTATTTCTGAGACCTAGACTTCCAAGATTAGGACCTAGACTACCACTATGTAAAGTTTCGAAAAGGACACATTACCCTCAGTTTTTTGCACATCTTGTATATCAATGTATTTCAATAAGTTTTTAGGGGTTTCTTCATTTTTTAACGCGTTCCGACCCTCTTGGGCATATTTGGTGTTCAAGAAGAATGTTTTAACGGTCTTCGACGTGTTTCGACATGCTTGAAACTGTTTCATGTTCTTCTCCTCGTCATCAGAAGTTTAGAAAACATCGAAAACCAAAAAGTCAAAGGTAAGTCTTTTCCGGAACTTCGACCAAACACACTTTTTCACAACATTTTCCATATGGACTAGGTATTCATTTATTTTTTTTATTTTTTTTGTGCAACGAGGTGTCAAAAAAATTGGACGAAAGACATTTTTGAAACTTTAACAGAGAACTTTGATAGAAAAGCTTATGTGAAGCTTATAATTTAACATCTTGACTTTCGGTAAATTGGGTTTTGCGCTTCTACTTTAAATGAATGTACTTTCTGGTTCTGAAATTTGACCAAATTCCGTATTGATAGGAAATTTTTTCTGAATCGAAATTTTTATAGAAAACATTTTTTGCATTCAAAATATAATGCGAATGACGTCGAATGAATTGCTATTTGCAGAGAGTTAAAAAAGGTCAGAAAATTATAGATATATCATAGAATTATATTCACCAATTAAAATAAGGATGACCATCAAGGAAAATATCAGAGTATAAACGAACGTCATTGTTTCAAATTAGGGGAAAAAGTGAATAATGCGCGAATTAGGAGTTTAATTAACAGTATAATGAATATTCTGGTGCTGAATTATCGTAAATATGGACATGGTATTTTAATCTTTATCTCATTGATAGTTATAGGCGTCAAGTTTGTTTTTCTGATACATTTATATTTATATGCCATTAATCAGTCTAAGAAAAAAAGTTTCGTAACATCAAACAGTGCTGGCTCAGAAAAAATAAAGCGTTTTATCGAATAGCGCTCAATTAATAATTTTAATCTCAAACGGAAAATTTTTTAAAGTATTTACAAATGTCGTAGACATTTTTCTGAAGATGTCTGTTTAGGTTCAAAGACAAAAAAATTTCTTTACAGTCGTGTAAATTTGTTGAATAATTTTCGTTTAGACCTTGAGCATATGAATATTTTACAATTGTTACCGCAGATTAACATAATTCAAACTTTGTTTAAAAGTATTTGTTTTGTAAAAAATCGTGCCTCAACAAAGAAAGTGAGCCATGTCACTTTCCACGAAGTTTAGTTTTAAGGTAGTTGTCGTTATTGATGGTATTTTTGGAAAAAAAAGATTATTTTCCACTAAAAAAATTTAAAACATACGAAAATATCATTTGATCAAAAACTGTTATCTTCGACCAAGCTTTTAATCTTTATGGCACTTATCTTGTATATTTATCGCTAAAATAATAAGATTGTATTAAATACCTAGAAGTTTGATGCTTTGACAAAAAAATGATCAAATATAAAATTATCAACAAATAATTTCATGCAGATAATAGCATGTAGATATAAAACTGACCGCACTAAAGAATATGAGATAAATAAAGACAAAGCTGTATTTTCATAATTTGGAATATTTTTGAACTGTTTCAATACAATATTTAAAACCAGAAGATAAAATTTGGGAGACTGCTTTCTTTTTTAAAATATAAATTAATTTTAAGGCTTAGGATATTCGTACGGCTGGATAAACTTACATTTGCTAAATGATTGGTGGAGCTAACAAAGGTCCCGTGGTAGGGAATGGTGAACCAAATTTTCAACAATTATGCCACTCGTCCGACTCCATCCTCTACCGACCGGACTCATGGATAGAAATTTTCTGATTTCAAAGCATTTCTATAAATATCGTTCTGGATATCTTCAGCAATGTTAACTTCATGTAAATGCAGTTTTTTACATTATAACACTTCAAAAAATAAAAATATTTGTTTTAACATACGTTCTTGTTTTATTACCTCAAATTGCCCCAAACCGTCGCAACAAATTGATTTTATTTTCATTAAACAGTGTTGGTTTACACTACATTTCCTCAAAATCTTCTCATTACTTACTTTGTAACTTTAGCGTTTTACCGCAAACATTGCGCAGAAATTTCATGTCAACTGCCTTAATTTTACTCTTATCCTTTTCTTGCTAAGTTCAGGTCTCGCTACCCCACGGCACATTGTGTGCAAATACAAAGTTACATATTGCTATTTTAGCTCAATTTGTTATATTTTTTCTTTCGGTATCGGCTTCTATACTGCTGATAACCTTCATATTCTCGTTTATACGCCTGTATACCTCTCGATTGTTTTTTTCGTCATTAGTAAATAGACTACCAAGATACACGTACTTATCAACTTGCTCTATGCTCTCATCGTGTAATGCAATGAAGCATACTGTTTTCTCACCCTCTTCTTCAAACACTATAATTTTTCTTTGATTAACTTCTATTTTAAGGCCCATCTTCTTCATGCTGGTATTCAGTTGGGTCAAAATTCTTTGCAAGTCTTTGATTGATTCTGCTATGATAACCTTGTCATCTGCGAAAGCCAACAGAAACAAGGACAATTTTTTGACACGCTTTGACACGTATGCCGAATAAGCGATTAAGTTCGAAGCCACATTGGATTAATTCATCGTTATCTACAATAATACATTTTATTCAATATTATTATTACAACACTTGTTAACCTTGTTAACGCCAATTGTAAAATCACATAATTCCGAAAGTAAAATTACCGAAACCTGGTAATATTCCGCTCGGTATCGTGGAAACCTGCTACTTTAGTCCGTAAGATTACAACGACAGTCAGCGGAAAATTACCACGCTAGTGCACGGTCCTTTTATTTTCTACGAGCGACGGTGTAATTTTCAACAACTAATGTGAAATTACATGCGCTGCCACGGCGTATTTTATGCATCAGTGCAATTTTACCACGACAGAATATGTGAAATTTCGAGGACATTTTTTACAGTGCAATGCTGGAAAAATAATCATGTGCAGGGCCGTGATTAATTTAGGAGAAAAATAGACGCCATTTTTCGTGACGTATTTCGCAGTGGTTTTACTGAAAACTGAAGCACGTGTAATAGTACTGGCAGCCAGAAGTTTCCGAAATATGTATGCAAATGTTTAAATTAGATGAAGCGTATTACGACTTTTCGCATAAAGCAATCATGTATAAATAAGTGTACAGATTCTTATGAAAGTAATTATTATTGAAAAGTATTTTTATTCAGTATTCTACAATAATCGAAGCTTGTTGTGATAAGGACAATCTGAAATTATGTGTTTCAATGTTAGGTAAAAAAGGTGATTTTTTCCTGAAAAGGGGAATTAAAACGGAATTTCATTTATGATTGAAAACTTTTTTACAGAATCGCCATTTCCTTACCAAATTTTCCAGTTATTTTTGTTTTGTTCCAAAATAATTTTATTACCTCGATTTATGACTTGAATTTGATTAAATCATATCTTCATTACTTATCAGTAGATACATATTCATTCCTTATTTGAAATGTTTTTCTAGTTTAGTCTTTTCAATGTAGAAGCCTGAGTTGTTGAAAGTATTTTGTCAAGTACGCTACTTGTTTGCATCTTATATTTTCAATTTCCAAAATTTGGTTTCTACAGCGAAAAATGAAGGTTTGCAGTACAGAACTAGATATCCAACAAAATCGTAATTTTTCATGATAGCGAAATATCATTCTATAAAATCGAAATCATCATTTAAAGATAAGGCAAAAGTTTACTCTAGAGCTGGAGTGTTTTTGAATTGAGGCCAAAAAAGTATGATTGAAAAAAATTATCCAGTTCTGTGAAATGAAATGTGGAAGTTTACAATCTCAAAGTGACAGGAACCTAAAACTGGAATAGGCTCGGTTGCAGATCACGGTAACATGTGCATCTTTCAGTTCCAACACAAAATAAAATCTTGCTCCCGAGATATGGGGAGGCTGAATAAGAATAAAAAGGTTTCCATCCGAAAAAATTATTCTGTTCTGGGAAAATAAAGATTTAGTATGACGGTATCGCACTGTAACAGACGATTTTTTGCTGAAAGGTCTATAATAAGAAGAAAGGTATGTTTCTTCATAAATAAACAACAATAGTTTCAAAAAATATCGTTTTTGATTGCAATAAAAAAAGTACAGCAAAAAGAAACCTTATAAAAGTGGCTTTTTGTATAAAATAAAGATTTAAGATTTTAGGTTGGAATTTTATTTGTACTTTGGTGCTAAGGGAAGTGTCAAATAGTTTTATTTGAGGGAATTTTCTTTGAAAGAAGTATTTTATTATTTTTCTGTAATTAAGAACTTTTAGGAAGCGGTATATGGTAAAAAAAAGGTTAAAAAAAGGTAAGAGGTGACGAAATAAAAAAAAAAGAACAAGATGGGGGACAAGTACAAACTCAATTATTTGGTTTTGATTTAACATTCCTTTCATTACTATATTAAAAATGAGATTTCGAACAAATACTTCTACCATAATATGTATTTGATTCTTAAATAATTTTTCTTTCAAAAATGTTGCTTATCTAGTTTTGTACTGCAAACCTTCAGCTAACTTTTAAATTTTTGGTTCAGAAGTTATCTTTTTTATCAACAAAATTATTATTTGGTTGAAAATTTATAATTTTTGGTTGAAAATTGACTTATGCTACAGAAAATTAATGTGTTTGTGTTGAAAATATTAACAATTTGGTTGAATTTTTTTTGCTTCTTGGCAGAAGAATCTTTTCCGGTTGTAAATATAACTTTTTTGTTCAAAATTAATATTTTCGGGCTTAAAGTGCCACCTTTTTGTAGAAAATTAGTTTTGTTTAAATTCAGAATTCAGCAATTTGCGTTGACGTATATTATATTTCTTGACTAAAAATTCTTTTTTGGTTGAAAAATTAACTGTTTTGTTGAACATTCTTCTTTTTTGGATGAATTCAAGTGTTATTTCTGCCGAGGCTTCAATTATTTATCACAAATATGTATTAAGCAAATGCCCCAAATATTCGTTGAATTTTTTTTAATAAGTTTTGTTGAAAGCAAATGAATACTGATATTGAGTCAAGTTTTTTTTATCTGAAAATTAAATTCATAACTGTTCTAAATGATTCATTAAATAAATACGCAACTGTAAAAGCTTTGTACTTGAGTATGTGATTTTTTCACTTCAACTATTATAATATTACCTCCTCATTGATATTGTAAGAAAAAAGTTTAGCGAAAATGTAACAATTATTATTGTAGTGGAAGAATTGTTCAAAATTCATTTAATTTACATTTAATTTAAGGTGACGTTGTGTATTAAAACGATTTTTTGTCAGCAAAATGAAAGGAGAAATCAAAAATCAATTTTCATGTGTGAAGAATGCGATGTACCTTTATGCAAAGAAGAAATCATTGCTTATCATGATCAATCAAAAATTTAAGTACTTCAATACAAAATTATAACCCAACTAATTTAAGGATAGTAAATTAAAAAATAGAAAATTCTAAATTTTTTGTATGATTTCCTCCGTACCTGTCACGAAAACATAACTTCTCCTTCCTACTATTGCAGAATATAAATGACCTTTTAGGCGCGAAAATTGCATGAAATCTTGAGAACAATCGTTTTAATACACAAGTCACCTCAAATTAAATGTGAGTCAAATGAATTTTTAACAATTCTTCCACTCAAAAGTATTTTGTTCAATTTGACGTTTCCTTCTTGAGGTTATTTTGAACAATTTTCTTAGATATTCTTCAATTTTAGTACAGATACTTCATTTTAGTATTTTTTAATAATAATTGACTTATTATTTAAAAAGTTTGTATCCAGGGGCACTTGTGCCCCTCGAAATAGCTATACGATACAGCTCTGTCGCACTTACACATATCACGATACGTAAATGAGCACTACTATTGGTTGTTCCCTTTCTACATGCCTCATTTGACGATTTTTGACGGGTAACGGTCAAATAACCAGGAAGAGGGTTAACATAGTTCCCATAAATATTTCTTTCCAGGATTCGTCATTTCTTCCTTACTATAATTAATACTTTTAACGTAAATTTAAAACTACACTCTTCAGTAGAGCGAAGTAAAAATGCTAAAATTAATCGAATCGTTTGATCTGAGAGATAGCAATTTGTGGGTCGACATCCAAAACAAGTAAAGAATAGAAATTTTGAAATCTGTTAATATCTTCTGTTCCCTTTTTTGAATTTACAATTTTAAAAATTGTTTAATTTAAAAAAAAATTTGCCTTATTTAGAATATTTTGAAAATGTACAAAAACATGTTTTTTGGATTGATTCGAACAAAAATCCTAAATCACGACAAAAGCTTTTTTTCCGAAAAACCAAAATAATAAAATGTTTCTTTGGTTCAAGCTGAATACATTTCAGGTTCGACATATTCAACTTTTTTTTAAAGTGTGTGCATATGAATATAATATAATACAAAAAACCATGTCCTTGCATTTTCAAAAAAATTTTTATTGAGCAAAAAATTTATTTTTAAATTTCCTAATTTTTTATTATTTTTCACTAGTAAATTTTTGAATCAACAGGAAATGTTTTGAATTTGAAATAGTTAAATTTTACTGACTAAAATTTTTTTTAACTTTTGTTTCACATTTCTTAATTAGGTATTTAACTTTCTAAATTTCAAATAAAAAGTATTCACCTTCTAATACTTATTTAAAAAGCGAGTTAAAAAGTACAATATATTTTGTAACTATTCCAATTTTATATTGGATAACAAATTCTGTCTCTAGTTTTCACATTTTCAACATGGTTTAAAATGTTTCAGCTTCGCATTTTTTTTAAGAGTATTTTTAATGGTTCAGCACTTGAAACGTGCACCTTATTTATTCATAAATAATTTATGTAAGTGCTATAGTTGCTTTAATTATTATTCAATAATGGACACACTTACTAATTTCAAAGAATTTTCCGCGTAATTCAAATATTGTATTTTCAAATATCGTATATTTAAAGAGAAAAGGGGGAAAAGGGGATGTTTTTGAGAATAGGGGGAAAAAGGGGAATTTCAAGAAAAAAAGGGGAAGACTGTGCACCCTGAAGATAGTGAAGATCGTAAAATCAAAACGGGAGTTCGATGTAGGGGAGAGTGGGAATAATGAGAGGGAAAGGATAAGGATAATAGAAAGAAAATTAGAAAGGAAAGAAAGAGATGAAAGAAAAAGAAACACAGTGATAAAGCGTCTAAGATTAGAAGGGAAGGAATTGAAGGAAGGAGTGGAAAATGTGTTAAAAAGGATAGATGTTAAAGTAGAGATAGAGGAAATGCGAAGTTTAGGAAAGGAAACGCGAAGAGAAAAAATGGTACTAGCGAAACTAAAGAAATGGGAACATGAGAGGGAAGTGATGACAAAGAAGAGGTTGTTATGTAGAAGCTCGGAGAGAATAGAGGATGATTTCACATGGGTAGAAGAAAGGGAAGAGATAGTAAGAAATGAGGTGCCGGGAAACTGGGAGAGAAAGGAAGGGGAGAAAGGAAAATTAGAAATAGTAAGAAGCAAAGAGAGATGGAAAACAAAGGTAGAGAAGAGTGGAGGATATGTTACTAGAATATAGCAGGATTGGAGAGAAAGGATAGGGAGTTTATGAGAAATTTGACACAGTGGGATGTCGTAGTAATGATGAAGACTTGGCTAGATGAAAAGGGATGGGAAAGAGTGAGAGGAAGGTTACGAAGAGGTTACAAATGGCCAGTTCAAATACAAAGAGGAAGAACAAAAAGGCAGAGTAATGGGAGGAATGGTCATGGGAGTAAGGAACGAATGTATAACAAGGAAGATAAAAAGGAGTTGAAAGAACACAAAGAAGGGATAATAGTAGAAGAGATAAACATGGGAGGAGAGAGGTGGAAGATAGTGGGGGTCTATGTGAACGGTAATATGCAAGAGAAATCAGAGCAGATGAGAGATGCGTCAAAGCTGAATTTTACAGGACGGGCAATCGTAGCAGAGCCCGCAAGCCAGCATTTGAGTAGTGGGGATGCGTCTACGAAAAGCATCCCCTTCACTCACCACTACACTTTTAGGCACGAGCCGGTGGAGCTCACGGATACGTCGTGTACAGCTTGTGTGGTAAGTGGTGGGGCTGGCTTTCGTAGGCCTCTCCTTCGGTCTCCGCGTACGCTTATAATGCCTATGTTTGTAGCTTAATAACAAGAAAAGTAATTAACTTAAAACATGTCTGATTATTAGAAATTAAAGAGTAACTCAGAAATTATCGATTGACGAAAGAAAATGAAAATCGATTTTTTCCGCATCAGGTCCCTTTCTTCGCGGACGGTCACATATACATTTTTTTTGTAATTGAAAAAACTTAAATATAAAATGAAGTATTATGTCAGTGGCAAATATAGATAAATGCCTGGTTCCTGTTTTCATCACTTTGATTAGAAGCCACGCTAGTCTGACATATCAAAAATTAATTATGAAAATATAAAGAGATCCTTCTCACATGTACACAATTTCCTTATCCGAATTTCCGGTTATGCATGCGATATTTCAAACGGAAATACCCTAATAATACATATTTTTTATTTTCCACGTGTCTTGAAATTAAAAGAATTAACTTCAAAGTTTCTAGCTAATTATTTTAAACTTTCATATCTATTTTACAATTTCAACTTGGTACATTTTTTATTCTACAGACTTGGTTGTAACATCCGCTTTACGCATATCACATTTGAAGAAAAAAACGAAAGCATGAAAAATGATGTACCGAGAATTCTTCAATTAATATGAGGTATATCGGTGCTATATTATTATTTTTGTTATTGAGGGTATAATAAATATCGATTTGTTCCATGATACACTTATAATTGCGATATTTAAAAAAAATGTTACACCTTTTTAGCCCGCTTTAGCACATGATGACATGATTATTGCATGCGAGAGGAATGAAATTTGCTGGTCAAACACAGGAAAAAAGATTAATACAATAAACAAAGATATATCTAGTTTCTGTGGTTATTTTGAAATATTATTAATAAAGGTCATCTGAAAAAATACCAGAAATTTAGGCAACTATTAAAGAAAAAATTAATTACGGGCAAAAAGATCATTTCAGGAGAATCATGCAGGCTTTTAGTGATTTCCCTATAACTTTTTTCGCAATTATTAAATCCATCATATAAAATTCGTTAAAACCCCTTGACATGTTTGGAAACTGGAAAAATCCATTACAATAAGTAGAAATCATTTAAAGTTCCTTGAACATGAATTAAACGTATTCATTAAATAAAATTCTAAAAAAAAAAAATCCTCTTGAATCCTTGGCGATTCAATAAAATTCTTTTATTCTTATCAAATGCCTTAAAATATTTAAAAATTCCTGAAGATTTTTGGAATCACTAAGAATCCCTTGCAATTTAATTTAATTTGATTTTTCCAATGTTCTTTGAAAAACCCTTAAGTTTTTTTCAAATTCTACAATTCATATGTGGTTTCTTTAGTTTTTGCGTAAATTCTTTCAATATTTTAGCATTATTTTTTATAATGATTGTTCTAGAATCGTGAAAAAATATTGAAAATTCTTTATGTGGAAAATAATTATAAGAGTATACTGAATTTCTTATAATATTTTTTCGTATAGCGCAAGCCCCATGAAGTGTAACACGTATTTCCCATTATAGAAAACCCCGTGTGGAAAAATGTTCTGGCGCTGGCCTGGCCCAGACCGTCTTATTTTCAGTCTTGACGCTGGCCAGACGGTCTGGCCTGGACCTGACCAAAAGTGTAACGTTTTTTCTGGTTAGCCCCAGCTCCCAGACCTGGGCTGATCAGTCGCTAGTTATGGCTTAGTCAGTCGCTAGTTATGTGATAGGAATAAGAAGTCTTGTTCTGATAGTGTGGATTTCTTATTTACTATCATTTTATACACCCTGTAACTTTTTCGAAATATGTAAAAAAAAACGTGCTGATCGAAATTTTAATTTTTCTTGTTATTAGTTTGCTGATCAGTGCCAAGTCTGGGCCAGGTCAGACCTTCTAGACCAAACTTTCAATTGTTGATCTTGGCTAGCTGATCGGCAACAAACCTGGACCAGACCAGACTGTCCAGGTGATAAGAAAAAAAGCCTTGTTTTGATAGTTTGATTTGTTTATTTTTTATCATTTTAAACACCCTGTAACTGTTTTGAAATATGTCAAAAAAATTGGCTGATCAAACTTGGAACTTTTTCTGTTCTTGGCTCGTTGATCAGCGCCAGACTAGCGTGATACCTGGGCCAGATCAGATCTTCCAGACTAGACAATCTAGATGAATCCAGACCTGGGCCATACCTATAACTAGACTGCCAGGACATTTTTCCACACGGGGGGTTAATCTGCCCCCTGCGCAGGGACATTCTCGTCGCGCGCGGCTCGCTTGGCTCGCAAGTTTGAGCGGGACTATATGGCGCGCGACTGTTGGTTCTCGCGTTTCGCACTCGATCTTTGTATTTCACCCACATCTGTGCACAGACCTTTCAAAATTAACCCTCTGCCTTGACTAGCGTATCCCCACTTTGAAATCTATACCACGTGATCACCTCACCGATACAAAGTAGATGAGTGTTAGTGAAAGGGTTTCGGGATCGTATCCATTAAAAAAGTGTATGGGCCCATCTCTAACTTCATTGACACAGACTTTCTCAATTGGGTTTTCTAATTCATTATGTTCTATGTCGCAGTTCAGTTGCCTTATATCTTCACCTTCTAAGAATTCTTTAAAAGAGTCTTTTAAAGTATCTACTATCCCGTCTGTATCATATATCATTTCACCTTTGCTGTTTCACATGCTGACAAACTCTGTACTTTGACTTATGTTCATCTCTTTAAATATTATTTTCATGGTACCTTGAAAGTCGTTTTGTAATTTCTTCTCTTACTTGCCTTAAATTTACTCGATGTAGACACTTCGTCTGCCCATGTTTTTTCAAATTTATTCTTCTTCAAAAGTGGGGTAACTTTGACCAAGTATATTTTTAATATTATAAATGTTTATAAAAAATTGACAAATATTCCATGAAGCCCATTATTTTCTGAATCCTGGCATACCACACAAGTCATAGTTTTTCCTATACTTTCGAAGGAAACGGTGGCCGGCGATGACCTTACAAAAGTTCATGTCCCCGGCCCTCTTAATATTAAAAACTAACATTTTTACTAATACTGGATAATGTGCTGTGATGGTGCATGAGCAGCAAACCTGTGTCAGTAGCTTGCAGACTTTCGCATTCGACGTGGAAAACGTGGAAAATATGCATTTAAAGGAGTAAGACCCAGAAAATCTTCTTCTCGCTATGCTATGTGACGAAAGAGAGGAAGTCCGCAAGCTTGCGGTGTCTCGAATAATTTCTGCTAGACAATCAACTGCGAAATGAAAATTAAGTTAATTTGAGGTTCGTTCGATGAATTTTGACGCAAAAGACTACACTGAACTCATCGACTAGAAGAAGTGAGAATTTTCGGAACCGGCATTAATGAGATCGATGAAAATTAATAATCTCACCAAATTCACAACAAAGAACGTAACTCATCTCATTTTCAAAGACATTTTTCATATTCCATGCTATACTCAAGCAGTTGAATGGTGTGTAAAAGAAGTCACATCCGCATCTCGGCAAGCTTACTCCTCTGACCTTAGAGATGGAATCATTCGGTCAACATTCGGAAGTCGGAAAAGCTTGTCCATTTTATAAACGAAAAATAATTTTGTTTCGAAATTAAAATAGGACGAGTAAATTAAAACTGATGTCAGAAATCGACATAAAAGTAGGTTATTGGTGATACTTTGATAATTTAATGACATTATAACAAGCCAATATATGCTCCGACTATTCCTATTCCTAATTGAACATAGAATTTGCTGGGGTTTATTTTTGAGAATAAGAAATTTTACAGGGCACGTGCAGTGTGCACTGTTGCTATACAGGAAATTGGGATGTTGAATAAATTTACATTTAATAATCAACAACAGTCCCTTACTCCTATGATGTATAATTCCACTATCCATGTCAGCTAAGGATAATTTTATTGTCAGGTTTTTACGCCCAAAAATGGATATTTTACAACTATATATATTTGACAACTCAATAGTTTGAACTAGAGATAATTAATTTAATTCAATTAAACATATCAAATAAAATTAAACATTCCTAATCCAAATTAAATTCGATGTATATATAATAAATGAAATATGTATGAATATATATAGTTAAGTTGAAGACGTTAAGTGAATTTTGAATGTGTTAGGTTTCTTTACCAAATTCCGATTGAATGTTGACAAATATTTGTGAATAATTAATTTATCAATCTATATGATTAATTAGTTTATTAATGATATTAATCAAACAATTGTTCCTTTTGTAGATTGATTATTTGAATTCAACGTCTAAAAGAGTTTGATATCAGGGAATCGAAATCACTAGTTTCCTAGATAGTGGGGAGTAGGGTTAAGACTCCCTACCGCAAGGACCCAAATATGCCTTGGTGATAAACATCGATCAATTGGTCCATGGAGGATGGTAGTTGAGAATACTATTGATTATGTACTTTTTGAATCTTGTGCAATCGGTCTAATATTTTAAATTTAGCTATTTTGAGGAATTTTATGAATCCTTTACTCTCTAGTAAAATTGACAAAAATTAAAAATTTCAAAAACTGAATTTGGTAATGCTATAAAATACAACAACAGACGTTCCCAAACTCTTTTTTCAGGGATAACAGCGAAAAAAAATTTATTCTACTAAATAAAAATTTTTCTTTCGGTGCACTATTTGGAGGTTAGGATCGGTTTTGAGGTCTCTGTCATTCCGATCAGGTAGGTCTGTTTTTGCATTGTTTTGCAAAGCAAAAATACTAAAATTAATTTGAAACTTGATACGTTTTATGAATATGAAAGAAGAACATAGTTTTCAGTAACAATAAGAGCAGCTGTAATTAGCAATGAAAAAATTCATGAAAACATGTAACTTAATATTAGGAAAATTGAATATAAAGATGAGTTTTTTGAAAACCGTCTGAATTGTATTCATATTTTTCTATGGTTTATTTTGCTAATGTAATTATTTGATTTTATGAACAATTGTAATTATTACAAATTTTAAACATTTATTGATATTATTCAATTAATAATAGTAAAAATAATATTTACACCTTAATATTAGCCTTAGAACATACTTTTTTATTAATTCATATAGAAATTTCCACTCAAAGCTGAATTTTACAGGACGGGCGATCGTAGCAGAGCCCGCAAGCCAGCATTTAAGTAGTGGGGATGCGTCTACGAAAAGCACTCCCTCCACTTGCCAATATTAAGTTTATTCAACATTCTTTGCAAGTCCTCGATTGATTCTGCCATAACAATCTTGTCATCTGCGAAAGCCAAGCCACGCACTTTTACTGTTTCAAGATCTACACCTTCTTCGTCAAAGAGGGCCATTCTTGGACACTTATCCATAAATATAATAAATAGCCATAAATATAATATAATATAATATAATATAATATAATATATGGGGCAAAATTCGTCAAGTGTACCCGCCTAAAAACTTGTTGTCTCCGATTTTCTTTAAAGTCCGCGAAATTATTGTCCTAGTGAACCTCTTTTAATTCCCTTAAGAGAACGTCTCTAATACGATGGGTTGTCAGCATACAGGGGCTCGAATTTTCAACCTTTTATCGCACATGCTGATACTCAGTTAACCATAACTTCTACAAAAGTTATCCAAATTAACTTTTTTATGAAGGTTTTGGAAACATTTTTTCAACAGTTTTTAGCCGAATGTAATGATTTTAAATAAAAAAAATTATTTGAGCTTCATTTTTCAATTTTAAATATATTTTTGAGTTTATCTCCAAGTGCGGCAGTTATTTTTTTTTCTCGAAAATTATGTTTAAAAGAAAGCTTGATTTTCTCCCTTTAAAATTAGCCATGGTCGAAAGTAGGGCGAAAGAAATTGGTGGAGATATATAACACTTCTTGCGCGCGGTTACTGCGTCGCAGTGCAGCTAGGCGCGACGATCATGACGTACCGTCTATTGCGGACTTATTTAATTTTACTTTTTATTATTTGTTCGTAAAACTGTATGTGCACTTCTCGTTTTTCTTTGCCTGACAGGTTTTTTCGAAAAAACATCACATACTCTTGATGATGAATATTTTCTCAACGTGAGAGTTAATTCAGCAGAGGCAACGAAAGAGTGATATTTTTGTATTCCAGGCACTGTGTTTTCTTATGCGAATCTCCTCTTAAGTTCTTGAGTAGTGATGGCTGTGATATTACGGAGTAAAAAATGTAAAACGAGTTATTTTCTCGGAGCAAAACATGTGAGACGACGAGTCAATATTAATTTCAGTGTCAATTTCAGTTTCAAAAACTTAGAAAAACATAAAGAAAAATTTTTAGAAGCACCAAAAATTTAAGGGGACTTCAATCCAAATCACTACATTTTAACAGTATTTAAGTTCTTAATAAAGTCATCTATGATAACAGTATAAAGTGGCTTGTAATTACAAGCAACTTTATCTAAAAGCGAATATACGAACATTAACGACCGTAATTCATCAACTAAAATTGAGGCAAGCGCCTAGTGTGTGGGGATATTGAATCCTTTGAATGTAATAAACTTCCAGTGAAATCATCGTATAATACTTTGGTAAATTTTATTTACATTCAAAATTTCAGTCTGTAGATTTATAGAAACTCTGTGATACTTATTAATGAAAATAGACTTTTAAAAAGCTTTTAAAAAGTTAGATTTTACACCTATTTTTTATTAAAGGTATGTTGATGACATTTTGACTATTATTTCTACTGAAGAGATTGATGTTTTCTCAAGTATTTTTAACAATATGGAAGACTCTATAAAATTCACACATGAAATTGAACTCAATAATACTATTAATTATCTTTATTTACATATTATAAAAACACAAACTGGTGATTTAATAACAAATTGGTTCAAAAAGCCTGCTTGGTCAGGCAGATACATGAACTACAATTCCCATAATCCTTTCTGTAATAAAATTGGTTTAATAAAAGAACTAACCGACAGAAGTGTTAAATTAAGTGATATAAAATTCAGAGAAGATAATTTAAATCAATTAAAAGTTATTTTATTAAATAACAATGATCCGTTTTCTATAATAAATAATGTTATTAAAGAAAGAGTTCATGAAATTTATAATACATCTAGTAAAAAATATAAATGGCTTGATACTTACAGTAGTTCTGATTATAAACTTACATTACCTTATGTTCATGGTCTCTCTGAGCGCTTGAGAAGTTCTTTAAATAATTTTATTATCATTGTTTATTTCAAAAATAATAACACAGTTGATCGATATTTGTTAAGTAAGAAGGATAGAGATAGATTTGAAAATGTATCTGGAGTCGTGTATCTCATTAATTGTAAATATTGTGATAAAGTTTATGTTGGAGAAACCTGTAGAAGAGTCGTTGAACATAAAAGGGATTGAACGGTTGGTAATTTCAATACAGGATTATCACAACACGTTTGGAAATTTGATCATTATTTTGATTTCAACATTAATAATATAAAAATTTTGGCTAGGGAAATAATACTTATAAAAGGAAAATTATTGAGTTCATTTTCATTAATAAGTATCACAGAGTTTTTATAAATCTACAGACTGAAATTTTGAATGTAAATAAAATTTACCAAAGTATTATACTGAAATTAATATTGACTCGTCGTCTCACATGTTTTACTCCGAGAAAATAACTCGTTTTACATGTTTTACTCCGTAATATTACAGGTAATTGTTTAAAACCCTTGTTTTTATATTTATAATTTTTTTTTGTCCATAGATTTGTACAATTATATATATTTAATTTTAGTTCAGGGTTGCTTGAAAAAGGCACACAGTAGTGTGTGGATGGGTATATAGGTATAGGGTGGATAGGTATATAGGTGTAAGGTATAGATATTTTAGATTGATCTAGAATTCTCGTGTTATTTATTTAAATGACACGTTAATACTTTGTGATTGATATCAATTTTTCACGCTGGGGTCGTCGACGACCCCATGTGCCAAGTACGTTACTCCAGGGAAGTGTGCCAAACAAGGGTTAATATTAACATTAGTGTGCATTTTAGGGGGTAAAATTCTTCAGAGTGTCGAAAGTGAACCGCGACTGTCACTGATCTGGATTAGACTGTCGCCCATTTGATTTTGATACTCCCATGATGCTCCGGGCTGCAATAATTCCTTTGAGAAGCTACTGTTAGATATCTGTTCTAGCTATGCGGGTAATGTGAATTGACTATATAATATCCCTGGTATAGAGTTGAAGTATATAGTTGAAGGGTCGGGGAACAAAAGGGCCTATCCAACAAAGTTTTCGAAATTGTCTTTGACACATTTTTGGACTCCGCAACCAAACGCCGTTTCGAGGGTGTAAACTAAAAAAATTATGAATTTTTTTTTCATTTTTTGAAAATTCATCAGTCAGTCAAGGTACTGTCCCACAGGGGTACCGAGCGAACGTTTTTCCGGCGTCCTGAAAAATTTGGAGAAGCGGGGTTAGGCCCTTTTGTTCCCCGACCCTTCAGTTATTTGGAATCCACAATTCTACGTATGTTGATTAATACATTGAAATCTAACTCTTATTTTGTTCCGTGCTTCTAGGGACCCAAAAATTGCCCCCCCCCCCGATTTTTAATATTAAATCGAAATCTACAATATCTCTCATGTATATCCTCTAATTTTTATCAAAATCCGTTAGATTGTTTGGTTGTTATACATTTTTGACCGCAAAATGGGATTTTCTCCCACTGTACTCCGTCTACATCCTTAAAACATATTTTTTTTAATCATTATAGGTTTATAAACAATGTAAAGGCTGAACTCATTCCCAGTTCGGCAGGATTTGCATGCTCAATTCACAGAATATTTTATGCAAAAAGATGTTATTTTTGAAGGATTTTAGACGACACGTACTTCAACGATTCCATGAAAATTTTGTTTTGGCAACGTGGGAAGTATGTATTTTAAATTGTAAGAATGGTGTGCCGTTTAGCAAGAAATTATGGGGATTTTTTAAAATGTGTTGTAGTATTTAAGCCAATATATATTCGAAATTTTATTATTGATTTTTATAGATCTTCCTATTCGCTTTCCAAATCCATTGGCAAATTTTTTAGACTTTGAAAATTAACAAACTGACGGCGGCTTTTCTGAAAATTTTCAAACTCAATTTTCTCAATAACTCCAGCGGTGTTTTCTTCTAATTTTTGTGTTTACTAATATGGTGAATATAATTTAAAATTGGGTAAACAACCACCGCAGGGTCTTCCTGGCATAAACTGCCATCGATGAAAATGACAGCGGTTCTAAGTAAATCACACCTATGGCCACGCCTCACGACCATGAGATAAGTGGCCACAAGGCACGACGAAATCACAATGCGAGGCCTCGTGTCTCTTGAGGACACGGGAGGACTCAAGGATGCCAGCCCTCTGTATCCATCTCTAAAGTGCCTCGGAATGTCTTTGACACATACACACACACGCGCGCGCGCCGGAACGCGCGTTTTTATGTATTTTCATATATATAGATCCAACAATCTCTATGCCGTGAGACGTGGCCATAGATGTAATTTTATGTGATTAAAAAACTTATTTTGAATTATTTATTTGGCAGATTGTATTGACTGATTTAAATAGTTATTTGGCATAAATAAATCACTGAACTTGATTGAAAAAATTGGAGTTTAATATTTTAAAGTAATCAATGAATGACTAATTTAAATAATTAATTTTGCAGTTTATTATATGTGCGCGTCCGCATGAAAAGGGCCCTTATGATTTTTTCTATGCTCATATCTAGATAGTAAACGGAAGTAGGTATATTTCATGTTGGAAGAAAAAATATAACATGTGTGCTCATAGCACTCGCCAAGTTTAGATGCGTTTTTTACGAAAAAAGTTTTTTCGAAGCTCCAACTTCAGAAATGCCCCAGTGACTTACTTTGCAACTGAGAGCGGTAATTTTAAATCTTAAATAGCGGAAATTTATCCGGCTATATGCCCAATTGCCCATATACGTAACTCCATACCGACTAAAAGGCCCTTTTCATACGGACGTCCACATATTTTTAAATTATGAGGAGTACAAATAACTTGCTGTGAAATGTATATCATACTTTCTATGATATCGCAGCACCAATTTATAATTGTTTTCAGACCATAAGTATCATTGTGTTTTTCTCGTCACATCAAATGATTGATTTATCTCGACGGCTTCTATTGAAAAGTAGTAAATCGTCTTGGTAGTTAATAAAACTAAAACTTGTGTCTTCTATAGTACGATACAAATCTGTATATACAAGTACTTAATATAGAGGGAATGAGTTGCATTTTTTTAATAGACAAAACGATTTACTACTTTTTACTAGGACCAGTCAAGTACCTTAGAATACCTATAAAAGAAGAATAAGTTAATTCGGTTGCATGAAAATCATTCATTTCGAATGTTATAAATATTGACAAATTCATCTGCTGAAGCGATTATTTTGGCAGCAGGCGTGAGTAATTATTATTCAGCAGAGACCCGAACAAAACTCCATTTCATTACTGACACATAAAATGATTTTTACATTCTCATCCAGAGAAGGTGTTAGATTTGTGTAAAATTTGACCCCCCCGGTTTTTGTCAAATGTCCAGCCCAAGCCCAACGAGGTAGAGACTTTTTGGAGAGAGGTATACAAGATCCCGAAGACACTAAAGTTGAAAGAAGATATTGGTGGTTTTTTGTTTCGATTCTTCTAGGTCTCAGCCCCTATTTTGTTCCAATGACCAAAAAAATGATCTCCACCGAATTTTAGCAAAATCGGTTAATATTAACACGTGCCTCAAAGCACTCAAAGTTTCTTATGCAATTAACTTTGGGAAAAGTACCGTCCAACTTCAAATGCAGGTATTTTTTTTATGTTTCACTGAAATCCTTTGGCTCTGTGCAATTGTGATCTTTAGACTATGTTAAAAAACACATCTAAAAGAAATTTTTTTTTTCTTCAAAATTTACAAAATGTCGGACCCCTAAATCTGAACCAAAATTACAATTTCCACAATTGGTAAGAAAATCTCGTCAAATTTATACAAAAAGCAGATTCATTCATTAGAAAGCACGCGATGACATCGAAAACTCAAAATTTTGAAAAAATTCAAGATGGCCGCCAAATTGTTTTTTTTTACTCAATATTTTTTTTTTCTCGTTAAATTCTTTTTAGGTGTCAATTAAGAGACTACATTATTGCAAAGAAACATTTTTTGGGATGTAAGAAAGTCAACATTTTGAAAAATTCAAAATAGTACCTTATGAAATTCTTTAAAAGTCGTCCTTTTTAAGCTTTTAGTCCCAAAAAAATTTGAACGGACATCTGTCTATAGGGCCAGGCCATCAAAGAACTCAGGTAGGCGGGTCTAAACGATAGTTTATAACTTAACAACTCTCCGGATTTTTACCTGTATTCTAAAATATGTACTTTAGGCTTAACATAAAAAGGTTGCCTGACCTACGACTGAACCTGGAAGTGCGTTTTCCAAAATTCCAGTCAGTCAATTCCGAACTTGATCATTGTCAATACAATCTCGTCTCTCGAATCGGTTATAATTATATAAGTAATAATTCTTTACCACTCATAAGAGAAGAATATATTTCAGTGTTGAGTCGAAGTTAAAACGATTAAAAATGGAACAGCATCTTAGAAAAAATGATTTTTTGCTTGGAAATATAACAAGTCAAATTGCTTCTTCTAAGTTGCCATCAAATGGACAAGTTTTTCGAGTGTTATTTTTCAACCTTAATTATGTGGAAAAAACAGTGCGAGAAAGTGCAAAGTTAACAATACAGGAAGTTCTTATTTTTTGGCAGAAGGCACGAACTCCAACTAAAGAAATTCATCACTGCGTATCAAAACTGCAAGGCTTGTACAATAAATGCAGAAACTTACAAAAAAATTCAACAAGGGAGAGCGAGGTGGAAAAGAAAAAGAGGGATGCATTCAGTGACACTCTACACGACCTCTTTGATATTGCACATGCCAATGCTTTGGAAATTATAAAAGTAGAAGAAGACAAACAGTTTTTGCTTCCCCAGAGACAAAAAAGGCGACCTGGATATATGACTCGTATTGACCATGAACTGGAAGAGAGAGAAAATCGATATCACGAACGAAAAGAAGTAGAAGAATCACGGGCGGAACGCGCCATTTTCGAAAAAAATAAGATATGTAAGTTTCAAAAAATATTAATTTTCATTTATAAAATTATTAAAGTGCCTTAACTATGAGTAGGTATTTTCCGTAGATTTTTGGATGCTGAATTCGAATTAATGAGTAAAATTTTGTCATAATTAGCCTTTTTGACAATTTCTTTGAAATAACTCTGAGTGCGAATCTGACATTCTAGAAAACCGGTAAGTAATGGGAGAGTGCGCGTCAGAAAAAATCTATTACTTCACAATTTAGACAACAGAAATATTGCTTTCAATATAATTTACCGAAAATACCTCATTTTCGTCTTGTTTCTTATTAATCTACCAAGACTAAAGGGACGGATTTCTTATAGATTTCTAGTCGCAGAATTATATAAATTTCTAAAACTTCAGGCACATCATTTATGAATGTTTTGCATATTATGTGATGAAGAATTTAATTTTTAGCACATCTTGTGGAGCTGATGTCCGAATCCAGTATCAGCGACAACAGTGGCAGAAGAAGTAGTGAAAAATCAACCAATGCACCACTTACTGACGAATCTGTACCAGGACCTTCTCAAATGACGAGGAGAGCAAGAGAAGTTATTTTTACTGATAAGCTTGTAGCAGCATTCGACAAATGCAAAGTGAGCGATAGGGATGCAGTGCATATTTTGATCTGAACTGCTGAAGCGTTAGGATATAATTGCAATGATCTGGTAATAAATAGATCTTCGATACACCGATGTCGTGAATGCATCCGAGAAGAATGTGCTTTAAAAGTAAAAAGTCAGTTCTCAAATACTGACGGCTAAATGGTGCTTGCATCTTGTTGGAACAGCAACTGCAGCGTGATCTTTCTTATTTCATTGGCAGGCATTATATTTATGAGATAATCCTAAGAAGCATCTTCGAAGTGAAGTTTGGAACGTCATCAGCACCAACGGTGCCACGGTTCAAACGGTTCCAAGAGTCATCTTTTGACCTGGAATATAAAATGATTACGTTCTTACGACACTCAAGGATGTCAAGGAAAAGGTTATGAACTTTGCACTGAAATCTCTGATGGAACATCATTGCAGAGAAGATTATAGAGAGCTACTTGAGTTGACAATCATCTTTCTGGAAGGTACTCCACCGCGCGGCATAAATTTTTAAAATTTTTTCAATATTACGATAGTTACGCTATATTGAACTTTCGGGTTGGATTTTTTGGAACTATCGATATTTCTGGAACCCATAATTGGATTTGGATGAAAGTTTTAGGTATTAGAGGCAAAATAATATATTTTGAGATAGCTATCAGTGTCGCTCTTCGCAAACGATATAAGCCACAAAACTGTGTTTCAAACTAGCTGTAAACCAATTTCTTTTGCTGAACATGCTTTTATTTTGATGTGCAAGGGTGTTTGAAATTGAAAAAAATTTGTTTACTTCTAATGATAATCATAATAAAAAAATTCTATTAAAAAGCACTGAATACTATGGATTTTTTAAGTATATTTCGGTATTAAAATTACTAGCTTTTATCAGGAAAGTGATATTTGATCATAAAAATATGTCTTGCGATATCATTTGTGAACTTTATAAACAAATTATAATAAAAAATGCACGTTGTGGACCTTTGCAACTCAAACAATATGAATTTTTCTTATAACTGCTCTTCAGCTGTGTTGCCAATTAAATGTAGTAATAAAAAAAATTTCAATCGGTATTATTGGTAAGTTTTAGAAAACAAATTGTACGAGCAATTACTAAGTATACACATTCAAAGTCAACATAATATAATTCTTTCTTTTAATTGTCCTTAAATGAGTTTGCCAGTGAAAGCAGTGACATGATGTCATGCCTATACGTATCTACCATGACCATTTATTATAAATTGAACAAATAGTATCGAATCTTACATTTTCAACACTGAACTTTCCTACGAGGTCCGTACCATGAGATAAATGTAGATGAACATGCGGACTATCCGGACAATTATACTTGGCCTATTTTTCATTGACTTTATGAGTAAATATCCACACTGGACATTTCTTCTCATAATTTGTTGATAAAATTAACAAATTATAGTACAGGCCAAAAGTTCGAATACACTTAAGACCAAAACTATTTTTGTAATTTATCTACTTATTTTGCTACATTATATACATAATTTTGGTATGTACAACATAGTTTTAACACTTCCTGCTCCTTCTGAATGTATTGTACAGAAATCAATTCAACTGCCAACAGCAAAACTATGAAAATATTACTTCAGACAATTTTTCTTTGGTGTATTCGAACTTTTGGCTAGTACTGTATATCGAGAGATATATTTTTATGATCGAGTGTCACTTTTTTTATAAAAACCAGTAATTTTAATACCAAAATATCCTTTGCAAACGAACAATCAATAATATTCATCTGGGTTAGTAGAATTTATTGACAATGATTACAATTGCAAGTAAGAAATTTTATATTTTAAACAACCCTGCGCATTAAATCCAAGACATATTCAGCAAAAAAAAATTCTTACAAGTAGTTAGAAAAAAAGTTGAAGCTAGTATCGTTAGCGAATTGCGACACTCAAATAACAGCGCACCGTCTCACTGTAATTACGATATCTTGGGACCCAGAAGAGTCTCCATAAATTTTTTCAATGAAACGTGAATTCACAGGGAACTTTTATACCCCAGTTTTGAAAAAAAATCAGAAAGAGAGTATGTCACGGAAAATGGATTCAAAATGTTGTGTTTACTTTTTTTTGCGTAAAATTATTAACTTTCTTTTCGAATCAATTTATTTTAAAAATATATAATTTCGCCTCTAATACCGTAAAGTTTCATTGAAGTTCAGTTATCATTTCCACGAATATCGATAATTCCAAAAAAGTCAACAGAAGTATTCAATATGGCGTAAATCCCGTAATTTTGAAAATTTTCCAAAATTCATACATCTACAAAATGTTTTTTATGCAGCAATATAATTTCACCAAATTTAATTGAAATCGAATTACCATTTGCAAATCCTGATATTCGTCACGTCCCGCGTGGAAAAATTTCGTGGCTAATATATAGATTTCGCAGTTAATTGAAAATATAAATAGACAGCTTTTGTACACGAAAAAATAAAAAAATGAGTTTTCGAAAATTTTGAGCATATGCCGGGTGTCCAATGAATGATGTAACTTTATAATATGTTGCTGTAACTTTGTGCCGTCACCATCAAATGTTGAATTTTTGTACCGTTTTTGCTGGATATGAATTTCAATTCATTCGAAAGTAATATTTATTTGAATAAATCATGAACAATTTTTAAACATTGAATGTGCTTAATGTGAGAAAAAATCATTGTAAATATGTTTATATGGCTGCACTTACGATCAGGCTACGAAATAGTTATTGTTTATGATTTTAAATAATTGATACGTTAGGCGTAGCTAGTATTTACGCATTTCATAAATAATAACAAAATTAATTTATGATAAATTTAAATTTAAAATATAAAGCTTTTTTGGGTTTCAATCGTGTGCAAAATTACGAAAAGTTGCCGACGTTTCGTGAACATTGCAGTTCACTTCTTCATGGCTGACCTGAAACTGAAGTTTCAGGTTATGTTGTTTTTCTATAGGTTCTATACGATGCCTATGATTGGCCAGAGCGCCCCGTGGTGGGAACTGCTCGAATTTGGTTAGCCAATCAAGTCTTTTTTTTTTAAACCCGAGAGGACGGAGAGCCAAATCGGATTGGTATTATATCCATTGTCCCTATTGATGTTATTAGTGTGTTTTAAGATTTCGATTGCTTCTCTATGTTTTCTTGGAAAAATATTGTTCGTTTTTGCGATGACGGTTGTTTTGTGGTCGAATTTCGGTTCATAGAGTCCCGGCAATCCATCGAAAAGGAGTTGGTATATCAAATTCGAGCCATCTCCTCTAATTCATCGATAAGTGAAACAAATATTTTGTTTATTATTCTTTCATATAAGGGGATTGGTACAGTTAATAGAACATGTAAATTATGGAATGAAGTAATTTGTTCACTTAAGAATTAATTTACTTACTTGGAACATATGTTTCTTTTGGTAAATAAAGTGAAGTGATTCATGTCCAATAAACATTTTCTTCAACTGAAGAAATATATTTTTGTAGTAACTTCATACACCATTCGTTCGAAAAAATATTTTGGTAAAATTCTTTATTTGTACCGAGTACTTCAGAAGATATGCCACCAGGAGCGCGGAGTTTGTAGTCTCACAATCGAAATTTATTTTCAAGTCTTCAAGTTCGCTATAAATTTTCACCATAGATATGATCCGAAAAAATGTGTTGATTGGTGTTTATTGGCGTTGCTTGAAATTTTTCTGCCTGGACCGTGGAAATGAAATTAAATATATTATTATGAATTATAATAATTATAATTGCATTAAATATTTTTCTCAATCAATGGGCCTGCTTAATTTTTGTACTTTGACTATTCATATTTTTTAAACAATAGAGAAATGTTTTGATTGAATTAAATTGTTTTTTGAATCAATTAATATTTTATCGACCCTGTTACGTGTTGATTCTGAACAATATGTCGCATCTTAGAAACAAATAAATATTTACTTCCGTTAAAAAAAAATGTTTTTCACAAATAAATGTTTATTTGACCTTAAAATACGCTTATGTAAATCAATGAATCATAGATTTGATTCAAAAACGTTTACTCAGTCTGAGTTATATTTATTTGTATGCAATAATTATCTTCTTGAACGTAGGCCATACTTCTTTACATTACGGAACACACCTATCATAAGAAATAGGGGAAACCAACCTAAAGTAGATAATGTACTACAGTAGATAAAGCTTCAAGTGTAATAAACAATATTTATTGATAAAAATTGTTCTTTAATATTTATAAATATTTAAGGACTTTTTATTGGACATTACATTTTCCAACAGTAGATAATCGGAAAATTACGAAAAATGTCGCTGTCAAAATTAGCAACTCTTCCGAGTCGAAATTTTAGTCCTCTTTGAGACCTCTAAATTTTAGGACTTAATAGGACTTAGGAGGGCTTGTAGAGGTTCTAATTTGTATTAGATCAAGCCCTCTTTTGGTCCTCTAAAGTGGCACAAAATTCTATTTTTTCCCACTTTCAGGGCTAAAAGAGGGCCTAATTTAATAGAAATTTAGCCCTCTATAGGTCCTGCTAAGTCGTTTGTTTAGGCCCTGCTGTAGCCCTCGAAATCCTCTAGACGAAAGGTGACGTCACATGACCATTTACCCCAGGATAAACAAGTGTAAACCAAGAGTATAGGGACACATTTTATAATCTGATTATATTTTCATTAAAAACAATATTGTTTCTTTACCATCATTTTTACAATAAACTTTATTACTCAGAGATTAGATTGATCACTTTTGAGATTCTTTTTATCAGTTCACTAATTGTTGCAATTGGTTTTAATGGGTGTCAATTAAAAATTGTTATAAAAAAGCAATGCTGTTTTTTATGGAAATAAAATCAGACTATAAAATTAGCCCTGTACTGTTGGTGTCCGCCTGTTTGTCCTTCTCGTGTGACGTTACTTCTCACCTTGAAAGATTTCGAGCTCTGTACCTGAAAAACTATTCTAGACTATTATTTTCTAGGAAACATAAGGGCAATCGAAACAACAGTTTTTGTCATTATTAATTGTATTATTATGAACAAACAAATTTGAAGTGTACAACTACACAAAGAACAATTTGAGTGACAAGTATACTTTAATCCTCGCAAATAAAACTTGAATGAATAAATGCTTATCATAAAATTGTCGTTGTAAAGAAAATTGCAAAATTCTATAAAAAATGAATCAGATTTTGTTTAAAGCACACTGGTTTATGTGCTTTTTGAACGCTGGCTTGTCAAAGGTGCCATTATTTATGAAATAAAAAATGAATTAGGTTGAAACTTTTAGATAATTTTAAAGAATGACTTTTTTATTATTCCCATAAAAAAACTCTTCAGAACCTACATCATTGAATATTACTGTGGTTCACAATGATTAACAAAGAAAAATGGATAGTCAAACTTGAAGTGTCAAGATTTAGATAGTCATTTGATAATCTAGATAGTCTCAAGTACCATCCACAATTTTTTCTTCATAGTCAGGCACCCGAAACGCATTTTTGGAGCGACTGACGTCACGTTTGCCATGTTTTACAACACTTTTCATTAGTTTAAACCACTGTTGGTACTTCAAACATGTGTCGAAAGTGAATATAATATAGAGAACATGTTGGAGAGTGGGTTGAGTGGTTTTCGTTCTGATTTTGAACGTCAAATTCGATACTTGCGACCCTAATAGCACGGAACGTTCCAGAACGTTCCTGGAACGTTCCACGGGCACCTTAGGAATGTTCCAGTGAAACGTTCCAGTAACGTTCCCGGGAGGTGTAAAATGTCCGCCGGTTGGGAACGTTCCACTGGAACGTTCCAAACATAAGTTACCGTTATTGTTATTATTATCAATAAATATCGCGTAAACCGTAAGTGATAGGTCAAACTCGATGTCAGTTTAATGAATCTGAAGAACATTTTTTTATTCTCTTGAAAACTTTCAAAATTCTTAAAGTTTCTAAACCTTTTTACGAAATTTTCAAAAATGTACATTTTGTTAACATTTTTTTGATATCTTTTCAAGTTTACAATTAATTAAAAAATGTTGTAGCACTTTTCTAAATATTTTGCAAAATTGTAAAATTTTGCTTTGAAATCTTTGACATTGTTTTTCAAAATTTGAGGAAATAATTTTAAATTCTTTGAAATTTTTTCCAATTTTTTCTCACAATTCATTAGAAAAAATAACAAATTATTTGAAATTTTCCCATGAATCTTAAGAATATTTTTTTATTCTCTTGAAACCTTTCAGAATTATTAAAAAGCTTTTAAATTTGTTTACAAAATTTCCAAAAATCTACATCCTAATTAATATTTTCTTGATTTTTTTCAAGTTGGTAATTATTTTTTAATCTTCTTAAAACTTTTAAAAATATTTCTTAAATTTACACTAAATATTTCTAAAATGTTGTAATTTTCAAAAATTCAAAATTTTTTCTTTCAAATCTTTTACATTATATTTCAAAATGTTAGGAAATAATTTAAAATGTTTTGAAACTTTTTTCAATTATCTCTTAAAATTCATTGAAAAAATACAAAAATAATTTGAAATTTCCCCATGAATCTTAAGAACATTTTTTTATTCTCGTGAAACCTTTCATCAAAATTCTTAAAATGCTTCTAGATTTTTTTAACGAAATTTTCAAAAATGAACTTCTTGTTTAAAGTTTTATTAAATGTTTTATAGTTTATAATTATTTTTAAACCTTTGCAAGACTTTTCTAAATATCTCTTAAACTTACTCAAAATATTTCTAAAATTGTACTTTAAAATCATATACTTTCTATTTCGAAATATATTAGGAAATCGTTTGAAATCTTTTCCTATGTTCTCTTAAAATTAATATTTCAAAATAAAAAATCATTTGAAATATTCCCAGGAATGTTAAGTTTTTTTTATTTTCTTGAAAACCGTCAAAATTCAGTTTCCCTACACATTTTTTAATTCTTGCATAAATAAAAAAATTATCCTAAAATCTTCCGGGTTTCTCGACACCTTTTAAAATCTTCAAAAAAAAATTATCCTCAAATATTTCAAATTTACTAAAAAGCTTCTTTTTTTAATTCTTCAAAATAAGTTTTTGCCCATAATTTAGTTTTTCTTATCTCCTTGAAAATGTAAAGAAACTTACAAATTATAGTGTAAAAGTAAAATATGCAAATTATTAAGAACATAATTATTTCCCACCATTGAAAAACCATTCAAAATTGAAATATTCTCTTTTATCAATAATGTTTGAGAAAAATTTAGAAATAAATTTTTGTGATGATGAAAAAATTACTTATTTGCAAATTTTGATTTACAAAATTGACGGTGCAGAAGATTCGTAATCTTTATTTATAGATAAGCAAATTTAAAAACATGGTTATTTAATTAAAGTTTATCATTTTATTAATAAATTTAAGCACGCTCGATAAAATTCCAGGAATTTCCGTCACCAAAAAAATTCCCTGACACTTCCAGGTTTTCCAGGTGAGTACTGAGTAGACACCCTGTTTTTTTTTTATTTTTTATTTTTTATTTGAAATTTTCAATGCGACATTCATATTTGAAATTAGGTCTACGAACCTTAATGATCGCCTTCCACCATCCACACGCTTCTTGGTCATTTGCCCGTGAAAATACTTCGATTTCTTGATTTTCTTGGTACTCAGGTTTCGGGCCATCTTTTGGCGGGAGGCGGACTTGAGCAAAAGGGAACTTCGATTCAGGTTGCCAGCTGTAAAAGCATAAACTTTAATGTAGACTTGTCCTCAAAAAAAAAAAAAAGATTATTTCGCAAAATACAGGCCTCTGACTCACTTTAGAGATCGAAAAAGATGTAAATAGTGCCACAAAATTAAAAAGATAGGATATAAATTTTTCAAGTATTAAAAATTAACTTAATGTTTATTTTAAATGTTATTAAGTCTATAAATTATTAAATTTTCTATTTATTTATTCTCATTTTTTCTACTTAAATTCCAACTGAATTTATAGAACCCAATAAGAAAATTCAACTATTTTTGGTTGAAGGTTTAATCTTTTCGATTGAAAAGTCTACTATTAAATTGCTGGTTAATGATTTTATTACTTGGTTCAAAACTGAATTATTTTGTTGAAAATTCAACAATTTGAATGACATTTTTTTCTTTTTCGACTAGCAAATTTTTTTTATTGAAAATTCAACTATTTTGTTGAACATTCATTTTTTTGGTTTGAAAATTCATCTATTTCTGTAGAAATTTTACCTTTTTCGTTTAAAAATTAATCTGTTTCGCTTGAAAATGAATTTTTTTGTTGAAAATTCACAATTACGGGTTGAAAATTCAACTGTTTTGTAGAAAATTAGTCCTTTTAGCTTAAAAATTCTACAATTAGATTGACATTTCTTTTTTCTTGACTAGCCAATTTTTAAATTGAAAATTCAACTATTTTGTTGAACATTCATTTTTTTGGTTTGAAAATTCCTCTATTTCTGTAGAAATTGTACCTTTTTCGTTCAAAAATTAATCTGTTTCGGTTAAAAATTAACTTTTTTGTTGAAAATTCACAATTACGGGTTGAAAATTCAACTGTTTTGTAGAAAATTAGTCCTTTTAGCTTAAAAATTGGGTTAGTCCACGCGCCACGGGCAAAAACGAGTTAAATCTTTAACTCGTTTTTGCCCGTAGCGCGCGGGCTAATTCATTCTTTCGCTGAGAAATAAGCAACCCGCTTTTGCTCCGACTTTTTTCTTAGTCCGCTTTTGCTATCAGCCCCTCAAATAATAGACATTCTTAACGTCATTTCGGACTAGATGGAATTTGAAAATTTATAAATTAAAAATTCATAATTTCTGAAAAAAGATCTTTCTTCTTCACTCCGGTGGAATTCGAATACCACGTCTTCCGATTGTCGGTCGGATGCTTTAAACACTAAGCTACTAGCGAGATCAAGGGCAGATGCTTCTGCCAGATATCTCCAGATTTAGATTTTGCTCGAATAAAGCAGATTCATATCTGCCAAAATATCTTGTGTCTTCTTGAGCCTCACATATACACCATATTTTTATCAGCAACGCTTTTACAGTTCTGCAGTTTATGGATCTTAAACTGATTAAAAAAATTATTAAAGATCCGTCCAACTTTATTTTTTATTCATATTAATTCAAATATAACCTAGTACGAAGCACCGTATTGATTTTGTCTCTCATCGACAGAAAACCTATTACTCTGCTCGGTGTTGTCACCTGCGCTCTGGTTTTGACTGTTTCAGATTCGAGGGTAACTTACCAATGGAGAAGGTCTCAGTAACGAAGCTCAGTGTCTCCAAAAATATTGCGCGAATCCCAATGAGGGCTTTATCCGATGAAAACACCATCCCGGTGACATAAAAAAGCTACAGAAGGGACTCCCCGTTGCTTATGAAAGTATGTACACTAGGGTGGTCCAAAAATGCATTGGAAAATTTTTGTTCGAATTTTTATCAGGACACCCCCCAAATTTGTTTGAATCCACCCAAAAATAAATACATTTTTTTTTTGTTTCAAAAAAAAATTATATTCAGGGGTGCCGCAAGCCCCATGAAGTTTAACATGTATTTCCCATAAGAAAAAAAGACGTTTTTGTAAATCTTATTCAGAATCCTCAATATTATCTCAATCGAGTTGAAACTCAACATTTCTCTTAAAAATCAGCTATAGAATACGAATAAGATATCATTTTTCAAATATCACCCCCATAAGTCTGTTTTATAGGGTCCCAAAGAAACCCCATAAGTGAAAATATGAGTTTTGCGAGTTTTTGGCCCTAATTATGATTTTTTTGCGGTTTCTTCAATGCGAATTGTTTCTCATACATAATTTATTACTTTATACTAAAAATTAGATATTTTCATGAATTGTTCAAACAATTTATTATTGCTTTAGCAATTTTCTCATAGAATGGAGTTAGAAAGACGCGGCTTTTTCCCAAATTTTCCATTTGTTGTCCACTTTTCAATTAGAAAGAAGTGATAGTTCATTATTGTTAACAAAATTGATTGTTTAAACAATGTATTATAATTAGTAATAACACTATATTTAAAAAATGCTGGAAAGATGCGGTTTTTTTTTAGATTTCTGGCTTGTGATCCAGTTTTCATTTGGAGTGAAGTAATAATAAATTCTAGTTAACAAAATAATTGTTTAAACAATTTATTATAATTATTAATAATATTATATTTGAATATTGCTAGAAAGATGCGGTTTTTTGTTGTTGAAATTTCTGGCTTTTTGTCCAATTTTCATTTGGAGTGAATTAATAATAAATTCAATTTAACAAAATAATTGTTTAAACATTTTATTATATTTATTAATAATATTATATTTGAATAAGGCTAGAAAGATACGTTTTATTTTAATTTCTGACTTTTTGCTCAATTTTCATTTGGAGTGAAGTGATAATGAATTCAAGTTTACAAAATAATTATTTAAACAATTTATTATCATTTTTAATAATATTCTCTTTGTTTAAATGATAGAATGATGCGGTTTTTTCTGAAATTTTCAACTGTTTTTTTTATTAGGCGTGACTTAATAACTAATTATATTTAGCAAACATAATTGTTTAAACAAATTGTTATTGTTTATGACTATCTTCATCTATAACGAATGCTCCTGAAAGTTCCGATTTTTCGAAAATTTTTGCCTTCCTGTCCTTTTTTTATTTAGTGAGGTAATAATTAATTAAAGTTAACAAACAAGTTTTTTAAACAATATAATATTGTTTATAATTATCTTTTCTTAGATAAGTGCTAGAAAGTGGCGGTTTTTTCTAAAATCATTCATTTTGCTCCGCCTAATTAATTACTAACGATTAATAAATAAAAATTAGAGAAAACTATATTTCAAATAATCTCTTTTATTTCTGTGAATATATATTCTGATAATTTAATATTCTGACCGCATCTTTCTAGCATTATTCAGATATAATATTATTAATAATTATGATAAATTGGTTAAATAATGATTTTGTTAAGTTGAATTTATTATTACTTCACTCCAAATAAAAATTGGACAAAAAGACAGAAATCTGAAGAAAAAATCGCATCTTTCTAGCATTATTCAAATATAATATCATTAATAAGTATAATAAATTGTTTAAACAATTATTTTGTTAACTTGAAGTCATTATTACTTCACTCCAAATAAAAATTTGACAAGAAGCCAGAAATTTCAAAAAAAAAAGAAAGAAAAACCGCATCTTTCTAGCATTATTCAAATATAATATTATTAATAATTATGATAAATTGTTTAAACAATGATTTTGTTAACTTGAATTGCTGTATAAAAATAAAAAACAAATAAATTGAAAATTCCTTTTCCAAAAATCAGTTGAAGCTTTAGTTTTTGAGTTATGAAATATTTAGGCTGGACCAATCAGGAACGTGGTATGAACAGTCGATTGTCGAGTGTTCATTCAGATACGCTAGTTTACTAGCCTCGTCCTATTTGGAAAAAAATATCCGCCTCACCAGGTATTTCCTGCTGTTCTTGTAGCGCTACTCTTTTTTTCTTGTTGCTGCTGTTGTTGTTGTTCTTGTTGTTGATTTTGATGTTCGTTATCTTGCTGTTTCTGCTTCTGCTGTTGGTGGAAGTTCTGATACTGCTCGATAGCTACAGCACCATCTTCTACTTGCTGTATCATTTCTTCTTCATTCTCTCAGTCTCTGTTTTGGGATGGTGTAACCTTTTGGTTTCGGCTGCATCAACCAGATTCATTAGGTTTTCGTTTTCTGTGAAATATAAATATTATTTGGTAAAGAAAAAATCTTTTTCCACTTTAATAGAATAAAAAATGTGTTGGAAATCTTGTGGAAAATTTAATTGGTCTATGTGGATTTGCTCACATTTCAAAAGGTTTCAAGGCTTTCGAAGATTTAAAAATATTTCTAAGATTTCACAAAGATTTCTCACGATTTAGAAAAAAGTCACACAGATTTCAAAATATTTTCACGATTTTATAAAAACCTAAAAGATTTCACAAATATATTTAAGATTTAAAAATATTTCGCTGTTTTGAAGGATTCGAAGGATTTTCAAATATTTTAAAGGTTTCAAAGATTTGGCAGAGGTCTCAAAGGTTTTGAAACATTTCAAAGATGTCAATCCTGATTTTTTGTTTTAAATATTACAAAAATTTCACCGAGATTTTACAAGATACAAAAATATCAACAACAAAAAATTACAAAATATTGCAATGATTTCATAAAGATTTTTAATATTGAAAAAATGTTTTCAAATCTTTCAAAGAAAAATCTCAAAGATTAAAAACAAAAATCTCACACGTTCCAAATTTCTTTAATGATTTTACAAAAGACTTCAAACATTTTGCAAATATTTTCAAGATTTCAAAAGATTTTTAAAGATTTCAAAAATTTCGTCAACATTTCAAACATTTCAAAACAGTTCAAAGATTTCAATATTAGATTAGTTGTTTATATTCTCGTATATATTGTGAAACTTTTAGAACGTACATATAATTTTAAAAAAGAATATCGTAATGAAAATATCGTAAACTTCGTACCCTTTTGAAATTCTAAAAGTGTATGAGTAATTTTCTTGACTTGAATTAAAAAAGTTTTACTTTATTTTTCGAAAAAAAGAGAAAACGTTAATTTTTTTTACACTAAATTTAACAAAATAATTCATTCTTTTTGTTCAACAGATAACGTTAAACAAGAATATCGTAGGAAACAACATTAAAAAAAAACATTTCAAAAAGATTTCAAAAAGATTTCAAAATATTTCAATATTTTTTATAAAGGTTTTGAAGATTTCGAAAATATTTTCAAAATTTTAAAAGATTTCGATGGTTTGAAACATTAAAAAGATTTTCAAAGATTTCAAAGATTTCGCAGAGGTTTCAAAGATTTTAAAACATTTCAAGTATTTCAATAATGATTTTTTGTTTTAAATATTACAAAGATTTCACCGATTTTTTAGAAGATACAACAAATTTAAAAAAAATCCAAAATATTTCAATGATTTCATAAAGATTTTTAATCTTAAAAAAAAAATTCAAATCTTTCAAAGAAAAATCCCACACATTTCGAATTTCTTCAATGATTTCACAAAAGACTTCAAACATTTTACAAATACTTTCAAGATTTCAAAAGATTTTTAAAGATTTCAAAGATTTCGACGGTTCTAGAGATTACAGAAAGATTTGAAGTACAACAATTTTATCACATTTTAGTTCAGATTTTTTTGGTTATATTTTATTATATATTTTTTAACTCTCAAAAATGTATAGAGAATTTGAAAAAGAATAGAGTAAAAATGTTTTAATTTTTAAAACTGTTTCAAAATAATAATAGAAGTGAATAAACAATTTTGTTGAATTAAATGTAAATAATTTTACTGTATTTTTTGAACGAAAATTAAGATAAACGACATTTTTGTATTATATATTTGTTTAAAGTTATCTGCACATTTTTGAGTGTTACAAAAGTTTATCACATTTTCAATAGTTGAAATAACATAATGTTTTTAAGTAATAAAAATTATCAAATTTTTAATCATATTTATTGAGAAAAAAACTTACCGCATCTTTTATTTGGGAAATTCGAATAATCCGCACCATATTTAGAGGGGGCGTCATCCCAGACATCGTCGTGAACAGTATCACTAAAGAACCATCTTAAACCGTTATTTTTATCCTCGTTATCAATCTCGTCCTGAGATCACCGTCATGATCACCGAATCCTTGTGAGTAGCCTGCATGATTGGGCTCAGGATGATTTTGCTGAATAGGTATCGTCAATGGTTCATTGAACACTATAATTCTAAACACCAACAAAATACTACATATTCACAAAACATCATGAATGAGCTTAAATTCACATACGCACACGCATACACACACACGTTCACAGGAGCACTAAAAATGATGAAAAGCCACTTAATGATATTTTGCAGAATTATATCAGCAAATTGTCCACTTCGTTCAATGTAGCTATTGTATGCGAGAATGAATCTTCAGCCAAAAAAATAAAATGATATTTTTAACCAAATAATTGGATTTTCAACTCAAAAGATTAATTAAAAAAAATGGTTTGATAAATCAATTTTCAATACATTTTTCAAAAAAATCGGTAAATTTGTGCGCTAATAGTACGATTATCAACTAAAAAGAATAATTTTCGACTACAAAAGTCGAATTTCCTACAAAACACGCGAATTTTTTACCTAATAGATGAACTTTCAGATCGAAAAGGATAAACTTTCAAAAACAAAGAGCGAATAGTTAAATTTTAAGCATAAAAAATGAATTTTCAACAAAATAATTAAATTTTACATCAGAGAATTTTATTTTTAAAAAGTTTTCAATCAGCCACCCCTCTGAACAAAATTTATTACTAAGATTTTATAAATTAGGGAACGAATATAGGTACATACATATATCAATTCTGTTCATAAAAGAAATGTGAAATAACCTTTATAATTTGGATTAAAAAAAAGTGTTATATAGAAATTATATTTTTGGTAGAGAATTAATTTTTTGTTCCTCAATATTTTATTACTTGGATAAAATTTTTACTATTTTATTGAAAATTAAACAATTTTGTTAGAAATTTCAAATCGAAAAATAAAAATAATTTTCAATTCTTTACGACTTTTTTTTGATTTCGTTAAAAATGTATCCTTTTTCCTTGAAAATTCTTCTCTTTGGGTCGAAAATTAAATTGCTTGGCTGAAAATTCGTCTTTTAGGTTTAAAGTTTTTTCATTTTTCTGAAAAAGTCAGTCCTTTTGTTAAAAATTGAACTATTTTGTGAAACATTCTTTTTTATTTTTGTTAGAAATTAATATGAACTGAAAATACAACTATTTCATTTTTGGCGAAAAATTTATGTTTCTTCGTTTCAGATTCATCTTTTTTTGTTGAGAATTCATAATTTTACTGGAAAATTAATTTATTTGATTGAAATTTCAACTATTTTCTTGAAAGTTTTTCTTCTTACCTTGAAAACTAATCTTTGTGGATGAAAATTAATTCTTTTAGTTGAAAATTTAACTATTTTGGTAATAATTTATATATTTTGTTAAAAATTTGTCTTTTTTGCTAAAAATTTTATCTTTTCGTTTGAAAATTCCACTAATTGGTTACAAATTAATTGTTTTCGTTGAAGATTCATGACTTTAGTTAAAAAAGTATCTCTTTAGTTAAAAATAAAACGATTTTGTTGAAAATTCATATAGTTCGTTAAAAATTAGTCCTCATTAGCAAAAAGTTAATTTCCTTAAGAGAAATTTAATCTTTTTGGTAGAAAATTCAACTACTTGGTTAAAAATTAATTTTTTTCGTTGATGATTCATCATTTTAATTTGAAATTCAATTCTTGAGTTGAAAATTTAACCATTTTGTTAATAATTAATGTATTTCGTTGAAAATTCGCATTTTTTGGTTGAAAATTCAGTTCTTTGGTTGTCAACTCAACCATTTTCTTAAAAAATTCGTCGTTTTGGTTGACAATACAACTATTTGATTGAGAATTAATTTTGTTGTGTTAAACATTCGTCATTTTAGTTGAAAATTAATTTCTTTGGTTGAAAATAAGTCTTTTTGATAAAAATTCAACTGTTCCTTTAAAAATTAGTTTTTCCTTGAAGATTCATAATTTTAGTTGAAAATTCATTTGTTTGTTTGAAAATCTAACTATTTTTCTGAAAATTTATATATTTTGTTGGAAATTCGTCTCTTATCGTAGAAAATTGATTTTTTTGTTAAAAATTCATCTTTTATGTCGAAAGTTTATCTCTGACATAGAAAATTAATTTTTTTTCGCTGAGGATTTTTCGCTTCAGTTGAAAATCAATTTCTCTTGTTGAAAATTTAAGGATTTTTCTAATAATTCATGTATTTTGTTGAGAATTCGAATTTTTTTCGTTTAAAATTCATTTCTTTTATTTGAAAATCAATCTTTTTGATCAAAAATTCAACTGTTTGTTTAAAAATTAAATTTTCTTCTGAAGATTCATAATTTTAGTTCAAAATTCACTTGTTTTTATGAGAATCTAATTATTTTTTTGACAATTCATATATTTTGTATAAAATTCTTCTTTTATCGTAGAAAATTAATTTTTTTCGTTGAAGATTCTTCACTTCAGTTGAAAATCAATTTCTTTGCTTGAAAATTTTACCATTTTGTTAATAATTCATTTATTTTGTTGAGAATTCTTTTTTTTTGGTTGGAAATTAAGTTTTTTGGTTGAAAACTTAATAATTTTTTAGAAAATTCTTTCTGTTGGTTAAAAATGTAACTATTTCGTTAAAAATTAATTTTTTATGTTAGAGATCCATCATGTTAATTGGAAATTCATTTCTGCCAACAAAATTTATTTAAAAAATTGAAATATTTCGAAAGTGAATATGAATAAACTTAGAAATATTCAGAAATTTCCAATTACTTAAATTAATAAATTCCTGAAATTTTAATACCCGTATTATCAATATGTCGAAGATTCAAATTCCCATATACAAAATAGTTAAAAATTCAACTATTTATTAAAAATTCATCTTTTTTGTGGATGTTTCATAATTTTAGTTGAAAATTATGAAGTATTTTGTTGAAAAATTTTCTTGGTTAAAAATTCATCTTTTTGTTCAAAAATTCAATTACTTGATTTAAAATAATTTTTTTCGTTTACTATTCATCATTTATAGAAATCAATTGAAAAATCTTTGGAATCCTTTAAAATACCATAAAATATTTTATATCATCCGAAATACTTTCAATTTATTGAAATCTATTGAAAATTCCTTCAAATCTTAAATAAAACATAAAATATTTAAAATCCTTTGAAATCCTTTCATATTATTTAAATATATTGAAAATTCCTTCAAATCTAGGAAAATGACTAAAAATATTTTAAAATCCTTAAAGTCCTTTTATTTTATTAAAATCTATTGAAAATTCCTTGAATTTTACGAAAATAAACTGAAATATTCCAATTCCTTTAAAATCCCCTCAATTTTCAAAATCTTTTTAGAATTCCTTGGAATCGTTTAAAATACTGTAAAATATTTGAAATCCTTTGAATTTTTTAAAATCTATTAGAAATTTCTTCGAATCTTTGAACATCTTCTACAATATATCAAATCCTTTGAAATCCTTTCAATTTATTTGAATTATTAAATATTCATTTGAGTTTTTCAAAATACTATAAAATATTCAAAATCCTTTGAAATCCTTTCAATTTATTGAAATCTACTAAAAGTTTTTTTAAATCTAGGAAAATGCCTACAAATATTTAAAAAACTTTGAAATCCTTTCATTTTTAAGAAAAAAAATCAATTCAAAATTCCTTGGAATCTACGAAAAAAATACCATAATATTTCAATTCCTTTAAAATCCCATCAATTTTTCAAAATCTTTTTAGAATTCCATGAAATCTTTCAAAATACTGTAAAATATTTTAAATCCTTTGAAATCCTTTGAATTTATTACAATCTATTAAAAAATATCTGCAAATATACGAGAATCCTATAAAATAATTTAATTCCTTTTGAAATCCTTTCAATTTATTGAAATCTATTGAAAATTCTTCGGAGTTTTTCAAAATACCCAAAAATATTTAAAATTCTTTGGAATCCTTTCTATTTATTGAAATCTATTAAAAATTCCTTCAAATCTAGGAAAATGACTAAAAAAATTAAGAAACCTTTGAAATCTTTTCTTTTGATTAAAACCTATTGAAAATTGCTTGAAATTTACGAAATAAACTAAAATATTTAAATTCCTTCGAAATCCTTTGAATTTATTACAATCTTTTGAAAAATATCTGCAAATCTACAAAAATGATATAAAACATTTCAAATTTTTTGAAATCTTTTTAATTTATTGAAATCTATTGAAAATTCCTTGGAACATACGAAAGAAATTAAATATTTCAATTCCTTTGAAATTCGATCAATTTTTCGAAATCTTTTTAGAATTCCATGGAATCTTTCGAAATACTGTCAAATATTTTCAATTCTTTGAAATCCTTTTATTTTTAAGAAAAAAAAATTATTAAAAATTCCTTGGAATCTACGAAATAAAAACTAAAATATTTCAATTCTTTTGAAATCTCTTCAATTTTTGAAAATCTTTCCAGAATTCTTGGGAATATTTTAAAATACTGTAAAATATTTTCAATCCTTTGAAATCCTTTGAATTTATTACAATCTATTGATAAATATCTGCAAATCTACGAAAATGCTATAAAATATATTAAATTTTTTTAAATCTATTAAGAATTCCTTCAAATTTATGAAAATGACAAAACATATTTCAAACCCTTTGAAATCCTTTTAATTTATTGACATTTATCGAAAATTCTTTTGAATATTAAAAAAAAAACCTCAAATATTTAGAGTCCATTGAAATCCTATCAATTTATTGAAATCTGTTGAAAATTCCTTCAAATCGATGAAAATTACTGAAAATATTCCAAAATCACTGAAATCCTTTTATTTTTAAGAACAAAAAAACTTATTGAAAATTCCTTGGAATCTACAAAAAAAAACTAAAATATTTCAATTCCTTTGAAATGCAATCAATTTTTCAAAATATTTTTAGAATTTCACGAAATCTTTTGAAATACTGTAGAATATTTTTGATTTTCTGGAATTCTTCGATTTTATTACAATCTATTAAAAATATCTGCAAATCTATGAAAATGCTGTAAAATATTTCAAATTTTTAGAAATCCTTTCAATTTATAGAATTCTATCAAAAATTTTTTCGAATTCAGGAAAATGACTAAAAATATTTGGAAACCTTCGAAATCCTGTCACTTTATTAAAATCTATTAAAAATTTCTTGGAATCTACGAAAAAAACTAAAATATTTTAATTCCTTTGAAATACCTTTAATTTTTCAAAATCGTCTTAGAATTCCATGAAATCTTTCAAAATACTGTAAAATATTTTCAATCCTTTGAAATCCTTTCAATTTACTAGAATCTATTAGAAATTCTTTGGAGAATTTCAAAATCCTCTAAAATATTCCTAACCCTTTAAAATCCTTTCAAGTTATTGAAATCTTTTAAAAATTCACGGGAAACTACGAAATTAATCTAAAATACTTCCAATCTTTCAAAATCCTTTCAATTCATTGAAATCTCTTAAAAATTCCTTTGAATCTTAAATAAAACCTAAAATATTCAAAATCATTTGAAATTTTTTCAATTTATTAAAATTTATTAAAAATTCCTTTAAATCTAGGAAAATGACTAAAAATATTTCGAAACCTTAGAAATGCTTTAATATACTTAAAAATTTATTGAACGTTCTTTGGAATCTACGAAAAAATAAAACTAAAATATTTCAATTCCTTTAAAATCCCTTCAATTTTTAAAAATTCTTCGGAAAATCACGTGAAGCGCTAAACAGAGAAATTTTCTACAAATAGTTGAATTTTCAAAGACGAATTTCTAACAAAATGCATAAATTTTTGACCAAATAGTTAAATGTTCCACCAAAAAGATGAATTTTCAACTAAGAAAATTATATTTCTTAACCAAAAATTTAACTATTTGTTTGAGAATTTAACTGTTTGATTGAAAATTAAATTTTTGTTGAAAATTTCACGGCTTTTGCAGAAAATTCGACTTTTTCGTTTAAAAATTTAACTATTTGTATGAAAATTCAACTGTTTAATTGAAAATATATTTTTTCTTGAAAATTTCACCGTTTTTGTAGAAAATTCGCCTTTTTGGTTTAAAAATGTAACAATTTGGGAGAAAATTCAACTGTTTTGTAGAAAATGCGTTTTTTTATTAAAAAATATTTATTGAAATTAAAATTTAAGTATTCCATTTCCCCTTTAAAGGTGATCTTTTTAAATTTAAAAATTAAACTATTGGGTTAAAACTTTATGTAATTTGTTGCAACATTTTTTTATTTTCGTTGTAGAAAATTGATTATTTTTACTTGAAAATTCATCTTTTTGGTTGATAGTTCAACAATTTGGTTAAAAATTTATGTATTTTGTAAAAAAATTCGTGTTTTTCGTCGAAAATTAATTTTCGTGGCATGAAAATTCAACAATTTGGTAGGAAATTTAATCGTTTTGTATAAAATTCGTTTTGTTATTAAACATTAATTTTATTAAATTAAAAAATAACTATTCCATATCAGGGAATAAAGTAATCTTTTTTAGTTCAGAAATTCAACTGTTTGCTTAAAAATTTATGTATTTTGTTAAAAATTCATCATTTTTAAAAGAAAAATAATCTTCTTGTTTAAAAATTAAACTATTTGGTTAAAAATGCACGTATATAGTATAAAATTCACATTTTGGTTGAAAGTTGAACTAAGTAAAAAAAATTTTTTTTAATGAAAATTACCCTATTTCATTTTTGGTTAAAAAGTGATCTCTTTTAATTTAAAAATTTAACTATTTAGTGGAAAATTTATGTAATTTGTTAAAATTCGTTTTTTTTTGCAGAAAATTAATCTTCTTAACCTTAAAATTTAACATTTTTATAGAAAATTTAACCATTTTTAAACACTTTTTTTTTTTTGATTAAAAATTAATTTTGTAAATGAAAATTTAACATTTCCATTTCAGGGTAAAATGTGATCTTTTTTTTGAAAATTCAAACTATTTGGTACAAAATTTATGTAATTTGTTAAAAATTTGTTGTTTTTTTTTTGCAGAAAATTAATCTTCTTAACCTCAAAATTCAACATTTTTATAGAAAATTTAACCATTTTCAGAATTTTTTTTGTTTAAATCAATTTTGTAAATGAAAATTTAACTATTCCATTTCAGGGTACAAAATGATCTTCTTTAGTTTGAAAAATCAAACTATTTGGTGAAAACATTTTTTTTGAGTCGTAGAAAATATATTATAATATATTTTGTGGAGAATTCGTCGTTTTTGTAGAAAATTAATTTCCTTGTTTTCAAATTAAATTATTCAGTTAAAAATTTATGTATTTTGTTGAAAATTCGTCTTTTTTATAGAAAATTAATCTGTATTAAAAAAAAATCAATATTTTTTTTTAAATGTACGTATTTTGTTGATAATTTGTCATTTTTAACAGAAAATTAATCTTCTTGTTTAAAAATTAAACTATTTAGTTAAAAATTGATGTATTTTTTTTTTAAATTTGTATTTTTTATAGAAAATTAATTTTCTTAGTTGAAAATTTAACTATTTGGTTACAAATTTATGTATTTTGTTAAAAGTTCGTCTTTTTATAGAAAATTAATATACTTGGTTAAAAATTATACTATTTGGTTAGTGTTTTGTTAAAAATTCATATTTTTTTAGGAAATTATTCTTTGTGGTTAAAAATTCAACCCTTTGTTTCAAAATGTATGTATTTTGTTGAAAAATTTTTTTTGACTGTAGAAAATTAATTTTCTTTTTTATAGGAAATTAATCTTTTTTGTTTAAAAATAGTTTATTTTGTTACAAATTTATATATTTTGTTGAAGATTCATATTTTTCGTAGAAAATTAATTTCCTTGTTTTCAAATTAAACTATTCAGTTGAAAGTATATATATTTTGATGAAAATTCGACTTTTTGTAGAAAATTAATCTTCAAATGTTTGTATAAAAATTTAATGTATTTTGTTGAAAATTTGTCTTTTTATAGAAAATTGATCTTCTTGGTTCAAAATCAAACTATTTGGTTGAAAATTTATGTATTTTGCTACAAAATCGTCCTTTTACAGAAAATTAGTCTCTTTGGTTGAAAATTCAATTATTTGTTTAAAAATTTATGTATTTTGTTGAAATTTTCTATTCATAGAAACATTTAATCTTCCTGGTTGAAAATTTAACTATTTGTTTAAAAATGTATGTATTTTGTTGAAAATTCGTATTTTTGTAGAAAATTCTTCTTCTTTGTTAACAATTAAACTATTTGGTTAAAAATCTATGTATTTTGGTTGAAAACTCAACTTTTTTGTAGAAAATTAATTTCCTTGTTTTAAAATTAAACTATTTGGTTAAAAATGTATGTATTTTGTTGAAAATTCGTCTTTTTTATAGGAAATTTATGTTCTTGTTTAAAAATTCAACTATTTGGTATTCCATTTCTTTGTTGAAAATTCATTTTCTGGTTGAAAATTCAATTATTTTGTTGTAAGTTCAATTATTTTGTTGAAAATTCAATTCTTTTATTGTAAGTTCAATTATTTTGTTGAAAATTCAAGTATTTTGTTGAAAATTAATTTTCTGGTTGAAAATTGAATTATTTTGTTGAAAATTCAATTATTTTATTTAAAATTCAATTCTTTTGGTGAAAATTCAATTATTTTGGTGAAAATTCAATTATTTTGTTCAAAATTCAATTATTTTGATGTAAATTCATTTTCTGGTTGAAAATTCAATTATTTTGTTGAAAATTCAATTATTTTGGTGAAAATTCAATTATTTTGTTCAAAAATCAATTATTTGGTTGTAAATTAAATTATTTTGTTGAAAATTCAATTATTTTCTTTTAAATTCAATTACATTGTTGAAAATTCAATTATTTTGTTGTAAGTTCAATTATTTTGTTGAAAATTCAATTATTTTGTTCAAAATTCAATTATTTTGTTAAAAATTCAATTATTTTGGTGAAAATTCAATTATTTTGTTCTAAATTAAATTATTTTGTTGATAATTCAATTATTTTGTTGTAAATTCAATTATTTTGTTGAAAATTCATTTTCTGTTTAAAAATTCAATTATTTTGTTGTAAATTCAATTATTTTCTTGACAATTCAATTATTTTGTTGTAAATTCAATTGTTTTGTTGAAAATTCATTTTCTGGTTGAAAATCCAATTATTTTGTTGAAAATTCAATTCTTTGGTTGAAAATTCAATTATTTTGGTGAAAATTCAATTATTTTGTTCAAAATTCAATTATTTTGTTGTAAATGAAATTCTTTTGTTGAAAATGCAATTATATTGTTGTAAATTCAATTATTTTGTTGAAAATTCTATTATTTTGGTGAAAATTCAATTATTTTGTTGTAAATTAAATTATTTTGTTGAAAATGCAATTAGTTTGTTGTGAATTCAATTATTTTGTTGAAAATTCAATTATTTTGTTAAAAATTCATTTTCTGGTTGAAAATTCAATTATTTTGTTCAAAATTAAATTATTTTGTTGAAACTTCAATTATTTTGTTGAAAATTCAATTATTTTGTTGAAAATTCAATTATTTTGTTGTAAATTCAATTATTTTGTTAAAAATTCATTGTCTGGTTGGAAATTAAATTATTTTGTTCAAAATTAAATTATTTTATTGAAAATTCAATTATTTTGTTGTAAATTCAATTATTTTGTTGAAAATTAAATTATTTTGTTGTAAATTCAATTATTTTGTTGAAAATTCATTTTCTGGTTGAAAATTCAATTATTTTGTTGTAAGTTCAATTATTTTGTTGAAAATTCAATTATTTTGTTCAAAATTAAATTATTTTATTGAGAATTCAATTATTTTGTTGTAAATTCAATTATTTTGTTGCAAATTCAATTATTTTGTTGTACATTCAATTATTTTGTTGAAAATTCATTTTCTGGTTGAAAATTCAATTATTTTGTTAAAAATTCATTTTCTGGTTGAAAATTCAATTATTTTGTTGAAAATTAAATTATTTTGTTGAAAATTTAATTATTTTGTTGAAAATTTTTCTTTTTTGGTAGGAAATTAATTTTTTTGGTTGAAAATTCGTCATTTTGATTTTAAAATTCATGTAATTTGGTAAAAATTTCATATTTTTTGGTTGAAATATCAAATAATTCATTTTGTGTTGAAAAATCATCTTTCTTTGTTGAAAAATTACCTTTTTTGGTAGGAAGTTAATTTTTTTGGTTGAAAATTCATCTTTTTGGTTTTAAATTTAATTTAATTTGGTAAAAACTTCACATTTTTTGGTTGAAATATCAAATATTACATTATTTTTTGAAAATTCATCTTTTTTTGTTGAAAATTCAACTTTCCCTGTTGAAAATTCAACGGTCTTAAAAAATTCGTATTTTCAGTTTTAAAATTCAACTATTTTGTTACAAATTTAATTATTTTGTTGAACATTTATTTTTTTTGGTAAACAATTAATTTTTTTGGTTGAAAATTCGTCCTTTCGGTTTTAAAATGCAACTATTTTGTCGAAATTTAATTATTGTATCGAAAATTTAATTATTTTGTTGAAAATTTACCTTTTTTGGTAAGAAATTAATTTTTGTTGTTGAAAATTTGTCTTTTTGGTTTTAAAATTCATGTCGTTTGGTAAAAATTTCATATTTTTTGATTGAAATAACAAATATTACATTTTTTATTGAAAATTCGACTGTTTAAAAAAATTTGTCTTCGGTTTAAAAATTGAACTATTTTGTTAATAATTTAATTATTTTGTTGGAAACATAGTTATTTTGTTGAAAATTTACCTTCTTTGGCCGAAAACAAATCTTTTTATTCAAAACTTCATCTTTTTAGTTTTAAAATTCATGTAATTTGGAAAAAATTTCATATTTTTGGTTGAAATATCAAATATTACTTTTTTTGTTGAAAATTCAACTGTCTTCAGAAAATTCGTCTTTTAGGTTTTAAAATTCAACTATTTTGTTGCACACTCAAATATTTTATTCAAATTTAATCATTTTGTTGAAAATTTATCTTTTTTGATAGGAGATTAATTTTTTTTGGTTGAAAATTCATTTTTTTAATTTAAAAATTCATTTCACATGGTAAAAATTTCATATTTGTTGGTTAAAATTACAAATATTGCATTTTTCGTTAACCAACAATGGAATATTAAAAGTTTCAGTTTATTTATTCCTGGTATTTTTTGTTGAAAATTCAACTATTTCGTTCAAAATTAATGTATTTTGTTGAAAATCTTCTTTTTTGGTAGAAAATTAATTTTGTTGTTGAAAATTCAACCATCCAGTTGAAGATTTATCATTTTAGTTAAAAATTCATCGTTTTTCTTTAATATTAAACTATTCCAGTTCGAAGATTCATCATTTTAGTTTAAATTATTTAGTTTAAATTATTCCAGTTAAAGATTCATCATTTTCATTAAAAATTCATGACTTTGAAAATTAATTTTTTTCATTTGAAAATTTATTTATTTTGCTGAAAATTCGTCTTTTTTGTAAAAATTAATCTTCTTCGTTGAAAGTTAATTTTTAACCAACAATGGAATATTAAAAGTTTCAGTTTATTTATTCCTGGTATTTTTTGGTTCAAAATTCAACTATTTCGCTGGAAATTAATTTATTTGGTTGAAAATCGTCTTTTTTGGTAGAAAATTAATTTTTTTGTTGAAAATTCTACTATCCAGTTGAAGATTTATCATTTTAGTTGAAAATTCTTAACTTTGAAAATTAATTTTTTTAAATTTGAAAATTAATTTATTTGGCTGAGAATTCGTTTTTTTTTGCAGAAATTAATCTTCTTCGTTGAAAATTAATTTTCAACCATAAATAGAATAGTGAAAGTTTCAGTTAATTTATTCCTGCTATTTTTTGTTCAAAATTCAACTATTTCGTTTGAAATTAATTTATTTTGTTGAAAATCTTCTTTTTTGGTAGAAAATTAATTTTTTTGCTGAAAATTTAACTATCCAGTTGAATATTTATTATTTTAGTTAAAAATTCATCGTTTTTGTTTAAAATTCAACTATTCAAGTTTGAAGATTCAAAATTTTTCAACTGTTTAGTGGAAAATTAATTTGGAAAATTTGTCTTTTTCAGTTGAAAATTCAACTATTTCATTAACAATTCATTTATTTTGTGAAAATTGTCTTTTTTGGTAAAAAATTAATTTTTGTTGTTGATAAAATAAAATTCCCCAGTTAAAGGTTCATCATTTTAGTTAAAAATTTATTTCTTTTGCTGAAAAATTTAACTATTGTGTTTAAAATTCTTTCTTTTTTTTGTGGTTGAAAATTAATCTTTTTGGTTGAATTTTGTTTCCATTTTTTGTTGAAAAATTACCCTTTTTAGTAGAAAATTCAACTACTTGGTTTAAAGCTTCTGTTTTAATCGCATAAGTGACATAAGTCGAATGAAATTTCGAAAAATTTCTTTCTTTAGATGTAACTTTTTCTTGCGTAGTTCGGAATTTTACAAACATAACATTATTGTCTACTGAAAAAAATTCAAAGTACATACGTGTTTTGATAACATTCTCTATTTTTTTTACCAAATAGTAGAACTTTCAACTAATAAAGCTAAATTTTGAAACAAAAATGAAATAGTTTAATTTTCAACCAAAAAGATGAGTTTTTAAACAAGAATTATTAAGTTTCTACGAGAAAGACAAATTTTCAACAAAATACATAAATTTCCAACTGAATATTTAAAGTTCTAACTAAAAAAGGTAACTTTTCTATTAAAAGAAAACGAATTTTCAACAAAACTGTTAAATTTTCAACTAAAAAAATTAATTTTTGAACCTAAAATAGAATAGTGAAAGTTTCAAATTGAAAAATTGAATTTCTAACAATATAGTTCAATTCGCAATATAAAAAGTGAATTTTAAACTAAATAGTTAAATTTCTTGTTAAAGAAATTAAATTTCAATGAAAGAATCGAAATTTTCAATAGAATAGTTGAATTTTCAGTCTTAGAGATGAATTTTCAAGTACAGTAATGAATCTTCAACCAAAAAAATTACTTTTTACCAAAAGAGTATAAATTTAAACCAAAAAAGATGAATTTTCAACAAAAAATGGAATATTTGATATTCCAACCAAAAAAGATTTTAAATATTTTAATATTAGATAAAAAACAGTTAAATTTAAACAAAAAGGACGAACTTTAAAATAAATACTTAATTTTCAAGTTAAAAAAATTATTTTGAACCCAAAAAAGGAGGTTTGAACAAAATACTTGAATTTTCAACCAAAAATAATTAATTTTCAACCACAAAGATGAATTTTCATATAAGAAGATCAATTTTCTACCAAAAAGCCGAATTTTCAACTAAAAAATTTATTTTTAACAACAAACAAATTATTGTCAACAAAGCAGTTATATTTTTAACTAAAGAAATTAATTTTTAACCAAAATAAATGAATTTACAAATAAGAAGAATAATTTTCTAAAAAAAGACCATTTTCCAACACATATTTGAATTTTCAATTAAAAAGATCAAGTTTCAAGAAAAGAAAAACGAGTTTTTATAAATTATTTAAATTTTCACTCGAAAAATGTTTTTTAATCGAAAATATTAATTGTCAAGTATTAAGATTAATTTTTAACCAAAAGAGACGAACTTTTAATAAAATACATACATTTTTAATCCAAATGGTTCATTTTTAAACTAAAAGAGGCGAATTTCGAACAAAAAATGGACAAGTTCAATTTCCAGTTAATCAATTTTTAACGAAAAAAAAAACTGATTTTCACCAAAATAGATTATTTTAAACCAAAGAGATGAATCTTCAACAAACAAAGTAAAATGTAATAGTTGATATTTCAAATTTTTAATAGATTTCAATACTTTGAAGAGATTTCAAATTTTCCAAAAAGATTTTAGTGTACTTAAAAAAAATACAAGGAATTTAAAAAAAATTGAAACATTTGGAGAGATTTCAAAGGATTTTATAGATTTCAAATATTTTTCCGTATTTTTAAATTTTCTAAGGAATTTTTAATAGATTTCAATAAGTCGAAGGTATTTTAATGGATTTTAAAAGATTCCAAGGAATTTTAAATTAATTTTAACAATTCGAAGGGGTTCCCAGGGATTTTAATGATTTAAGGGTATTTTTAAAAATTCCAAGGAATTTTCCAGAGCTTCAAAAAGTGTCAAAGGATTTCTAAGGATTTGAAATATTTTAGAGCATTTTAAAAGATTTTAAGGCATTTTAAATAAATTTGAATAATTTGAAGGGGTTCCGAAGGATTTTAAAGATTTAAGGATGGTTTTAAAAAATCCATAAAATTTTTAAGAGATTTAAAAAGTATTAAAGGGTTTCTAATAATTTAAATTTTTTTGGGTATTTTAAAAAGTTTCCAAGGATTTTTTTTATAGATTTCAATAATTTAAAAGTATTTCAAAGAGTTTTAAAGGTTTTAGGGTATTTTCAAAAAGCTAAGGAATTTTTTAAGCATTAGAAAAAATACAAGCGGTTTCAAAATATTTTAAATATGTTAGGGTATTTCAAAAGATTCCAAGGAATTAAAAATTAATTTTAATAATTTGAAGGGGTTCCCAAGGATTTTAATGATTAAGGGGTATTTTTAAAAGTTCCAAGGAATTTTTAAGAGCTTCAAAAAGTGTCAAAGGATTTTTAAGGATTTGAAATATTCTTAGGTATTTTAAAAGATTCCAAGGAATTTTGAATAAATTTTAATAATTTGAAGGGATTGCAAAGGATTTTGAAGATTTAAGGGTGTTTTTAAAAAATCCAAAGAATTTTCAAGAGCTTTAAAAAGTTTTAAAGGATTCGAAATATTTGTGGGTATTTTAATAGGTTCTGAAGAATTTTTTTCGTAGATTTCAATCATTTGAAGGGATGCCAAAGGATTTTAAAGATTTAAGAGTATTTTTAAAAATTCCAATGAATTTTTAAGAGGTTTAGAAAGTCTTAAAGGGTTTCTAAGGATTTGAATTTTTTGGGGTATTTTAACAGTTTCCAAGGAATTTTTTTATAGATTTCAATTATTTAAAAGTATTCCAGAGGGCTTTAAAAGATTTCGTGAAATTTTAAATAAATTTTAATAATTTGAAGGTGTTCAAAAGGATTTTAAAGATTAGGGAATGTTTAAAAAAAGTTCTAATGATGTTTTAAGAGCTTTAAAAAGTTTCCAAGGATTTGAAATATTTGAGGGCATTTAAAAAGATTCCAAGGAATTTTCAATTGTCTTAAGAGATTTCAACGGATTTTAGACATTTTAGGGTATTTGAAAATATTCCAAGGAATGGTTAATAAATGTTAATAGTTCGAAGGGGTTCCAGAGAATTTTAAAGATTTTAGGTTATTTTAAAAAATTGCAAGGAATTTTCAAAAGTTTCAAGGCATTTTAAAACAATCCAAAGGTCAAAGGATTTTAATTATTTTAGGCTATCTTAGAATATTCCAAGGAATTTTTCATAAATTTTTAATAATTTGTAGGTGTTCGAAAGGATTTTAAAGCTTTAGGGGAATTTTTCGAAATTCCAAGAAAATTTTAAGAGCTTTAAAAAGTTTCAAAGGATGTCTAAGGATCTGAAATATTTTTCGGTATTTTTAAAAATTCCAGGGAATTTTCAAAAGTTTCAAATTATTTGAAAGGTCAAAAGATTTTTAATATCTTAGTTTATTTTTGAAAACTCCAAGGCATTTTTCAAGAGTTTTAAAAAGTTTCGAAGGACTTTTGAGGATTTGAAATCTTTTTCGGTATTTTTAAAAATTCCAGGGAATTTTCAAAAGTTTCATATTATTTCAATGGTCAAGGATTTTTAATATTTTAGTTTATTTTTGAAAATTCCAAGAAATTTTGTCAGAGTTTTGAAATGGTTCAAAGGACTTTAAAGGATTTGAAATCTTTTTGGGTATTTTTACATATTCCAGGGAATTTCCGAAAGTTTCAAATTATTTCAAAGTCAAAGGATTTTAAATATTTTAGTTTAATTTTGAAAACTCCAAGGAATTTTTCAAGAGTTTTAAAAAGTTTCAAAGGACTTTTAAGGATTTTAAACCTTTTTGGGTATTTTTAAAAATTCCAGGGAATTTTCGAAAGCTTCAAAACATTTCAAAGGTCAAAGGATTTTAAATATTTTAGTTCATTACTGAAAATGCCAAGGAATTTTTTAAGAGTTTTAAAAAGTTTCAAAGGACTTTTAAGGATTTGAAATATTTTTGGTTATTTTAAACATTTCAGGGAATTTTCGAAAGTTTCAAATTATTTCAAAGTCAAAGGATTTTAAATATTTTAGTTTATTTTTGAAAATTCCAAGACATTTTTTCAGAGTTTTGAAATGTTTCAAAGGACTTTTAAGGATTTGAAATCTTTTTAGGTATTTTTAAAAATTCCACGAAATTTTCGAAAGTTTCAAAACATTTCAAAGATCAAAGGATTTTATATATTTTAGTTTATTTTTGAAAATTCCAAGGAATTTTTTAAGAGTTTTAAAAAGTTTCAAAGGACTTTTAAGGATTTGAAATATTTTTGGTTATTTTAAACAATGCATCAATTCACGTGAGAGGAAGATACATGTAATGTCCCTGCGTCCAGGCCAACTGGAGAACAATCTGTATTGTCAACGTCCAGTGGTGACATATTTGCAATAGTGGAGGGAAATGGAACATTTCTTCGTAAAATATATAGAATAAGGACTGGCCCTCAAGAACGGGTGAAAATGAAAGTGTACGACAGCGTGGGTCAGGAGATGATCAAAGAATTTTTTCAATTTTTGCTTTTCCCTCACCACTAATTTTTGAAGACCAGCATTTCAATATTGCAATATTTCAACAATGAATACTTTATAATCGCAATGAAATAATACCAGATTAAAAAATATTCATTTCTTTTGATGAAAAAGGATAAATTTTCAAAAGAACTTTTGAATGATCGAATCTCGTACCCCTCCGCAACTTAGTTGGTAAGAGCACCAGACTGGCAATTGGTAGACTCGTGTCCTGATTCTGGTAAATTAGATAGGGATGTTTCTCAAACCAAAAATAAATATTTCTCATCTGAAAAAGATCAGTTTTTAAAACAAAATAGAAAACTAACATTCTGAGATTGAAGAATTGATCGTGACACATGAAGCAACAAATTAGAAACCAACAAATAGGTAAATTTTCAACGAAAGAAGCTGAACGTCCTACAACGAAAAAATTCGGTTTAACAAAAGGCGCTGCATTTTGATTAAAAAAGTAATTTTTGAAAAAATCCCTGACATTTCCCTAATTTCTCCATTTTCAATTTTTCTCTTCTCCCTGATCATTAATAATCAAAGACCTGGATTCTACCCTAATAAAATCTTAACATTAAGTCTTTCAAAAGTGTAATAAAATGATACCAGATTGAAAATTACTTTTTTTTTCAACGACAGTAGATGCCTCTTTGAAAAAACACTTTACTATCTACAAAATGATTTCTATCAATTATCTATTTATGTTTATAATAATTGGTTTTTTCAAATTAATTTATATTCTTATTAATTATATTCAGATTTCTTTATATTTTTATCAATGTCTCGATGAATTAATTATCGATTTCTGTACCTCTGTGTGGAACTGCTCATTCAGATATTGCAAAATAAAATACAAATTTTATTTTTTGTGATTACTTTATTTTTTGTACCTTACTTTGTATTGATTTTTATACTCAGCTACCCTAAAAAATGTATCATTGCAATAAATTTATATTATTAAAATTCATAATACACATTGACATCAGAACAAATGTGTTTTTATTATCATGCTTTTATGATTTGAAAAAGTGTGCACCGTATGAAAAAAACAATTTTGTTGATAAACAGTTTATTGCAACTTGTGCCGTTTTTCTAAAAATTTGATGTTGGTATATTTAAAGTTACTTTCTACAAATGAAAATAAAACGACGCATCCTATCAAAAAGTGATTGATACCAAATTTGTAGATATCATTCGGAACTATCTCTTTTCGTACCCTGTGTCCTTCGGCCAAAATTACATTTTACTTTTAATGCTGTTCTTCACAAATAAAGCAACAACTTCGGGGCCTATCAAAAAGTTTTTAATAAAAAATCTATATATCTTTTTTCAAGTAAACAAATTTTGTATCTCAATTTCATTTTCGGCCTCATGTCGTTTTCCCATAAATATTTTTATTTATGATGTTATTTTTCATGATTAAAAAAGAAACTAGGCTCCGCGTCAAGAAGTTATTATTGAAAAAATTTTATGTCTTCTTCAGGTACACAAGTTTTGGTGATTCATCTTTTTCTGTAGCTTGTGTCCTTTGTTCAAAAATTCAATTTTAAAAGTGCTATAACTGACAAAGATAACTTTCACCTAAAACCAAACGAAATTTCATCTGAAAACTTGAAATTTTCAATCAAATTATTAGTTGAAACAATCAGTTCTCAACAAAATAATTAACGGTTCAAAGGAACAGATGAATTTTGAATCAACATAATGAATGTTAAAGTGAAATTTAACGTCAGTACATTTTTATTGCATAGGTATAACACTTTGCGTAATTTTGCTCTACAGTTTTGTAATATGCTTTAGCAGCAGCAATACGTTTAACGTAATCTTAGGCGATCTGAAGTGCACATTCTATTATTCCCAATCAATAATTTCTTCATATTCCTTAAAATATTAAAAATCTTAGCCAATAATATTTATATTTTCAAGGATTACAACTGTGACTTGGAGCAGTGAATTCTGAAAGAAATGGTTGATTCTGATTAATGACAGAGAATAAATGAATATGAACGGCATTTCACGCAGAAAATCAAAATTATCCTGACTTGAAACAGGGAATTTTCAGAAAGGATGATAATTTCAGTTGCGACATAAAAATTTGACTTGCAGAAGGGAATTTTGGACAGGAAATGGGAATATCAGAAAATAATTTTATTCCCAATAAATTTATATAAAATAATTAAAGCTTCTGGGGTTTCAATCATGTGCAAAACTACGAATCTTGCCGACGTTTCGTGAACATTACAGTTCACTTCTTCAGGGCTGACCTGAAAATAAAGTTTCAGGTTATGTTGTTCTTATATATATTCTCTACGATGCCCATGAAGTGAAACTGCAATGTTCACGAAAAGTCGGCAAGATTCGTAGTTTTAGACATGATTGAAACCCGAAATAGCTTTCACATTTAAATTTAATTTTATTATAATGAATCATCGTGAAAACATTAAATCTATTGTTAAAATAAGGCGACAATTTAAATTTGAATGCAATATAATTTTACAATATCTCGTGTCTTGGGTGCTCATAATTAATTTCAAGTTTTTTCTTCAAATAAACCATGCAGCATATAATTCAGGAATTAAAATAATTACATGCGACTTTTTAATTGTTTACTTCGTTGAAATTTGAATATCAATGAAGTCGCCAGAAAATTATGAAAAATAGATTTAGAAAAAGAGATTTTCTAAACAAATGACTTTGCCATTCCTTTTATGGGATTCCAAGAACAATTTTTTTTTTTTTTGCATAAAAACATACGTAAGAGCAGCGGCAGAATGAGTCTCTGGACACAGGGTGGGAGGCATGCTTGGGGGCGCTTTTTTACCGGAAAAATTGTTGATGAGCAAAAAAAAAGAGGCGGGCTAGACGGAAGAATATTAATTTTACTGCCCCCCCTCCCCCTATATACACAGGCACATCGTTTTGATGCATTTTCTGTTTATATTCAGAACTTCTTACATTGCCTTCAAACAAGTAATATGGGTTTCCAACATATCGTAACACTAAAATATTATAAATGTAATAATTTGTACATTTCTTTGGACTTTGCTGCATCATGCCCTAGCAAGGTTCAAAATTTTATATTTTATACAACAACCAAACTGTCCAATATTTAGGAAAACAATGCTATACTTTCATGCGATAGTTTAGAAAATCTATCAAATAAGTCTGATACAAAATAATTTAATGAAATTCTACTAAAACTATTCTATTAAGTTGAGTTAAATTATATCCTCATGTTATGAACGAAATTATTAATCTAATGTTTTGAAAATTCAATGAGTCTTAAACTTTTTCATTATTCAGAAAATATTGAGAGAGCTGGAAGAATATTTGAATACAAGTTATATTTCTCGCAATTAATGCAAATATTTTTCCTAAAACACTTTGACATTGTTCGGTTAATTTTGTGAGATACAAAATTTCTTTCTTTCGCGTATTATTACGATTTTGGGATATTGTAGTTTTTGTGTCAATAAATGACAGAAACATGTAAAATCTGTTTTGAAAAATACTTTATCAATGATTAATCAGATTTCGATTCTACAGTAAAAAGTGAGTAACTTTTTTAGGAAATTTTTCTTCTAAACCGTTGTTTTCCATCCCAAAATGCTTTCTGAAGTCTAACTGAGCCGTCGTTCGTTTTTCACGTTAACTCGTGCTTAGTCAGTCAGCTTTCGTGATATTTAAATAAAATCTTTAGGGGTATACTTCGGAATGCCCTTCGACTGATGGAGCAAGAGGAATTAAAAAATTTATTGAAAAAAAATTAATTGAATGTTTACTGACGCTCTGCGTCTTTTGGACTTCTCTTACTCCTCAGGGGAACAGTAACATTTCGGAAGGCATTTTCAGGTGGAAAACGACGATTGAGAAAAAAAAAATTTCTCACAAAAGTTACTCACTTTTTAGCGTAGAATCAAAATCAATAAAGAAAAATATGTCATTCTATTTTAAAAAATGACTTCCGGTCTGAATGGGCTACTTCCGGTGGGCGCCGGAAGTTAAAAATACCTCCAAATCGATCGGGCATAGTCCATTCACTATAAGAAGGTACTGAACTTTTAATTTTATCACGTATTTTAGATTTTAAAAGGGGTGGACGGGTGGTCTGAGATACCCTGTATATCACTGCTACCAATAGAAAACCTACACGCGTACACGCGCGCGTTTTTGAAATTCAGAAAAGAAGATTTTTGGTTGTGCTTTATTAATTGTTCAATATCTTTGTTTATAAAAATATATTTGTATATAAAGCTATTTTAGGGGGGCCCAAGTGTCCTCTGGGGCGCCACTCTAACAGGGGCGTGGGTGGGCGCCCCTCCTGAGGGTCTACGCCCGTCCGCCGCTGCGTAAGAGCATTTTTATTTGATTCCAATATCAAAATGTAATATTTATTCATCAGATGAAATACTTCTGTTTTCGAAAAATAAATTTTAGGAGTCGAATAATTTTAAGCCTCATTTTATTCATTATGGTGTATGCATGATTTATTTCTAATTTTAAAAATGCCATGGAAATTTATATCAAATCAAAAACTTAAGAAAACAATAAGTTGACGTATGGACCGGAAAATGACTGGGAATTTTTTGACAGCAAAAAATACTGGGAAATGACAGTGAATTTGTTTTTTGACTGAGAATTTCACCAATTTTCAGAAGAAAAATCTATGCAATCACTTAAAATGTAACAAAATTCATATAAAATGATATGATGCAATTTGAAATAAGTTTGATTTCAACTCTTATCTTAGCGTTAAGTTCGATGGTTAACTTTTTCAAATTTGAAATCATTCAGTTTACAATGCGTACTGCTAAGATCTTTCACTTTAATAATTTTCTATTTTAGGTCTTTCAAAAGAATTTTGAAAGGCAGTTTTGAAGACTTTAGCAATTAAAAATTAAGAACATTTGTGTTTGAAAATTTTGTATAAAAGCGTTTAAATTTGATCAACTGTAAATATAAATTAATTAGTGATCTTCACAGTTGAACTGTAATTCGAATATTAGTATATGAATGATAATTGATTTGATGTGACTCCGGTGCATTCACGCGTTATTATGCGACATGTTGTTGTACATTACGATACAGCGGAAGATCACTCTTCACATTACACTCCGCTGTATCGTAATGTACAACATTACGATACTCATAACTTAATATTCCTCATTTTATGATAAAATAGTAAAATATTGTACTATTTTTCCAAAGTAGCAAAAAATATTATCAGACCAGAAAGTTCCTTATTGATACAAAAATTTGCCAGACTAGAAGCTTTGAATATTAATAATAATAATATTTATATTTCTAATTCTGAGTTGGATCAGAAAATTTTTGAGAAAATCATAATTCTCACCTGGAAATGGGAATTTTCCAAAAGAGTTACAATTTTGACTTGGAACAGTGCATTTTCTGAAAGAATTATAATTTTAAGTTGGGACAGGGGATTTCGGTAAAAAAATAAAACTTAGTACAACTGTGACAGGGAATTCCGTAAAGAATGGTAATTTTGACTTCTGAACAGGGAACTTCGCAAAGAATTATAATTTTTATTTTAGGTTCACTTTAGAACACGAAATTTCGTTCAGAATTATATTTTTGACTTTAGGGCAGGGAGTTTCCGCAAAGGATTATAATTTGTCTGGGAACAGGGAATTTTTGACATGGAACGGGAATTATGGAAAATAATTTTAATTCCAATTTAGGAGAAGGAAATTAAAAAAAAACATGTTCCAAGTCGCGATTTGAAACTTTCCACTTCCAAATTTTGGGAAAAGGGAGTTACTATATTTCTGAATTATAATATAATATAATTATAATATAAATTTTTGTAAGTTAATGTATTTCTGATTTGGAACAGCTCGGTGTAGGGAATTTTATAAAGGAATTATAATTCTGAGTTTGGGCGGAGAATAAATATGTAAATATAAAAAAAATATCGTAAAGAATTATAATTTAGACTTTGAAACAGTGAATTTCGTTAAGAATTATAATTTCGTCTTAGAACAGGTAATTTTTGACATCGAACTGAAAATTTTTGAAAACAAAATTTAATTCTGATTTAGAAATAGGGAATTGACAAAAAAAGTCTCTGTTCCAAGTGAGAATTCATCAGATGTTGAAAATTCTTTGTGCCAAATGAAATTTTGTTTAAATGTAGAAATTATTTTTTTTTTTGCACATAAAAACTAGCCACAATTTTAAACTTTCCTCTTCCAAATTAAAAAAAAGGAGTTACTGGGAATATTTCTGAATTAGATTAGACATTTTGTAAATAAATATAATTCGGAGTTTGAACAGGGAATTTTTGAAAATAAATGTAATTGCGACTTGGAACAGGGAATTTCCGTAAATAATTTTAATAGAACGGAGAATTTTGAACCATTTTAATTTTGAATTAGAAGGAAATATATTTTTTTAATTCCCTGTTAAAATTCTAAAATATCATTCTTTTACAAAACTCTGTTCCAAATCAGAAATATTTGAAATCTTTTAAAAAATTTATAAATCTCTTGAATTCTTTAAAAATAGGTTGCGAGCATTCTAATCTTTTGATCTTTTTAAAATTAACTGAGAAAAATGAACAATTGACCGGGAGAAACCGTAAAATGAGCAGGAATTTAAACTCATCCATCAGGTTGAACATTCATTTGTTTTGGTAGAAATTGCAACTTTTTTGGTTAAAAATCATAACTGTTTGGTCGAAAATTAATCTGTTTTGGTAGAATTCAACTAATTTTCTTTTAAAATTAACAACTTTTTTGTTGAATTATCGACTATTATATTTTTCGTTGAGAATTCGTCTTTTTTTGGTTAAAATTTCAAGTACTTAGTTGAAAGTGGAACTACTTTGTTAAAAATTCATTTTTTAAAAAGTAATATCATTAGTTGAAACTTAATTTTTGGTTGAAAATTAATTTCTTTGATTAAAAATTCCATTATTTTGTTAAAAATTCGTTTTGATAACTGGAAATTTAACTATTCTATTTTTATTAGAAAATTAATCTTCGTTAGTTGAAAATTCATATATTTTGTTGAAAAATTGTCTCTTTGGGTAGAAAATTCATCTTGTGGGTTGAAAAATTCATTTCTTTGGTTGAAGATTCATCATTTTAATGAAAAATTAATTTCTTTGGTTGAAAATTTAACCACTTTCTTGAAAGTTCGTTTTTTAAGTTGAAAACGTTGAAAATTAATTTTTTTGACTGCGAATGTAACCATTCCATTTTTTTTTGAAAATGTATCTTTTTTTATGTAAAAATTTAATTCATTTGGTAGAAACTTCATACATTTGGTTTGAAAAATTCACTTTTTTAGGTTGTAAAATACATTTTTTTGCAGGAAATTCGTCTTTGGCTTGCAAATTCAATATTATGGGATGAATTTTTTTCTTTATTGACTCAAAAATCTTTCTTTGTTGAAAATTGAGCCGCCGGATGCAATAACCAGTCCGACGCTCGAAAACGCGTAAAAGTATTGTCCGATCGTCTCAAAAAAAGAAAATGTTCAAAATCGAAAAATCAATTCTTCTTAATTGTAGAGAATGAGGAAATGAAACCTTTTTTTATCGGAATTTTTTTTTTGTCAAAGGTTTGTTTTTAATAATAAAAACGAAATATTGAAAAAAGTATATCTCTGATTTAATTAAGTCTTAAAACTTAAATCGTTCGAACTCGGCCAAATATTATTGAAATGAGTTCATATTCGCATGACATATTCCAAATATTCTAGCGATGCGTAGGAAATCATGAAAAAATTAACAAAAATTTATTGTTAAATGATCTTTAATTGCAAAATGAGGTCAATCGATAATTGTGTTTTCTTGGTTTCGCCGGTAAAAAGAAAAAAAAATCATTTTTACTTAAAACTTACAAAACGCGCGAATTATGAAATACGGGAAATCTCCCGGTGTAATATTTGTCTCCGTCAACATTTGACTTACAAATTAAGTTTTCTTTTTAAATAGAACAATTATAAAGGTAACGTTCTAAGTTTAGTTTTTTGTTTGGAATATTTTATTTATAATTAATGATTTTAAATGAACAGTCAGATATTTCTAAATATTAGGTCATTTTTCTTTTTCTTAATGAAAAAATTTCAAATTAAATGGTTTATAAATGGAATATTTCAAACTGAAACAATATTTGAAAATTGAAAAGCCTTTAATTATAAATATATTTAGAAGTTATTTTAAAATTGGAAATAGTTTATGAAGTTTTAATCCGGCGATTACGTTTACTTAACTAATAAAACTTTCCAATTGAAACAGTTTAATTTTTAACATTAAAATCTGGAAATTCTAAAATTGTGAACTGATTCCGAATCGTCTTGTAAATTCAATTATTATTCACTTTTTAATCCTGAAAGTACAGTTCAATTTTTAAAATCATTAATTAATTTATATTCACAGTTGATCAACTAAAAATGTTTTTTATCCAAAATCTTCGATTTCAAGCGTTTCTGATTTTTAACAATTTCAAATTTAAATTAAAAGGTTTCAAAATAATTATCCTTGACAGTTAAAGTACCTCTTATTGAAATTCCCAGACTTGAAAAATTTTTTTTTTTCAAATTCCGTGACTTTTTCAGTCAAATAAAATTCCCTGACTTTTCCCTGATTTTTTCTCTGACCTATGGCCACACTGTGGTCATTTTTTTCTTTAAGGAAATGAAAATTCCAGGCCCATGAGCAAAATTCCAGGAATTTTCCAGGTTTTCAAGGATTTCCAGGATGCCAGACACCCTGAATAAATGAATGAATGAATGAACAATACCTTGCCAGTAACAGCCGACCAGACTTTGAGAGTATTGTCATCGGATCCGCTCACTATCCTATTTCCCGAGAACTGGAGGCAAGTAATGACGTGATCGTCGTGGCCCTTGAGAACCTTTGGTGGACGGATTGGTTTCGTTCGCCAATTCATTTTGATATTGTGCTGCCGCATGTAGGCCTGCTTCCACGGAGACGAGCAATTACTCGAGGTTCTCGAGTTTTTACGTTTCGACGAGGGCGAGTCTTTAGGATCATCTATTCCAGCTGCTCTGCACTTTTCCTTCCAGAGCAAATTGTCATCCGCGAGGAATCGCCAACTACGACAAGTTTGCGCTGCCCGCAGCAGATCACGAGGTTCCAGAAAGGCTAATACGGATAAGGCTAGTTCTTTCGGCAGTAGAGAGATAAAGTCCCTTTGAAACTGAGGTTCTATCACTTGCATCATGTGACGGACCTGCGTCGGCTCGCACCTTTCTATTAATTCGTCTATCGCTAATATCCTTTCAGCGTTTGACCACCTCTGCAACAATTTTCCATCAATAAACTATTATCTCAGGGATCACAGCACAAAAGGAACTCAAAAAAGATAAAATAGGGTAATTTTCTCAAAAAAGGGGAAAGTAGGGGAAAAATTAAACATTTATTTTTACATGTCGAAAAGAACAAACAACCTTCTCATAAGAAATGTTATATTTTAAAATAATTTTCACTGATTTCTGCCATTTAAGAATTTATTTTTAAAAATTGGATATATTTAGGTCGTTGGGAATCCATTCACAGTGATATAAAAAAGTAGAAAACAATAATATTTGTGGGTCGATATCCACAAGCAAAGACATTTTTTTGTTTAAATCGGGTAATATCTTCTGTTCTCTTTTTTAAATTTACAATTAGAAATTTTTAAAATTCAAAAATAAATTTTGCCTTATTCACAACTTTTTGAAGATGTACAAAAACATGTTTTTTGGATTGATTCGAACCTGACATTTCTTCAGCCTAAATCACGACAAAAGCTTTTTCCGAAAAAGCAAAATGATAAAATGTTTCTTTGGTTCAAGCTGAATAAATTTCAGGTTCGACATATATTTTTTTTAAATGTGTGCATATGACTGAATAAAAAAAAACTTTTTGCACATTTAAAAAAAATTGTGATTGAGCAAGAAATGTATGTTTAAATTTCGTAATTTTTTATTATTGTTTAATAGTAAAAGCTGTAAATATAACAAATTCGACATAATTTTTGAAACAATAGGAAAAATTAATAAATAATTTATTTAAGTGCTATAATTGCTTTAATTATTATTCAATAATTTCAAGTTTTTTGAGAATATGAGGAAAAGGGGAATCTAAGAAAAAAATGGGAAGACTTTGCACCCTGTTATATTTATAAATGCAGACTTCACGGCCCAAAATTCTCTCAAAGGAGGAGAAAAAGGGAGATTTTGTACGACAAAAGGGGAATACATTCTTTAAAATAAATAACTTATGAAGGTGTCATATTGAATTCAATATGAAACGTTTTGAATTCCTAATATCTCTCATGTAAAAATATTGCATTTTAAACCAAGAATATTAATTTTCAAGCCAAAATGATGAAATTTCAACAAAGTACATGAATTTTCAAAAATAAAAGTCGAATTAAAAAAAAACAGTTGACTTTTAAACCCAAAGATATGAATTTTTAACCAAGAAATATGTTTTTTTTTTCAACCAAATAGTTGAATTTCCAACAAACAAATTAATTTTAGACCAAAGGGTTGAGTAATAAAGTTGAGATGAAAGGATAGGTTTGGGTAGATTAGAATACGGCAGTATAGGTTAAGGTATGCTATGGCAGAATAAGAGCGGATTGGGTCCGAAAAGATATGATAGGATAAAATCGGATATGATAGAATAGGATACAATACGTTAGGATCGGATTCGATAGGACCGAAATAGATAGGATAGGATATGATCGGACATGGTGGGATATTATAGGATCATACAAGATTTTTTAAGATAGGATAGAATAAAATCTGATACGATATCAAATAAACGGATTAGAGGTGACTTGTCAAAACCACCTTTCACTGAAAATAAGTAAAATTTATGAAAAAAAAAACCAACTGCTCAATCGGAATCTGCGGAGAATATGTGAAAATGCAGATGTTCATATTTTTTATAGCGCTATTTTTTGTTTGTTTGCGAGTCATAATAATGAAATTGAGCAGTTCCTAATATCTTTTTAGAGTGTGGTATTATGAGCCAGAATAGCTGTACTGGGTGCTCCTTCCAATTCCATATATCTTTCCTGCTTGCGTCTCGAAGGCAGAATATGCAGTCTCATTACGCAGATAATATTGCTTCAGTTTACTTTAAACCTAAAGTATCTCAGTTTGTCAAAGTAAAATAATTATACACGTGCCAGAGTTCAACTTCCGCTCAATTGATAAGGTGATACTAATTAAATTTTTTCATCTCACCAAGCATCTCTATGATCATCTGCTTACGCAATTTATTCCTGGAAAGGGGAAAACACAAATATCTTAAAACACTATAATATATCTACACGATATATCAGAATATTTATTAGTTACGCTGCTCTCAAAATTCGGCTTTGAACAGTTTTTCCTACATTTTGGAAAAATGAGGACTCTCAATTCTCTTGTTTTAACCCTGGCGTACCTTTGTACCCGGTGATCCTAAGTGGGTCAGAATTCTAAGAAAAACGGGCTGGGACCAGTTTCTCAAGGAAGTGAGGAGTGCACTCTCGGAGGTGCCCGGGTCAATTAGAGACGTGGACACCCTGGAGATGGCAGCCAATATTTCCACAGAGGCCAGCAGATTTACATATTAAATTAATTATGAACCCACAACAATCCGAAAGGCTGGAGAGACACAATGGTGGAACGGGAAACTAGAAGAGCTTTGTAGAAAAACCACAGAGTGGTTTAGACGTGCTGGGGCCATGGATTTACTGGCCAAGCTGCACACTCGAAATCTGGATGCTATTTTTGGCACCCTTAAATTGCCGGACAGGGGATAATTAGCTTTAACCGAGGAGATCTTGGTTCACCTGATCAATGCACATTTTAGGGGCTTCAAAAGGAAAGAGCCTTCAACTACACCTCCAAAGAGGTGATCAGGGCGACCATGATTGCACATGGTGTATAGATTGCAGTTGCGAAATGGACCTGCCACATATTGGCCTCTGTTGTGGTGCTTGATAGTAGATGAACTGCTTCATCTTCTTACGAGTCGGGACTACCACGCTATAGGCTAGGACTGGGTTGGAACGAGCACCTGGATTGGAACGAACACCTGGAAAACAATTGCAAAAAGCTAGTAGTAGTAGCTATGGCTCTATAGGAGAGCCTTAATAAAAAGCTGGGGCTTGAAGCCAGAGACACTCATGTGCATCTGCACAGCGATCCTGCGCCCCAGGCTAACCTATGCGACGGTGGTCTGATAAAGCTGGGTCGAACTGTCCACTGTGAAGTGGCGACTGGAAAGAATCAGAAAACTGATTCTAAGATGCGTCACTAGTGCCTCAAAATCGACACCCACAATGACATTGAGGGCACTAACAGGATCGGAGGCTTTCCATCTCATCATCAAGGCCGTGGCTGCAAAGACGGCCTGGAGATTAAATATCGTGCAAGGCGGAAGAATTTCGACGGCAGTGCGGATCCCCACCGACATCGCGAGTAGGCCGATCCTGAGCATGCCTAAAGACAAAACACACACTCGCTATCTCTTCAGCAAAAGTTTCGTGTGAGCCTATTCACGAAGGTGGATTGGGTTAGCGGCGAAGCACACCTGCCAACTATGGGGACGACTGGTTTACATATGGCTTCAGAAATACTTGAACGGCAGGAGCTGGTCTATAATGTAGAAGGATTGGAATAGGCTTCACAATGCCGATGGGGTATTACGCCACAGTCCTTATTACACTCTTTATAAGACAGAGGTGGAGTAGAATGAAGTTTCACCAAAAAATGCCGCAGGTATACCAGTTATGCAAGAAATTTTGATGGAAATACTATGATTCTTATATTTTCCGTCTGTGCCCCTGAAAGGTTGACAACCCGCTTGCGCAGCTCATCAGCATGGTCGATATATTTCTCAAACTACTCAATGTCAAGTGGGGGTTCGATCCTGGCCCATAATAACTAGAAGCTCCGGGTTCGGACCTAGACCCTTGAAAATTTAAAAGGTCTGGGTCCGGACCCGCCTTTTGTTGGTTGAAATCTACTAGCGAATTGTTTTTTTTTTAACTCAACCTTTTTTTTAAACTGAAAATTAGGCTATTCTATGACTGGATGAAGACTTATCTTATTTAGTTGTAAATGCAACTGTAATCTTTCGTTGAAAATTTGTGTTTTGTAGGACTTCAATTTTCTTGGTTAACAGTGCATCCATTTTTTGAAAGTTTGATTATTTTATTAAAAATTCAACTATTTTGTTGAAGTTTGAGTGTTTAGGCATCGCAGAAACCCGAAAACAGGAGAGACCCAAAAAAAAGGTTCAGGCTTCGGGATAATTTCCGGAGAGATTATAAAGTGCCAACTAGCATCCTTTTCAACAAGGCCTTCATCCCAGGAAATATGGAAGGACAGTATTAAATCTATTGAAAGAGAATAAGAAGCAGCTGCATGAACTTAACAATAAATCCATAAATTATCAAAATAGCTGTTTAAGGTAGACCTGGCGTCAAGTACCTTCAATCTCTTCTCGCGAGGTCTAATTAAAACAAAGAGGGTGTGAGGTCAAAAAGAAAATGGAAAAAAAATCACTCGGACGTTACAAAGGGAAGGAAATGATGGAAAGTAGGGAAAGGACAGGAAAGCCAAGATCAATAAGAAGGGAAAAGTAGGGTGAAATATAGGGAGGTGTACAGTTATGTGAGGAGTCGTAACGGAGAGTAAGGGAAGTATGAGGAGGAAAAGGTGGGGAAATTAATGAATGGAAAGTGATGGAAAGTAGAGTGGTAGGGAAAGTCAGGTGACGGGAAGTATGACGTGAAAGGAAGAGGTAGTCGGAAAGTGGGAGAATTGCAGGGTGAGGAAGTAAGGTGAAGTATTATTAGGGGTGATAGGGGAAGTAGGAGAAGTGAGGTTATGGTTATTAGGGGAAGGACGGGGAAGGGAGTGGTATTAGTGCAGTGAGGGCGAAAAGGGAAGGGGAGTTAGGGGAAAAGGAGTAAGGAGAGGGGAAGTAGTTGATAGGAGTGGAATGGAAGGAGGAAGTAAGGGGAAGGGATAATAGGGTATGGGTGAGTGAGCAGGCCTAGTGCGAGGGGAAGTAGGCGGAAGGAGGGAAATTAGGGGACTGAAATTATGGGAGAGGGAGATTTTAGCTGAAAATTCATGTGTTTGTTGAAGATTCATAATTTTAGTTAAGAATTCATTTCTGTGGTTAAAAATATAACTGTTTCTTTAAAGGCCGTGGCTGCGGGTACCGAAATTCCGGTACTTAAAGTAAGTACTTTGAAAAAAATTAATTTTTTGTGTGTAAAAGATTCATCATTTTATCATTCAAGTACTTGGCTTCAAAAAAACTCTCTTTATGCAAGTTTGACTATTTTGTAGAAAAATATGTTTTTTTGTTGAAAAATTATACATTCGTATTAAAAATTGAATTGTTTTGTACATAATTCGTCTTTTTGATAGAAAATTAATCTTCTTGGTAGAAAATTAATCTTTCTTTTTGAAAATTCAACCTTTTGCTTAAAAATTCATCCTTTTTGGTTGAAAATTCAACTACTTGATTGAAAATAATTTTATGTTGATTCTTTTTCATCTACTGGTATAATATCAATATTTTATAAATATTGATTTTATTCTCAAGTTGTGAAAAATGACTTTCTAGCTCCTCTGGGATCCAAAACTATGAAACTTGATTGATAATTGAAGCACTTTGTTAAAAATCCATTTTTTTGAGAGTCACCTCTTTGGGTGAAAATTTAACTTTTTTTTTTAAATTCGTTTTTGTCTTAAAAATTGATCATTTTATCTGAAAATTTGACAATTTCATTTTTGGTTAGAAAAATCATCCTTTATAAGTTGAAAATTCAGATATTTTATTGAAAATTCGTTTTTTCGGTTAGAAAATTAATCTTGTTTGTTCAAAAATCGTCTTCTTTGGTTGAATTCAATTGGTTTAAAATTCTCATTCTCATGGTTGAAAACTAATTTCCTGAACTGAAAATTTGTCGATTCAATAATTTTTCGATATGGCGCGTAGTTTTTGTTTGAATCGTAAAAAATAACATTGAAAATGAAAAAATTAAAGTTTTGCGAAAAACGACACAACGTACGAAAAAAAATTAATGAACAAAAAATGTTCATCCAGAAAGGATCTACAGATTTTTCATGAATAATTTTTAGATCAGACCAGTATATTTCCTTTTAATCGTAACAAATAAGATTGAAAATAAAAAAATAAAATTTTTCGAAAAACGAGACAAGAGACGAAAGAAATGAAATGACAAAAGTGGTTCAACCAAAAAAGATTTATAAGTTTTGTTATAAAATCTTGTTATAAATATATACTAAAAAAAAATATTAACTTCTTGGAAAAACGACACAAGCTACAATATCATTTTATTTAACAAAAATTTTCGCCTAAATTATATCTACGAATTTGCTTATAACTACTTTACGCTAGGATGCATATTTTTGGTTCAAATCGTAAAAAATAACATTGAAAGTAAACAAAATTATTTTATGAAAAAACGATACAAGTTGCAATAAAATGTTTAATAATAATTTTTGTATAGAATGCGCCCTTTCTTAACCATAAAAATAGGACAATGAAAATACGTATATGTTTCAATACCAATGCATATTATGAATTGTAATAACATAAATTTATTGAAATGCTACATTTTTCAGGATAGCTGAGAATAAAAATTAGTGCAAAATAAAAAGCAAATATTGAAGTAATCATGAAAAATAAAATTTGTACATAATTTTGCAATATCTGAATAAGCAATCCCAGGCCGAGGTACAGAAATAAATGTAATATGCATTTGATATACTATTGTTGAACATGTAGAAAAGTTCACATTGCGGATAAAATCGTGTGCGAAGCACGAGACACGTGATGAGAATGTGTTCGTTAAAGCCGAAGGAGCTTTAACAAAAGAGAATTCACAATCAAAACAGAGAAAACTATTTTATGTGAAAAACTAATATGAATATCAAAAAATACGAGCGTTATTTGTAATAGTCACCGTGCCCCACACCGACACCATACCCCATTGTCCCCTACTTGTAACAAGTTTTACTACCCAACTCTGATGAGTATTTTTCTTTTTTAGTACTTTCCTCTCTTCCAATAAACGGTCTGGAAAATTTTAATCCTTTAGAGTTTAGTCAAACTGCATTAATTTCAGGGTCCCCTTTTTTATGACCGATCTTTCTTTCTTAATCCGGAATCTGCAACGAACGAATTATCCGCGGACGAGCGTGGCGTTCTTACAACTCATTCGTCGACAATCGAATTTATCATTCAACGTCACCCGGAACTTGGCGAGCTTTGCGAACAATGTGTCCCTTTTTTTCTTTGTCTGTGTGTGTGCGCGCGCCCTAACGAGTACACTCACAGAAGGCAAACGGATATAAAGCCAGCGTCGAAACGATCGCGAGAGGAGAAAATTATATACCTTTCCTTGCATATCGCATTAATCACTCTCGTACGGTCGCGATTCGCTTTCGTACTGCTTAAATAATTTATGGGAATCTGACGTGAAATTATTAGGCACCGTATATTCTTAGCGTCACATGTCATCGGCACCACCGCACCGCCTGTTTTGCGAGTCATAAAAAAGTGGCGATTTCGTAAATCCTCTCGTATTGACGGCACCAGTGTTGGGTAAGTTACTTTTTTTTGAGTAACTAAAATCGGGGTCAAAAGTTGAGGCTACTCACTTCTTTGGATTGCTCGCTGTTGACGACTCCGGGGTCGGAATTGAGAAATTCCAAATGGCGGATCCAATATGACGGACTAAAATGCAAAAAATATGTGACTTGAATGAAAGACATTACTAAAGAGTTTTTTATTCTGCTATTGTACTATATTATCAGCTATGTTGAATTTTACAATTTTGACTATGGAATAGTCATCAGCGACCAAAAAAACCACTTAGTACTGACTTTCATTCAAATCACGTGACTTTCGCATTTTACTCCGCCATATTGGATCTGCCATTTAGAATTTCTCAATTTTGACCCCGGATTCGTCATCAGTGATAAAAAAAAGACTAGTGCATACAAATTTGTATCAAAATACATTGAGTTTTGTGGCAGTTATTCCAAGTGCGCATATATGCGTCATTACCAGTTAACTGGTTAAGGGGTCATTCTACTATCTCACTTTTGAAAAATCAATTTTTTTTTTCATTTTTCGACAGGTTATATATTCGGAAATATCATATTAAAATTTCTCACAGAAATTCGGAGTCTTTCTATACTTTTGAGAGCTTGGAGTAAAAGCGCGTAAAGAGCTGAGCGCTTGAGTAGAGCATCCGAACGCTGCTTATGTTTCAGCGGTGGTAATTGTTTTCGATGCATATCCGGAATTATTGCTGTTTATTTTCAAATATGTTTATTTCCCAATTTTCTACTTTTAATTTAAATATTAATATATAAAGAGTGACGAAGCGGTTCTTTAAATTTTTAATTTTATGATCCGCTTCGTCACTCTAGAGCTATGGTCATACTAATAAAGAAAATTACTTATTTATTTGTTTCAGATGGTGCTGACTGGAGATATCGTGCGCGCAGTGGACATGCCTTTTTTAAGACACTTTGTTTATTGTTAAATAATACCTAAATATATAGTAGTAGTTTTTGAGAAAAAAATTCTTGTAAATCATCTTTTTGCCGAGATAGTAGAATGAACCCTTAATAAAAAGCATCGGAAAGCTCAAAGTCTCTTGAGTCCAACGATATGATCACATTTATCCTAAAAGCAAATAGTTGAATTTTTAATTATAATTATGAATCCTTAATAAAAAAACCTAATCTTTTTACAAAGTAGTTCAAATTTAAGTCAAATAATCGACTTATTAACTAAAAAAAGATTAATTCTCAACGATGCATGTAACAGTTGATGTTTCATCCAAACGATTGCATTTTTAAACAAAAATAATACATTTTCAACCAAGAAGATTACATTTATACCAAGAAAGATGAATTTTCGACACGATATATAAATTTTCAATCAAAAATGGGAAGTTTCAACTAAAAAGATTAATTTTTAACCAAATAGTTACATTTTCAACTGAAAAAGATAAATTTTGAACCAAGAATGGAATAGTTTAATTGTCAGTTAAAAATTTTTATTTTCAACCAAATATGAAACGAATTTTCATCAAAATAATTAAATTTTGATTTAATTAGTAAATTACATTTTTTATAAAAAACAAGATGACTTTTTAACAATAAAGTTGCATTTTAAATAAAATAATTTAATATTCAGCCAAATAATAGAATTTTTAACCAAATGAGACGAATTCCGAAGCAAAACTATAATAGTAGCCTTTTCAATAAAAAAAACTTTTGCCCAAAAATAGCGTTTGATCTATGGGTCGATTATGGGTAGAAAATTAATCTCTTTTGGTTGAGGATTCAGCTATTTTCTTTCAAATTTGTCTTTTTTGGATGAATGCAACTGTGATTTTGGTATGAGGATTCAGCTATTTTGTTGAAAAATCGTCTTTTTTGTTTGAATTCAACTGCAAATTTTGGTGAAAAGTTTAACTAGTTGGTTGATAAATAATGAACATTTTTATTGAAAATTCTACTCTTTCTTTGAAAAGTGCTGATTTTTGTTTGGAAATTCATCTCCTTGTACTTGTTAAAGGCACCTTCAACGTTGAGATTGCTCAGAAAACCAGTAAATTAAAAAAGAAGCTTCTAAGCGCTTTTTAAATAATTGACCTTGATATGACCTTCACAGGTTAAAATGAAAGATTTTCATAGATCAATTTTCACGTACAATTTCCCATTGTTTACGAGTCCGCAGTCAAAAATAGGGATTTCTATTTTAAAAAATCGTCTTGATCTTTAAATGACCTTGAAAATTGACCTGAAGGTCGAGGCTGACAAGGTGGTCAAGGTGGTTCGCACTTTTACATTTTATCGACGTTTTGAAAGCATCTTAAACGTTTGCTTTACCCAGAAAGCCACGTAAATGATTAAAAAGGATATCCGATGGGGTTTTGGACATTTGACCTTGATTTTTGACCTCTCCAAAGTCACAGAAACAAGCTTTCCATAGTACATTTTGTAAGTAAAATTTTCCGCTCTATTCAAATCTACAGTTAAAAATAGGGGTTTCCATTTTAAAAAATCGTCTTGACCTTGAAATGACCTTGAAAATTAACCTCAAGGTCAAAATAAATGGTACAGTTAAATGTCTCCCTATGTCCTGGTCTACTTTTGTATGAAACGTTTTTTATGCAGATTGGGTAGTTTCGAAGATATTTGGATTTATAGTTTAAAATGGGTCACCCTGTATATTAACTTTTTTTGTTGAAAATTGTTCTTTTTATATTGAAACGTCTAAAATTATATGTTTGTTAAAAATTTTAATCATTTTGATGAAGATTTAACAATTTGGTGGAATTCCTTTTGAGTTGAAAATTTGACTGTTTTGTAAAAAAATTGACCTTTTTGGCTTAAAAATTCAACTATTTTGGTAGAAAATTAAAATAATTGGTTGAAAAAATAACTTTTTTGTCGAACATTTAAAAATATTGTTGAAAACTAACTTTTTTTGCAAATTTAAAAAAATTTGGGTTAAACATACAACTATTTTGGTAGAAAATTCAACTGTTTTGTTGTCAATTCTTTTTTTTTTTTAATTTTTTTTTATTGGGAATTTTTCTTTTTTAATTGAAATTTAACTATTCCATTTTTAGTTGACAATTGATCTTTCTTAGTTAAAAATTCGTCCTTTTGGTAAAAAGTTAATCTTCTTTTTGAAAATTCAACTTTTTGGTTGAAAATTCAAGTATTTGTTTAAAAAATCATCTATTTCGTTGAAATTTCAATATATTTTTACTTGAAATATTAAGAATTTAATGCGTCTCAAATTGAATTCAATACGAGATACATACATTAATTTTCTTTGCAAAAATTGATTTCACTGTTATTCCCATATTTTCATGAAAAATCACCCTATTTCTCCTGTTCTGAAACCATTTTTTGCGGGGAAGTCTGTATCCTTTTTAAATGTCTTTTGCAAGACTTTTTCAATTTTACTTTAAACTGATGGTTTCTGAACATCGTTACCGGATTTTAGGCGCAAGCCACGAAATGAACTAAGGAAACAAACATACGTCTAACAACTGAAAATAATCTGGTTCGAAGAAAAGTTTAAAGAGCCTCTTCCGTCAAACTCAGTCACGCTATTTTAAACTTTGTTCAAGTATTATAGAAAATTATAGTATATCTACTCTTCTACTGAGATTTTCATTTCTAATATCCATGAAAGCTTTCTTTTTAAAATCGAATAAATCAACTTAATATGATTATAATATCAAAGAATTTTCAATCTAGGTTTAGAGCAAGATCAGAATAAATATCCGACTCTGCTTTATTCTAGATTCAGGAATTATAGATTACGAATCGTTTAGGAACCAGTTTGCGAGCAGTTTGACCGCAGGTCAGATTAAATAACTTTTCCCTGATACCGGATTAGCTCTGATAGAGCGATTATGGGAGAATTATGCGAGTGGAAGTGACACTAATTGTAGTCGACACTCTTTTTTTCCTTCTCGGTATTTACCGAGATATAATAATACATAAAAGGGAGTAAAAAGTTTGCCCGAGGCACGTTTGCTTATTGGAAGAGTCTATTGTGCTTCTCTGTCGCAACTTTAAGCGGAAGTCAATGCCCGAAACAGGATGTTCAGTTCGCTTAATTCTTTTTGTGTCTAACTTACCATATTCTTTTTTCTGACCAACATGCCCCTTATTTTTCTATATTAGAAAAATAATCCCTACGATGATTTGTGCGTGGAAACGCATACTTGCATTGGATTAGAAAGTATGCACAATTTTCTGATTATAGAGGAACATCCACTGACAGACGGTAACGCCCAAGTGGGTGGTTTTGATCCGGGAAAATTGAATTTATTATGCAGATCTTGTTCAGCGTCATGCTGATGCCACAGATATTCATTCCTTGGGGGAGAAAGTTTGATGAAAAATTATCTTTTATTTTCTTATCTTTAATTATCATATAGTGCGTCAGTCATGAAAGTTTGTCTTTTAATTAAAGTCTTGTAAATAAGTGTGTTAAAAGAGGGAGTTACGTTTTTAATAGAGGCCTCCTGAAATAATTTTAGCTTTTGGATGTAATTAGATTAAATGTGCCATTGTGCCACTTTCCCATGTACAATTCTGCGTCTCTTCATTATATCTTAATTCGATAAGTGTTTCTGGAGTTCTCGACTCTTGCTTTCGAATTTGTAAGAAAGTATGAGATTATTTGACATCGTCAAATCAGGGTTGCTACAAGTCCTGGAAGACTTAGCTTCCTGCAAACAATCAGAAGGCAATATTTTATTTAAATATAGTTAGGGATATTCAACCATCTCGTCGTTTTAAGGAACTTTCCTATTTTTTGACGCTTTCCATGTTCATAACTATTTAAAATTATTATAAACAGCGCTCAATAATTTTTTACTAAGCAATTAGTATATATATATTGTCATAGCGCAAAAGTTATTGAAGCCAAATACTGTACAACTATCAATACAACACTGGTAGTCCACGTAATTTACTCAGAGATTGATGTGTGTGAGTTCTTGCAGTTACGGCTTAAAGCGAGGGTGGATTCATAAAAAAAATATATTGTCATAGACATGTTTATATTTTTTATGGTGAAATAAAAGTGATGAAACTAGTTCATCTCAAATAACTTGAACATTATCGCGTGTAAGGGGACGTTGATTTTTAAAGGTATGTTGTTTAAAAGGTCGTGCATTAACAATCGCTGATTATTGAGGGTTTTTGTATCTCAAAATTCTTATAGAAAATTAGGCAAGGAATCTTATGAACAATAAACCATTTTTATTATTGGTAGACATACGTTTTGCGACTGTTTTAGGAAAAGTTATGACACTAGTTGATCTGGAAGATTTTTTATGAAAAAATGAAAGGTCTAGAACATTTCCTCTTAAAATTTGGTTGAAAAATCATTTGTTTGTAGCGTTGTGAATTGCAAGAGGTATCTCGGGTAATTATTAGTGCAGGCAGAAGTGTAAGTAGCGACTGAATTATAAGGATTTACGTCAATCATGCATAAGATAATTGTTTTCAATTATTGCTTCAAGAACGTTTTGAAATGACCAATTTATGAAATGAGTGCATTTTTAGATTATCAGTTTTCCTACTTGTAAAATGTAATAATATAAGTAGATCGGTTCGGTATGAAACAAAAATATTAACATAATATTCATGAAGCCACTTTTCAATAAATAATTGTTTTTACTCAATACTTTGGATACTTATTAGTGCCAACATGTGCTACAAATTTTATTGGTTTCATTCAGATCAGTTACCTTGACCCAGAATATTAAAAACAAGACGCGTGTAGTTAGATATTAGATATTTATTCAAATGGTAGTTTTCAAAACTTCTGAAGCTTAGGTATCTGGAATCAATAAAGATTTCCCTTTCACTTATCCTTCTTAATGTATGCAATTAATTAATCATAGCGAAGAGGGCGGCACTGGGTATATATTGGGCAGAATTTCTCTAAAAATTTATCACTCAGAAAGAACTTCTAGAAGAATCAGTCCCCTTACTTTGCGAAAATGAAAATCTTCTTTGCTGCGTTACTGTTAACCTTTGCGTTTTTAGTTGGTAAGTATTGGTCAAACCTATTTTGCAAACAATTTTTAATTGTCTTAATAATTTTTTTTTCAGTTAAATTCTTTGTTCGAATTATTCAGGTGGTTCACAGTTATTCAAATGTGCCGTTAGAGAGTAGAAGCTATCATTACTTTTTTCCCACCGTTTCATTGTTCACAATTTCTTCTGAACAACATATTTGGAAGAATTTTTCCACTGAAATGAAGCATTGCTTTAATATTTTGTGATTATATTTTACATTAGTGATCTATTAATTACAAATTGCTGTTTCAGTATTTTTTCTTACTTTTTGTTACGTGTAGACATGCTTGTTAGTCTTTTTTTTTCTAAGTCAAACAAAAGTAGGTATCAATTATTTCTAAATGAATTTCTCAACTTCTACATTCATGCAATTTTCACGGGCTTGTTACAGAATTAGCTTCAGCCCAGTCTGACTGTCCCTATGCACAGCAACCACAACCACCACCTCAGGCGGGATGTCAGGGAAAGTAACGCAGCCCCCAAAAGGACTGTTTAATCGTTTATTAAATGCGGAACAAACAAGAATGGGTAAATTAGCCAATGGTTCCTTTATTAAATTCAGCCGATATGAATAAAAGGTCAACACAAATAATCGAGCGCGATTATTTCCGCAGTTCAGGTGATTAACGATCGTCTATTCGTGTTAGCTGATTTTATTCACTTGAATATTGACTGATTTAAATGTTTTTGTATGTTTGGCATTCTTTAAAAAAAAACTTTTGGTTATAAGTCCTCTTATTTGGCACCTGTATAAACCATGTTTTATCATTAAAACTAAAACGTTAATTATTGAAAATTCTTTTTTGTTTTTAATCCCTATTTACCTATATCTATATTTAGGTCGTATGTACTTAGGTATAACTCAACTGTTCAGTTTTTTATTTTTCATCATTGTAATATGTATGCATCACTTATTCATTTTTACTCATACAATTGCTTTAGCAACTAAGTTTGACTAATTATCATTAAAAAATAAAACATGTTAGTACGCGAAGTATGCGACAAGCGCTCTCACTATGGGGTTTCGTAGGAAACGGATACGTTAAGATTTATTTTTAATTTTTAATTTCGTATCCTGGTTAGCCTTCAGTTATATTTGTGTGCAGTTTTTCAACGTTGACGCTAGAAGCTTATGAGGAAATTTGTTTGCTTTTACAGGAAATTTTCTATCCTCTATGCTGGTTTTGAATCCAATTTTAGTCAATTTTGAAATTTTGTTAATCGAAAGTTCTAAATTGTCATGTTTTTGCATAGCAGCGCTATTATGAGCATTCAACTTGGGGTTTTCAGTATTTTTCCTTGTATCGTCATTTTGAATTGTCGAATAGAAACCGAAACAGAAGGGTTTTACTACTATATATATATATATATAAACTACACATATATATATATATATATATATATATATATATCCTTTTATCGTTCTTCACTGTGTAATTATCAAATAATGGGATAACTGCATAAATTGTACATTACATATATATTTTTCAAATACTGCATAACATTTTTAAAATATCAGGGAACCGAACGACACAAAACAAAATTTCAAGTTCCAATTGTTTACATTACGTTATCGTATGCTAAAAAAATTAAACTTTCTTTGAATTATGACACTAGTGGATAGAAACAAATAGCGGTCATCGGCTACTCAAGATTGTTGATAACGTGACGAAAATAAGATTTCTTATTCTACGTAATAATTAAACTTAAAAAAAAAATAGTTGAAGATTAAAAATCGTGTTTCTAGTGTATTTAAATCATTTTCCTCAGAGAAACTGAAATAATAGTTTACTATCCATAAATGTCTCACAGCCCCTCAGGAAAAATTCAATGATTCAGGAATGTTTGACCAATTTTCATAGAGGAATTTTGACTTCAGATGATCCTTTAATATTCCCTGATCAATATCTGAAAATCTCGTTGTAACATTGTTATAAATACTTGTTCTAGGATGTTTAATGCTTTTTTCTCGAGAAAATTTGGCTTCAAATGAACGTTTGCTACTCCCTGATCTTAACCTGAATATCCCGTCGACTTGGTATTAAAAATAAAGGATCCAAATGTGTCAATCGCATTTTACTCGAGAAAATGTGGCTTATAATTAACTATTGCTACTCCCTCATCATCGCGTAACGTCCCAGTTAACTTGGCACTAAAAGTGAATGATCCAGGTATTTCAAGTGCATTTTCCTCGAGGTAATATATCTTCAAACCAATATTTACCATTTTCTGATCATTACTTGAACGTCCCGTTGAACTTATATTAAAAGTGAATGATCCAGGTGTGTCAAACGCATTTTTTTCGAGTTTCTTCGAGCTTTTAACCCTTAACATTTTTTAACGTCAGGTCGACGCGAGGGATCGATACCTGGATCATTCACTTTAAACATCAGGTCGGCGGGATGTTCAGGTAATGATCAGAGAGTGTCACATAATCTTGTGTAATCCCATATGATTTCTTGTTATCTTATGTAATCCTATAATATTGTCATCTAGTGTACATGGAAAAGAAACGTGGATAAGCCCTTTTAAAATCCGATTCGATGTGAAGGCATCATGGAACCAAAAAAATCTCCTTAGCAAGGAATTGAAAAAAATTCAATTCTGCAGATGTGCGTAATTGATGCAATCTGAATTGCTGCATTACTAAGCTAGATTTCAAAATTTATTTATCGTAATTATCTGAAGATTAACACCAGTGGTTTCTCAATTTATAGAAGAAAAATTTCAAAAATGTAAGAAAACGGAATATCCATGCCATGCTGTGATAAAAATCCCTGACCGAATCCATTTCAAATCAAGCAGGTTCTACACTTGAAGTTGTGGAATCTGTCGGGGATGGAATATGTGGCGCTTTAGAGGCAGATAGGTGATAAGTATTTTTACAATTTGCGAAAACAAAATTTTCTACGAAGTTATCAATATTTTAATTTTGTGCCGTTATACTGGAAATATTAAAAGTCGATTTTCTCAAAAAACCCACACTTATATTTTTTGCCAATTATTTATTGAATTTATGCTTTCATATGGAAGACATCTTGTTAAGTTAAGAAATATAGGTAAAAATAAAAAAGGTCCCCGATAGATTCTGCGACTTCAAGATGTAGTAGTTTTGACTTCAATTTTAAAATGTGCGATATTGGATGATGATTTCAAGTCCCTGCGCAGTTTGACTTTTTACAGACTTGAAAGACTAACCTAAAAATGCAGACTTTATTGGGTAGTACATACGAATGTAAGTGCCGAATTTCAGAAATTCGTTTTACTGGCTAATAGGTCCGTCCTGTGAAAGGACAGGCTGGTTCAGGATGTTCGTTTAACGGTTCACTAGAGCTCAAAAAGTACTTAAAAGACTTCCTTAATTTTAAAATTAAATTTGTACTACTTATACAGAATTATGTATCATAGGTGAACTTTTTATTAATAGATTTTCACACATTTCATGAGGGGTTTCTTTCTAAATTGAAAAAAAAATCAAGTGCACATAATTTATACAGCTTTTAGTATCCTACAAACAATTTTCCAAGGGAGGCGCTCCATCACGTTCACAGGGTTCTTCTTGAATAAGGTTGCTTTTTTCCAGGCATTCCTTGGAAGATTCAACGGAGCTAATAGCTCAAAACTCGAAAAAAAATTTTCCTAATTTAAAAATATAAAAGTTATATGGATCTTTCTGTGTCCGGTTCGGCATTTTTTTGGTCGCTCTGTCCCTTGGACAAGGGTTTTCTCATAAGTGGTTGCTTTATTCGAAAGATTCTTTCACGATTCAATAGAGCCTGGCAATACCTCAGGAATACTTTTTAATTTTATGTTTAAAATTAAATGCGCTAAAGATAGACAGATTTTTTGTCATCCCTAAAACTCGGCTTTTGGAACCTACCCCAGTATGAACTCTCACCCTTCACTTGTCTTTATGTTCTATAAAATAATACTACATTTACTTTTTGTCCGACCCCCCTTGAAAACGCGCCATTGCATGCACGTGAAGCAGGCGTAATGTGGCCGCTTCCAGCCAATTGCAAAAAATTATGAACAAAACTTTTCGCGAAAACTGCTTTTTGTAATTTTGAAAACTTCCTTTGACCATTATGCAGCACTTCAATTTATTTAAAGAAAAACATGTTGAAGTTGATAATTTAAGGCTATTTAAAAAAAAATCAGAGGTGTTGCTTAAAATAATAAGCTCAGAAGGAATTTGAAGAATTCAAAAATACTGTTTACCTGTACTTTTTCTCAGAATTTTTAAAAAGATTTGGATAGAAATAGTCTCATTGATATCTACACAACAAATTATGTTCACCAAAGTAAAACCCATATGATTTCTGATTTTTAACAGTTTTCATGACTCAAATTCAACTCCTTGCAAAATCTAGGAAAAAAATGGTGAAACTTGAAAAATAACAGCAAACTATCAAACTAACTAACAATCTGTCAAACGTGCTTCCACTACAACTCATTTTCTGCGAAAGCTTATGACTAGAAATGGAGTTCCAAGTTCTAATCCCATTAGTCTTTCAAAAGTTATCTGGTAATCAGACAATAAAGAAAAACAAAAACCACATCAACAGCAATAGCGACAGACAGACAGAAACACGACGTGGAGGTTTAATGAAAATCCGCAAAAGTATTTTCTCAAAACAAACTAATAAACACGTTCTTATTATGATGAAAATGTTGAAATTTAAAATCGACTTCTCATGATTTCGATAAAATCAATGTAATAAATGAAAATCTACGTATTTTTATTATAAGAACCGAATGATGACATATTATTTTTCCTCCCATAAATATACATAAAATAGTTTTTCTCGCTCCAGCTCATATGGAAAATAGGTTAATATAGTAGAGCCTTTCTCTGAGAAAACATGCACCGTACTTTGCGGCAATAAACATTTGTACCCGCCAACAAAATCATGCACCTTCTAGAATCCTTCATTTTAATCGATCATCGTAAAAAAAATGAGGGTCACCCTTTCCAAGCATTTTTATTTAAAACAGTTGTTCTGTGTCACCAAAAAGTGAGAGACGTGCCAAACAGCATACATTTTTTGTTTTAAGAGACAATTACAAAAACTACAATATGACTAATTTGAACTTTGGAACTATCATTCTCTTTATTTTTCTGACAAAAGCACAAGAAGCTTCCGAGGATTCCAGCTTGCTTAATGGCCTTTTTCAGCAAATGAAGGCTAATTCTTGGAGTCCAAAAACAATAATATTAATCGACGACAGCACTGATTGTCACAGAGATTCAATGTTTAGCGCAATTGTACGAGAAATAACTAGGAATGCACTTAGTAGAATAATTAACATTTTGAAAGTGTCACCGAAAAGTATCAGACCTACAGGAGAAAGTCAAAGTTTACACGAAGAGGCAACATTTGTTGCAATCATAAATGAGAATACTATTTCCAAGAGCATAATAGAATTTTTGATGAACGTATCACTGGCACAGAGTCATCCAAGGCTTCTGATGATAATTTTACTAGCAACAGAAAGTGGTAACCATGAGGAATTACTTTGCCGCGCATGGTCCAGAAAGTTTTTGGACTTCACAGTTCTCGATATTGTTAAGAAGAAGGGTTCAGATCAAAAACTCTCCTGGGATCTTTGGAATACTACAATACAAAGTGCTATGGTGATACATTACTTCAATCCCTTTACCCAAATCTACACCAGGAAGAAGTTTTCAACCAGAACGTTAATTTTTCCCGAAAAATTACACAATTTAAATGGCACTGAAATAAAAACAGATTCAATAGATACTCCACCCATGCTTCGGGTAAAATACAATCTTTCAGGCTATCCGCTTGAGATTTCAGGACCAAACGCAGTACTCCTCAAAATTCTATCTGAAAAAATGAATTTCAAATTGGTAGAGACTGCTTCCAAAGAAGAATCGTTCGGAGACTACAATTGCAATAAAAGTAAGACAACTGGCTTAGTTAAAAAAGCTGTGAATGGAGAAATTAATGTTATGACAAATAATATAATATTTGGCATCCGATGTCCAGAACATTCCATCACATATATCATCAGAACAGAAATAATTCATTTCTTTGCAGTGGTACCAATTTTGTCAAAGAATATTCAATCTCTTACCGTGAAGAGTATGTCGTTTTACACGGGAATTCTGACTTGTTTCTTGGTAACTTTAATCTGGCTTATTCTTCGCATCTTAAAATTTGAAAAAAGATTCTGGCTTCCACTACATATTTTAGAAGCTTTGCTGGGACATCCCATTCCTAGAGATGTGGTGATGCATTCGGATCGAATAGCATTGTCATTTATCCTAATTGGATTTTGGATTTTCTCCTCCACTTTTTACACAATATTGATGGACGTCAAAATAATAACAAAGACAGAAGATACGGTCAACACTTTGTCGGATTTGCTTACTACAAACCTCAAACCATTGATGGGGACGAATATGCTAAACTCTCTGTTGTCAGCAGAAAACGGTGAAGTAATTCAGGCTTTGCTAAATAAATCTAAGAGCATTCGAAGCAACCTAGACTGTCTTCAGTCATTATTGAAATCAAGGAATCTTACATGTATCATGGATGAAAGATTTGCACGGAGCTTTATCCTAGATAATGTAGAAAAAAATTATAGGCCAGTTTTAAAGATCCTAAAAGAAAGTTTTTTTGATAATTTGAAAATCATGATATGCGAGGCAAATTCGCCTTACCTCCGTGAATTTGGTAAACATTTACAATAAATTCTACATGCCCCGCACGTTGGTTTTTCTGTTACGGATTAAATTGTATAAATCAACACTTACTGAAATTCGCCGTGACGCATTGGGGTGAATTCAAGTGTGTATTTTACTCTCACGAATTCAAACGTATTGACCAATTTTGAAGCATTTGCGTGCTGACGCATTGAAGTGTATTCGCTGACTTTAGACTTCTGCACTGTATTTGTACGTATAGAAAGATTCAAAATCGAAATACCATCTTCCCGAATTTACACGAATTGACACATAGGTTCAATGCGTCATTGTCGCAAAGCTGGATTTGCAGGGTGTCTTAGTCTTTTCAATCCAATTCGTATCAACACATTCTTTTTTGCTGAGTAACGATTCATTTTTCGTCGGCTGAGGGTTCGAAACCCAAAGTGACCAAAACCTTTTACTCCCAGCCTCTGGAAAAAGAAAGATTTATCAGAGAGTTTTGAACCATAGTAAAGAATCTATCTTACCTACCGTTGGTCAAAACTTACCTCCCAGTCATATCTCTCATTTCCTCTTTAATAATGTTTTTCGACTATGCAGTTCAAATTTTAATTAAGTTGCAGTCCACAGTTCATTTTTTAAACTAATTTTTAAAATAATTTTCTTTAAAAAAACTACTTTGCTTTATAATGAGTTCGAATTTCGCAGGCACTTATGTGACTTATGTAAGTTCGCTGTCGCGGGTGCCAGAGGTCGCGGGTGCCTCTAATGAACGGTAAACTCTCCTAAATTCAAAAATTATTTTAGACCAAGAGTTTCTTTTTGTATTATTTCTGATATGGGCAATGGTATTTTTTCGACCGATTCCTGGTAAATTACGACTTTAGTCCTACAGGGTTTTTGACATTGTCCGGGGGTACGTCCTGCGGTTTTTGGAACTATGGGATTTTTTTTTTGTTTTTTAATAAAAAAAAAAATATATTGTTTGAGTTAAATCTACTGAATTTCCTCATAATTGTTGCCAAACTAAAAATATTTGTATGATTTCACGTTTTACTGATTATTCTTCATATATCTTTATGGAATAAGCCAAATTTTATGTTATAAACATAATAGATGTTAAAACATGATAAATCCATGTTTTGAAAAAAAAGTAAAGCATGATCAGCAATGGTTAGCATGGTTTAAAGCATTTTTACAACTCCAGAAATATGATTATTGAACCTTAGAGAGTTAAAAAATTTTCCCTATGAGTACGAAAATGATTTTTTTTTAATGTAAATTTTTTGGTATTATACGCTGATAAACAGTTGAAATAAAAAATGGCTTTGGTTGAACCAGACTTATCCAATATGGCATATAGGTATAATAAATACCCTAATAGCATGGAACGTTCCTGGATCGTTCCGCGGGAACTTTCGGAACGTGCGTAAAATATCCGCCGCTTGAAAACGTTCCAGGAACGAAAGTTCCTTGAACGGTTCAAACATAAATTACCGTTATTGTTATTATTATCAATAAATATCGCATAAGCCATAAGTGATAGGTCAAAATCAATGTCAGTTTATGATATGGATATCATACCCAGTAAGAAAACTTGCATTGATCGGGATTAAGAAATGTATTTCACTTGAATACCTGATTTTATGGTCGTCTCCTCAACCGCTGGGGAAATAAATATGAGAAAAAATCAATCTCCTTCAATTCAGATAGAAAATAATTGCAAAAATAAAAAAAAAAACCCCAACAAGACACAGTTTAATTAAAGGCACTCACATGATTAAACCCAAAGTTCCTTGCAATTTAATTTTTCTTCTCAATTTTTGATGTAAATCCTATTATATAATTTTTATCATGCCGATACGCATGGCTCAAATAAAAAAACTAAAAATACCATTTTTGAACCTAAAATGTAGATTTCTTAAGAGACGGATAGATAAAAGATTTGGATTTTTGTTGCAAAATAATTATAAAGACCTTCAATTTTCTTGTAATATAACGTAATTTTTATCCATTAATTGATTATCTACTCAATTATTTATCCACTTCCTATTATCAATTCATTTTTATTTTGTTTTATCTTGACTTTCACCTTATTATTAATTTTTTATAATTATTATTACTTGACGTTTATATATTTTGAATTCATTATTTACTTACTATTTAATCAAATTTATATATATATATATATATATATATATAACAGTAAGCATTTTTTACAATCTTTGATCAGTTATAGATTTATGTAATTATCATTACAATTCTTAAAATTATTAATTCTCAAAACCTTTTTCCCTTCATTTATAGCTTATACATTTCAAAAGTAGATTATATTTATATTTTCATTTATTTAAAGACATGAACAATTTTATTCATAAGATTCACGAAAATTGAAACTTGTAAACATATATTCCAGAAAAAAAGGATTTAAAATATTTTTAAACCAATATTTTTGTAAGGTACCAGTTGGAATAAAATTCATTTGAAATATATGCTACATTTTGGAATACGAAACAGTGTCATACAGATTTATTCTGAAGGTATTAGAGGGAATTAAATAAACTAAAAATAAATTCTACTTTAAGGCCATGTAACATGTATACCAGCTGATCAACTCAGTCCTGAGATCAAAATTTGTTCACTCATATTTAAAAATAAAAGTTAAAATAACGTGGAAATATTTTCGGAAAATATTAATAAATATTAAAGGACCGTTTGTGGAAATGTGTGCGTGATCGAGATTTCGTAGAATTATAATCAAAATCTGTTTTAACTTTAAAAAGAAATATATATGAGACCACCTGAGTATTAGCAATCATTCGCACAGTTAAACTTGCGGGCGTTACATATACAAGTGAAACGTATCAATTCATTCATTTTCAAACACTATTCCTTCGTGCTTACGTATAAGAGAAGGAAGTCGTATTCTCGAGGACTATTCGAATTTGCGATTCGACAAGCAATTTGAGCCAATGAAATCATTTTCAGAGCTGTGTGTCGAATGCGCCACGTAGGGATGTAAGTCCATGAAACGTTTCATTGAAACATTGAAAATTTCATGAAACAATTAAACGTTTCATGGGACCAAAGTTTCCGAAACGTTTGATGGTTCGTCACAAGCACTTTATACACAAGTACTTTACGCAGCACGTTAGTGAAGGCCGTGTTTTTAAAGTTAAATGCAATTTTTATACGTGGACGAATCAAAGAAGTACGACGAGAATCGTTCTTCATATGAAAGATTTATGCAAAAAGTACCCGGAAGTTGATAAACAAGAAATGAGTACAGAAACGAATACTCCTAATATAGCTGATCTTTCTTATGCAAATATGTATTTCTATATCAAATATTTATTTAAAATATTGAGAGATATATCAGTGATGAAAATTAAAGCATGTGTTTGATAGAAAACGATTGATAAAAGTAAACCTGATAGTTTAATGAAATTGATGGATGTTATTTGATTCATTTCCATTCGAATTTTCTAAATTTTTAATGAAATCGTTTTAAAAATAAAACGTTCTAAAAACACAAAAGTATCAAAATTGACATTTATTTTCATTTTATTAAAATTAATTCTCAATTTTTTTAAATAAAATATTTAAAAAATTACATGTTATTAAATTTTTATACTTAATACTTAATAGTATTTTTCATATTTTGAATTTTCCCGCCCTAATGTTTGAAATTTTGGAAACTTTGAAACGTTTCCAACGTTTGATGAAACTTTTCATTTGGTCAATGTTTCATGAAACCTTACAACCCTAGCGCCAAGCATGTGGATGATTTAAAAATTGAATGCTTTGGCTGTTAGCACGTGGTGCCGGGTGAACACAAATAATAAGATTTGTGAAAGGTCTACCTACATTCATCTTCATTGGGTCAAATATAAACAAAAATTATTACAGCCCAATTTATTTATAATGAATAGAATAAATAGTACTTTCAGAATTTCAGCAGGCAAGTGGGAATTCGATCAATGCGATGTTGTAAAAGTTGGCCAATTTTGTCGAATTAGAATTTTCTTTTCAAAACTATCAGAAGATTTATCAAACCAATTAAACAATACATAATCCAATTACTGTATAAGTTTGTTAATAAGGTTTGTTTTTACTATCCTCCTGCCACTTTTTATGCCGCCTCACAAATCATACAATTTAATCACTGCGCATGATCAAACTCCTAATTCGTATACGAATATAAGTTTCGAGTGGCATATATCCAATCGTTGCATTTCGTACGAAAATTTTCGTATACGAACCGCTAGTGAGTGTTCGAGAATAGGGTTCGTTGAAAGTCATTCGAAAGTCACAAGATTCGTATACGAAAAAAACTCGAGAATAGAGCCCCAGGCGTATAATACGTTACCTCACGTAGAAAACTAGGGATGTATTATACGTAGTAATATACGGGTATAAAACCGCGTATAATACCTAGATTATTGTGCGTTTCTAACCCTGGTAGCGAGCCGTTCTGTCAAAAACTAAGGGTTCTTTTACACCTCTACATGCATGCGTGACGGAATCAGGGTTGCCTACGTAATATACCTTAGGTAATTCACGGAGTTTTTTACATGTAAATTACCTACGTAATTTACGTCCCTAGTTTTTTACATGTAATTTACGTTTTTAAAATGGCGACTGTGCTTATATAGAAAATAAACAACCTCATTCTTTAATACACGGAAGACACTGACTGACTTGCTTGATAGCTTCTTAATTTATTAAAAAATGTTTAGAGGTGGCAGACCCAGTTATCTAATGCTCCGTTCACTCACCCGCCACCGCCTCCCACCCACCAAGTTCGCCATTTTATAAGATTTTTACATTTTTCACGTATAATACGTAAAATACGTATAAAAGTTCGAGTTACGCGTAACCGTAGAGGGAAGATAGGTATAGAGGCGACAATGCAGCCGGCAGCTTGATGCACGCTAAGGGGAGCGAGACGGCAAGGGAGGGCATAGTTAGGTTTAGTTTGGGTACCAGCGACGCGTGGCGCTAGTGTCACGGTTTATGCTTAAATGTGCGTGAGTGGGGTAGGAGAAGAGAGTGTGTCGTGTACATGAGTCGACTGCAAAAAATGTAGAACCCTTATACCTGGACTGGTATTTCCGAACTATATTCTAGCTATTCACTTTCTTTCAATATCTTTGTGAATGGAAGTATCCACCGATACGTTTTTGATTTGAAATATCGTATTTTAATATTTTAAGTAAAAATTAAAAAAGAAAAGAATTATTATTTTAACGACCCCATTATACCTTTTTTGACTCGCCCATCAGACGAATAATTCTTTTCTTAGAATGATTAATTATAATAGTCATTATTATAATAATATTTGAGCATTTATTGAATAATAGTTGCTTTTAAATTGTAACAATAACAAGCACGTGAACTTATTAAGAAATCTCTTTCACTCTTGTTGATTTTCTGCAGGCAAGCGCGGCAGACGATAAAAATGGACTGATACGCACAAAAACGCCAACAATAAATGAAATTAAAAGAAAATTTCCATTTTCATTAAAAGGAAGGACATTTGGGTTGTGCGAAGGACTAAGAAGGAAGGACACGACCAAAAAGAAGGACAAATCCTTCCAAGGAAGGACGTTTAGCAACCCTACCCAACTACTTACTGCGCGAAATTCGTACTGGAATCTGTTTACTCATGCCAGTACTCACTTCAGTACACGGTTTTTCCAGTACTCATTTTTCGTGAGGGGCAGCTTTGATTTCAGACATGATGAGGCATTGTATTGGATTGAAAAAATTTATTCACATCGAAGTAAGTTTAATTTTTGAAATACATAAACTGAATACATATTTTAATTCTTCGAAAAGCGAATAAACGGCATTTTAATATTTTAAAAAGTAAATAATCTACCTTTTGTCTTTTGACATAAAAAAATGTTCCCTTTTCAAACAAATATTAAAAACATCTTCGACAAATATGTTGGTCTAAATGACAAAACGTACCACAAAATTCAGCTTCATTGATTATAAAATTATGTAAATTTGAGTCAAAACAGAGAATCATTACTCCAATGATCATAATTCTCAACAGGGACACACATCCTGATTGGTTAAACTTACATTCGCGGGAAACGTTCAAATGCGAAACCGCCTAGTTTTGACATTTGAAACTATACAAAACAATAATAATAATAAGAAGAAGAAAAATAAATATTATTTTATCTAATGAAAATGCTGCAATGCTGAAAAGTAAATAAACCTAACCCATTTTATTGCAAAAGTTACCTTTGATTCAAAATGTTAAAAATGAGATTATGGAAAAATTGAATTAAATTTAATAAAAATTCAATTTCATATCAAAATTTTTCTACTGAGAAATATTAAAAAAATTTATCTGTTTGAATCCCTAATTTAAATGGAGCATTAAAAAAAGAGAAAACGTTCAAAACATTTTAAAATAACACCTATTCTTCAACAATAGGTGTTATTTTGATTATTATATAGTGAAACAGATGAAATTTTAATTAGGAATTCATAAAATGTTATCCCAATGGGCTCCAAATTTGCCGACGTCTTTACGACATCGTTACGACAACCTATGTCCATTTCGTTTAGGTATCTTTACGATATCGTAACGACATCGTCAGATTGTACGACGTCTTTACGATATCGTAAAGACACCTTAACGACATGGACATAGGATGTCGTAAAGTTGTCGTAACGATGACGTAAAGACGTCGCCAAATTTTGTGCCCATTACTGGGATTTCTCATCTCTACTTCATAAACGGAAAGAAATGTTGACGACGTAAAATTATCGGAAAAGTGTTTTAAAAAGTGGTTCAGTGATTGATGATTTAAAAAAGCACTAAATAAAATATCAAAAAGTGCAAATTTGGCTCTAATAATAATAAAAAAGTTTTTAACGTTCTCAATTACCTTTAAAATGGTATATATGCATGGAATTTATAGTTGAATGCGATTCGATTTATATAAGGTACCAAAGCCAAATTACGTGCATTAAAATTGAAGTGCCAAATCAAGGATACATTCATCGGTATGCCGTTTCATATAGTCTGTTCTACGTCAGTACTTCGCCGACATCCGGCAAAAAGCCATGGGACAACAGTTAGCCATTTGTTGAAATTGGTAAGACACCAGTATCATACCAGTACTCTGCCGAGATCCGGAAAAACCCATAGGACAACAGTTCGCCATTTGTTAAAATTTGTACGACACCAGTATCGTGCCATTACTCCGCCTGGGCCCGACACAAAATCGTGGGACAATAGTTTGCCGTTTCTTATAGTCTACATTACAACAGTATCATGCCAGCACTCAGCTGAAATCCGGCAAAAAATCTTGAGGCAACAGTTCGCCATTTGTTAAAATTTGTACGACACGAGTATTGTGCCATTACTCCGCCCGGGCCCGGCACAAGATCGTGAGATAATGGCTTGCCGTTTCATGTAGACTGTCCCAGTGTCGTGCCAGTACCTTGCCGAAATCCCGCGCATATCCGTGAGACACTGGCTTACTATGTGTTACAGTCGGTTCTGTGCCATTGTCGTGTTACCATTGGGCTTGAAGCTGGCATTAGCCCGTAAAACCAGGACTGACTTTTTTAATTCTGCACACAACCCGTACTGGGTCGATACTGGTCTGTCGATATTGGAACTTTGATTAGGCACAGTGCAGATCCAGTGTCAATATCCGTACTACGCCAGGATTGGCTAGCCAAGCGTTGGAACATTGCTCTTGGCGCGCTACCGCGCGAGTCGTATGCATCGTATGCATCTGCTCAAGTCTGTAATTTCCCAGTGGGTATTAGGCCGCACTATACTCCTACCGAAAAAAGGCAACTTGTCCAACCCAAAGAATTACAGGCCAATAACTTGTTTGAACACACTGTATAAGATCTTTCCAGCTGTCCTAAACAACAGGATTGTTCGGCGAATTGAGCCTGTATGGCGTGAGATGTAGGAACAACGTGGTTCGAAAAAAGGTGTAGCAGGCTGTCGAGAGAACCATCTAATTGACAGGTGTGTTTGTTAAGACGCTGCAGCCCATCAACGCAACCTGTCAATGGCCTGGATTGACTACCGGAAAGCTTTCGATTCAACCTCTCATAAAAAATTGAACAGAAAGACACATAATATTACCATATAATATTACTTTACTTAAAAAACTGGCACTAAAACGTTGTAAAAAGATCCTCGGCGTGAGCACACTAGGGGATATCGCGCGCCACGCGCCCTATCGTGGCATCCTGTTTACGTATCGTTCTATTACTCAAAGACATATTAATTTGCCACTCTGAAAATTAAGCGCCTTATAGGAAAAAATCTCACATTTCTTTTAAAACTATTTTGAAGAAAAAAAAAGTGTCGAAATTTGAACAAAAGTGAATTAATTTTTCATTTTCAAAAATTACGGTCAAAATCTATTAAAAACATCTATAGTCAAATTTTGTTTAAGGCAATAGGAAAAAAGTTACAAATGTTTGAAAATAAGGCTTTGCTTCAAAAACTCATAAACTGAACCCCCTCTACTTTGATAAATAATTATCAAAATAAATTAATTTTTGGTGTGAGACGTACTATCTAATAGAACTACAATAAGGCCAATTTTTAGCCCGATCGGACAACTTTCATTTTGGAGGTGGGTATACTTGAGAAATTATGCCCCATATGAGAAGTGAAAGGGAGGTAGACAGGAGAAACTTTGAGGGAACTCTGAATAAGATAATGGAAAATCTGGAACAGCTTAGCGCGAAGATGGAGAGATACCGAAGAACATGGAGGGAGATGCCGAAGAAGCTAACGCCAGAAGAGTGGGAGAGAGAAGAGGAAGAGAGAGAGCGCAGAGGAGGAGAAACCTTAGAGTGCTTGGAGTCAGCAAGGAAGAGAACGTGGTTATGAATGTGGTAGGGGTCTTGGCCGCGCACACGAAGGTGGTGGCGGAAGTGGAGAATTCAAGGAAAATGGACGGAGGGATGCTTCTCATATTAAAGACATGGGAGAACAAAAGGGACCTGCTTAAAGTCAAAGCCAGGCTGAGAGGCACAGGCTTGTGGATGGAGGAAGATTTGACGGCAAGGGAAGACGAAATACAAGAATGGCTAAGAAAGGAGAAGCGGATAATGGAACTGGCAGGGAACGAAGTTGTGCTAAGGTTCATGAGAGCGAACGTAGGAGAGACAATCTGGCACTGGAGCGAGACGGAAGGAGAGATGGTAGTAACAGGAACGGTGACAATGGCGAAGAAGAAGGACGACGATCAGGACAGGAAGATGATGATCACGGAGGAGCATGGGGGGCTAAAGAATAAGTGCGGGAGTGAAAAGCAGAGTAAAGGTGTACGTGGGGTGAGAAAAGGGGGTGCTGGGCCGCCGGGAGTGAGACGGGAATGTAAAGAATGAAAGTGTTCCTCGGTATTTGTTAGTAGGCAAAATTAAGCAAGGTTTAGTGGAACAATTTGTTTGTTTGTAGAATGTTGGTTGAGGAAAAAGAGGAGTTTAGAGCATTGTGTGAAGGGCACTGAGTGAAGGATCGTCTAGGAGGATCTTCTGTGTGGATGGGAAATGAGAAATGGTTTTAAAATAGAAATGGCTGCAATAGCGGAAAGGTAAAGCAGACTAGGGGGAGAGTATTAGTGTAGGGTAAAGGGGTGCTAGGGCACCATGTTAGAGAGAAGGAGAAAGACACACGTAGAGACTGTAAAGAGTATAAGGAGAAGGGATCAGAGAGGGAGATTACAGATAGGGCTTCCATTTCAACCTTCCATTCAATGTAAGTAGGATTAAGGTAGGATAAGAATACTGATTGTAAGGTGAGGAGATAATTTTGTAAAGGTGTTTTTCTAAGACTCTGAAACCCGTAAAAGGGAGAGAGTGTAATAACTTACTAACTAACTGAATAAATAACTATGTGAAACATAAAATATTATATCAATACACCTGCGGTATTCGATAAACGAAATTTTTTACGTAAGATACCAAGGTCGAAGCAGATAGAGGTTACTTGGAATCGGATGGATGGATAACCGGGAAAGCGAAAAGTAGTGTCTCAAAGTGGTGTCTCAAACGGTGACTGGGATACTGGGCGACCTCTCGGAGTATGCAGCCTTACCCTTGCATGCGGGGCTATACAAGGATGGACGAACCCTTTTCTCTAGCTGCTCATGGGAACAGCAATGATAACACCAAACATAGTTGTACTAAGTGCGGTTCAAAACAATCGAACGCGCTGGGCTCCCGACAATGGATCAGACAACAATGCCGACTATCTTAGAGTTAGGGGAGCCAATCAAGACGGAGTCAATGCGATTAAACAGCAGAATCTTATCACTTTTGAGTGGACGGATCGACTCAGGGACGACCTGCTGTAGTGCCATGATACCAGTATGGCCCCTGAACGAAAAGGTTACATGATACGACTGCATACTCTGTGGTGCGAGAAACACCCAGAACTCTCGCATTTTTTCGCATATACGTCTTCGAAACCGTATCGAGGAACTACGGAAAAGTAGTTATATAAGCGGAGCGCCTACTCAACCGCAGCCAGAACAAGCCGGTAACAATGAAAGAGAGGCGACACTGAGACCAACCGCGAGCAGGCATCCAAAGAGGAAGAGCGATGCTTCAGGATCTCACAAGCTTCGTGGAGATTTTTCCAAAGAACCCGACCTGTGGACTATCAATTGTAGTGTATATAATGCAGCAAGAGCTTTGGCAGATGCAAACCGTAAAACAGAACCAACGGTTGATCATAAGACCAAAAGACGAATGCATCAACTCAGCACAAAGATAGGCTGGGCAAGATCGGTTCGACTCTTTATGACGCTTGAGTCGACCGTTCGAGATGACCAAGTCGAAACTCTGAGATGATCGATTTGAAGCTCTTCTTTCAACCTTCTACAGATAGTCACTTTAGCCATCTTCAAGGGCTGTCCTATAGTTGACCCCGCAATATAGTCTGTCTGCACATCTAGATGGCCCAACTGATCTTCCATTTTTTTCCGTGCACGGATATGGAGCGAAAAAATGTAATATTTCTAAATAAAATAATTATAATATTTGATAAGTAAAATGTTGAGATCGAAGTTGAAGGTTACGATTCTAACTCTATGTATCAGGCACCTCTCTATCTTCATCTAAATATTCAAGAGTTTCATTTTCTACGCTCTCAGAAAATAATTCCGATTCCTTCATTCAGATGATGTTGCCTTCTATAGTCAAAGATTGATTATCAACATTATCAAAGCATTTATGCTTGTAAGTTTCGTTGACATTTAATATTTCCTCCGTACACATTTCAAAGTAAAGACTCTTTAAAACCTCAAACATATTTGCACTGTATCCACATAAGCATACAGTAATCAACAAAGAAACCAGCACAAATTGTGTGGCAAAAGCCTTGCTTCCGATCACATGTAACTATTTATGACACTTGATTACAGTATAATGAAAATCATAATAAACTTGCTACTATTTAAACCTTAAACAGTTTGAGGCCTTTTATTTACATTGTTCGGGATTCTTTCGCACAGTAAAAATAGGTAAGCTTATGAATTTGCATGTAAGTTGCAATCGAAGGAAAATTACCCCACTATATTCACCAGCCCTATCCAACCGAACCGAATTTTACATAGGAGCTCTGGCTAAAGTTTGATGCCAGCCCTGAACTAATCCGCTGACGGCGCTGCTGCGCTTCTTGCTGGCAAATGCATTAGTTATAAGGGCAAAATAATGAAATAATTGATAAAGGAATATTTTATGGACAAGAAAGGGCCTGAAAATTTTGATAATTTATTGGCACATATATAAACATTTCAAATATGCAAAATTCTTGATAAAATAGTGTACCTGTAATATAAAATCAATTTTTTAGAAATATACGAATAGAAAAAAAAAATTAAATTATTTTTTTTTAAATTAAAAATTACAGTGTAATAGATTCCAGAAGTAAATATAAAAATGTAAAATACATATAAAGTGTGGTAATAAGAAATAGAAAATAGGATACATAAAGCTTTAGAATCAAACTATCATAGACTTATCATCTATCTGTTGGAAAGCTTGAAGGTTCATGTAAATATACACTGTTAGAAATTTCTGTAGAAATTTTCAGAAACGCGTTACTACAGCTTTATGCAGTAACAACTTCTAAATATTACTAAAGAGGAACGGGAATTTCAGAAACGACAGCTGCATAAAGCTTTAGTCACATGTTGCAGAAAATTTTGTTGCAATTAAAGAAGCTTCAGGTACAGAAACTTCAAAATTTCAAGGAATTAACCATTTTTTCTGTCCATTAATTATTAAATAAAATATGATAAGGAATTGTTTTTTATGACACACGCATGATTTCAGCCCTTTTCGACGCCTATGAAGCGAGGTTATAGCTCTACTTTTCACTCCCTAGGGAGTAAAAGTACTTTTTACTCCCTTCGGACTGAAAAGTAACGGCAGAGGTGAATAATGAAAATTATACATCAATGACCTCGCAATGTATGGTTATCTGCCCACTCACCGTAAAAACTGTGAGGAAATTTTGGTTTCGGAGAACAGAATTTTTCGATTATTCATGGAAACTTACCATATATAACTGATAAAATAACCGTAAATTACCAACAATGTCCGTAAATTTATAGAAATTTTTAAATTGAATTTTGGGTAATTTATCTGAAGTTACCATGAATTGCCTGTAAGATTACCGTAAATTACCGAAAATTTTCATAAATTTCCGTAAATTTGAGAAAATTAATTTTAGGCAATTTATGGTAAGTCACCTTATTTACCTTTAAAATTACCATAAACGACCGAAAATGTATGGACAGTTTTTAAAATGAATTTCGGGTAATTTATGGTAAGTTATCATATTTACCTGTAAAATTACCATAAATGCCCTATAAATTTGCGTAAATTACCAACAATTGCCGACAATTTTTTAATTGAATTTTTGATAATTTGGAATAAGATAACATAAATTTATTGCATCTTTATTCGAAATATAATATGGACTGATATGATGACTGTATTTCGAGAAATGTCTGAAATAATCCATTTGTTATAGAAAATATCGTATGCGCCAAGGGGGAGTGGCACTTTTTCGACTTGTGTACGTTTTCCGTACTCGTCGTAAAAGCCCCTCTTCTCCCTCTAGGTGCATAATATACTATTACTTGCACATTCAATACACTGAAATATATAACATAATCTAGGTATGTTGTACGTAGTCGATTTCATAAACTTGATTCATATTGTCTTACTATATATTTATATGTTTAGGACAAATATAGGCTGCATGTATATTTTAAAATTATCGAACCAAATTTTTTTCGCTAATTTTTCGATTTTTACGGATTCAGCCACACACCATATACAACAAGCCAAGTACATTGTTAGCCGAAAGTTTTCGCAACATGACTCGTCTCTACACGGAAAAAATTAGTTGTTGAAATTTTAAATGACTGAGTCAACCACTCTAGGATAGGGCCAAACGTATGTCACTTCGGCAGTGATTGATGGACATTCCTCCTCAGATTTTATGAGGTTGTCGCAAAATTCCTTGAAGCGGATGATATTGGCAGTATCTTCTTTCAACTTTAGCGTTTCGGGATCTTGTATACCTCTCTCCAAAAACTCTCTACCTCGTTGGGCTTGGGTGGATTTTAGACAGAAACAGGGTGATCACTGAAGAGGCGAGATGGGTCAGCGAAAAACTTTTGATTCTCCCTGATCCGTCTCCCCCTTCTGTTGTCTTCGGCTGCAGCTTGATCAAGCAGCAGTTGGGGAAGCGCTCCGCGTACATATCCATTTTTCCGAATACACGCCATAAAGCCTCGATGAACAGGGATAATGCTGGCATCGTAGCAGTCTAGCAAGTCATCCTTGAGTTCATTCGTTTACTCAATGTGGGCGTTTCGCCGGTTCGTCGTCGTGTTTCCATCTAAGTTATTTTTAGCACCCCGAACTCTAGGATGATCGGTATTGTTTGCCGGCCCATTGTCGGGCGCTCTGCGCGTTAGATCGGTTCGAACCGTATCTACAACTTTTTGCTGTTTTGGTGGTGTCATTGTTGTTCCCACGAGCAGCTAGGGAAAGGCTTCGTCCATCCTTGTAGAGCCCCTCGTGCCTCCGCTTAGGGGTTATTCCTTCGGGGCCATCGGTGATGTCCGGTGGCGGGCGCTAGGGTGGTATCCGGGAGTTTGCTCTGATTGGTCACACGGCAGTGGGCGTGGCCTGCCGCACAGCAGCATCGTGTACGGCATTTGACTCATACTAGTACATTTCTTATTTTCTTGAGATGTTGACAAGGCATAACCTCAAAGTTAGGTATATAATTTGTAAGGAGAATATAAGTGTAACTTTTTTACACACTTGAATATGTAATTGTTTATTAAAAACGAGTTATTTGGTATTTCTAATTTCAGCTTCCCTTGTACATTTACTATATCATTCTTTTATAACTAAGAAGATTTTTATATAATTATATTTATGAGAGTTATAGCTAGTTATTATTTTCCAAGCGTATACATTATTTGTTCTTGACAAGTTCAACTTGTGTAAAACTTTTGTTATAATGAAACTTCCACGGATTGTGATTATTGTAGATAAGGTGACCATCCGTACTGGACCACTCCCTGCTTAAAATGACGGATAAGATCCGATAGTCAGATACAACGCCGGTTAAAGGTGCGAATAGCCCACATCGGATTTTATTCCGTCTCTATCTGGATCTCTTTCGGTTCGTAAAATCTTAAACGGAAAACTAGCGACTCTATTTGGATTTTAATCTGAGTGGAATATGGAAAATGCGGAACTTTGTTTGAACATACATTGGAAGACTGTTTTCGTTTAATTCTAAAAACAGTTTTCTATCTGAATCTATCCGGCTTTAAAGCGAACATCGGAAACAAAAAATTGAATTATTTTCCCGACGGAATCTTATGTGGCCCCATCTCGAAATATGTCGGAAATCACATTACAAGGAGAAAAATGGAGAACTAATTGTCATGAAGAGTGCTATAATTACATTATAGATTATTATGGTACTGGTGACTATTGCTCGAGTACAGGTACCCTTTTTAAACTGCTTAGTTGTGAAAACTAGATAACATCATTCCTATATCGATAAATGAGTGTTTAATAGACTAATATAGTTGAATATGATATAGATCTTAGTTTGATTTGATCAATACAGTACCTTTTGTAAAAGACGCCTATTTAGTAAATCCTTTTCAAAATATATTACTATGTATAGTTAAGATTAGAGTCAAAATAAGATGCGTCCTGCAATGTCAAATATATGACGCGCATAGAGACGCTGTTATTAGCCAATAACGTTAAGTCAATGAGCCTTCTGCGACTCAGAACCAGAAGGCTACGACTAATAAAAGGGCAAGCGCAGTAGTGCTGCATTACCGCCATAAGTTCGCGAGTTCGCGCCATTCTCGACTACACCTTTTTTATATTTTTTTGCGGATTACAAAAGAAGATAATAAGCGCTATTAAAATGAAAATAAAACGATGAAGATCTCAATTAATTCAAAAGTTATAGTGATTAAAAAACACATTGGGGGTTTATGGAGAACAAAACACAAAATTCAAATATGACAATGTGTTTTTTTTGTAAGATATAGTTTATACGTTCTTCAAATAAAAGGTTGCAGAACAAAGCCAGATAACCGACATTTATGGCAAAAATGAGCTTTTTGTATTAAAAATTATTAAAAAATCAAGTACATGTCGTTAAAGAATTTTTTCGAAATCTCATTTTTATTGGAGTCATAAAAAGATTGGTGATTTGTAACCCGATACCTGACTCTCTGCACAAATGTATGCTGTCTTCTTTTTTTTTGCATGCCTAACCTCTTATCTTTTTCTAAACTTTTTTGTGACCATATTCCTCTTCCTACAAATTTTTAAATACTGTAAAATAATAATATACTTTTTTTCAAAGAAAAAACTCTTAAATAAAGCTAGTTGCCTCGCTGTTCGTATCAAAATATCGTAATCAAATTCCAACATAAAATGTTAAATCTTCATTTTCTACTAAGAGCCACTTTTATAACTTTTACAATAGTTACAGTACGATACCGCCATATTAAATATTTATTTCCGCGGAACAGAATAAGTTTTTTCTATGAAAACTTTTTTATTCTTATTCAGCCTCCCCATATTTCGGGAGCAAGTTTTTAGACATAGTTTAAGGAAAATTAAGAGAAAGAACGATTTCTTTCTGCCTTTAAATGTCAACATTAGGCATTTGTTTATATAATTTGTTTATAAAATTAATAAAAAACATCGGATGTCAAATTTTTATCATCGGATATTATTTTTTCAATAAAATCAAGTAATTTTAACGCATACATTTTCTTTAAAAACGAGGAATTCATAGTGTAAACTATTTGTTAAGTTAATTTGTATATAAAAATTGTGTTAACAATATCATATTTTTTTTGCTTTGAAATATCGCCGCGATTAAAGTCTGGCAATGCTGATCATGAAGAAAATTTTTTCACGCAGATGAACATAAAAAACTAAAAAATCTACTTTTTCTTCACACTTTGCATTTAAATAAAAGTTTAAACTAAATACAATCAAAAAATCAAGCCACATAACTCTCTTCAAAATTTAATGCTGAATTAAAAAAAAAATTAAAAATTGGTTAAAAATTGCCGGCTACAAGTTATCTTGAACCTCGTTTTTTTATTTCATCCCTCTGTGGGGGGGGGGGGGGGGGGTGGACTTTTTGAAAATGGTTATTTTGAAATTTTTTTTCTTTTCAGATATTTATGCTGCCAGTCTCGCCATAATGGGAAGATTCTGCGTGAATATTTCCTACAACATTGGTTTGCAATATGCAGCTGAATTGTTACCAACTGTTGTTCGAGCTCAAGGTGTGGCACTGATTCACATAATGGGATATGTAGCCAGCATTGCTGCACCATTTGTCGTTTATCTGGACATCGTCTCTCCCATTTTGCCACTTCTCGTTTTGGGAATCCTGGGAATTGTGGGTGGTGTTCTTTCCCTACTTTTGCCAGAAACGCTTGATCAGGACCTGCCACAGACTCTTCAGGATGGGGAGGACTTTGGAAGGGATCAAGGCATCTGGGACATGCCATGTCTCATGAAGTAATTTTATTCGAAAATATATATTTTAGATTTTTTCTCACATTTTTTTTTTTTGCGAAAGCTCTTATGGTCTTTAACTGAAGGCATGAGAATCTCGGGACAGTGAAGGTACGTGGGTTAGCGTTCGCTGATGATCAGGTTGTTAGGGTCCGTACTTAAATTGCGTAATGAATTATAGGCCCTCTTCAAGACCCTCCTTCCCCCCCAGTAACCAACCGTAACAAAATATTTCTACCCCCCCCCCCACATCTTACTGTGCGTAATTTATGGTTTCCATAAATAATCAGATATGGGACTTGAAACTAATCGAAATTTTTGGTATTTAAGATAATACATGCTCTGCAGGGTGAAGACTTAATTTTCAAAATTCATTTATTTATTTATTTTAAACAAAAAAAAACTTTTCTACCATAAAACATGATTTTTCAACAAAATACTTCAATTTTAAACAAAATAATAAACTTTTCATCATAATAATTAAATTAGCAAACTAAAAAGATAAATTCTCAACAAAGAAGTGTGATAGTTGATATTTATATCAAATCATATGAAATTTCATTGAAACCAAAAAATTTAAAAACCAAAAAGACGAATTTTCAACAAATGTTTCTCAGTTCTAAAAGAAAACAAATTTATCTAAATTTTTGAGCCTTTAATCCAAAATACGAATTTTCTGTACAAAAATTGAATTTTCATCCAGAAGATGTAAATTTTCAGCAAAAAAATTAATTAAAAGAAAAAATACTTCATTTTCAAAAAAGCGATTCAAATTTTACCCTCGCTGTTGAATTTTCAATGAAAAAAGATTGATTTTCAACAAAATAGTTATAATTTTAACCAAAGAAACGAATTTTCAACTAAAATATAAATCTTTAACAAAAAAATAATTTCTTGACAAAGTGGTTTAACCAAAATTCAAAAAACAAAAACTTGAATCCTCAAGCAAAGAAGATTAATTTGTAACCACGCAGTTGCTTTTTCATGCAAAAAATATGAAAATTCTCCTAAAACAGATACATTTTTAAACAAAAAAGAAAACTTAAAACAAATTGAACTTTCATCTAAAATAAATTTTAGTTTGACTTTTCAATATCAAAATATGAATTTTAAACAAGAAGTCAATTTTATACAAAGATACTTGAATTTTGAACCCAAAAAGACGAATTTTGAACTGAATAGTTAAAATTTTCAACCAAATGATGAATTTTTAACCAAATTATTTAATTTTCAACACAAAAAGACGAATTTTGTACAAAATAGTTAAATTTTCAACCAAAAAGGATGACTTTTTAACAAAATTATTTAAAATTCAATCAAAAATTTGCATTTTTATCCAAGAAAGATGAATTTTCGACTAAAACAGATGCATTTTTGAATCAAAAAGACAAATCATCAAAATAATATTCAAATTTTCATCAAAAAAAATTTGAGTTTGACTTTTCAAGACCAAAATGTGGATTTTAAACAGAAATTAAATTTTCTATGAAAATAGTTGAATTTTCAACACGAAAAAAATTTTTTTACGAAAACACTTGAATTTTTAACCGAAAAAGCCGAATTTTTAACAACAATGTTGAATTTTAAACCAAAAATGATGAATTTTCCCAAAATATTAATTTTAAACAAAATTAAAAAGGATTACTTTTTAACAAAACTGTTGAATTTTCAACCGAACAGTTGCATTTTTATCCAAAAAGATGCAATTTTTACTAAAATAGATGAATTTTTAAATTAAAAAGACAAATTTACAATTGAGATGCTGTCTTGCTTTTTCATTCATAATTAAACCGACCCCTTGACTACCATGTGATTCACTACCTACTCCTGATCAGATATCAAAACCGCCCTTCAACACCCCATTTTCTATGTTTATACATTCGCAACTTTTTTTCTTCGTCTCAGGTACACATGAAATGTCTAGTTTCCTTACGTGCATAGTTTCTTGTAGTTCTCTTACCTTAAGATCATTCACTCCTCTAGCCTTCCAAACAACCAGTCTCTATTCATCGCCTGAAACTCGACCTTTACGTTTACCGTGTGTGTGGATTTCGTCAATCATAGTTTCAGTCCATTCCGAGGCTATTTTATTGTTTGTATCATTTATGGTTTAGATTGTACACCCAAGTACCATCTTTATGCGTGTATTTTGTTTTGCGAGTCGAAAATCATGTCCGAGTTGAGAAGTGATTCGTCGTACGGTGAAGAGTCATTGTTGTAACTTCAATCCCACCAAAACTTCTGTAACGGGGCAGGCGGGAGGGAGGGGGGGAGCAAGGAAAGGAAACCGAAAGTCGCAATTGGTTGCTGTTTTATGCTGAGAAGGTCACCAGTCTTCAGCAGCGGGGTAATAGATAGGAGGTCAAATATTCCCATCAGCCAATTTCTGGCCTACTTCTAGACAAGGAGCAAAATTTATTTATTTTTCTTTTCTTTTTTGCAAATTGCACATGAGAGGAAAAAAAAGCTCTGAAACTTCCTTCAAACCATTAAAATCAATCGAGAATTCCCTCGAATTCACAACGAATAAAAATTTCGAATTCGAATCACTATCACATAATTAGAAAATATTCGAACATTATTATAAAATTCGGTGAAAACCATTAAATTAATCCCTTTCTTAATTAATTAATTAATGCTATTAAAAGCACTAAAATCAATTCACAAATATAAATTGGAATGAACTACTCATCTGGCAAAGTAGACTCCAAAATTTTCTATTTTCTTTCCGATTTTTAGGTTACACTGTTACAAATAATTAAACTTTAGTATTTTATATTTTGTTTCGTTTCCAAATTCTGGGAGACCCGACCTTCCTCTTCTCAAGCACGCCCGCGACTGATTTTGAGAATAAAGGGTTACCATGTCTCAAGGGTCTGTTTAAAATAACGCCTTTCTTTTCAAGTTAACTGTTGGAAATATTGAGTGCTCTAAGTGGAACTCTCTGAGATATTCTCGGAAATGTAAAAAGAGAAGGAATTCCTGAAACACTGTGGAGGTCCTGATTTGTTCTGAGTAAATTAATTAGAACAATATTCGAACATTATTATAGAATTCAGTGAAAACCATTAAATTAATCCCTGGAATCTGTCAAAAAGTCCTAAAAATGCCATGATTTTTATGAGAGGAAAAAAAAAGCTCTGAAACTTCCTTCAAACCATTAAAATCAATCGAGAATTCCCTCGAATTAAAGAAGAATATCTACTTCAAATTCAAATCACTATAAATTGATTGGAAAAATATTCGAACATTATTATAAAATTCAGTAATAACCATTAAATTAATCTCTGGAACCTGTCAAAAAGTCCTAAAAATGCCATGATTTATATGAGAGGAAAAAAAGCTCTGAAACTTCCTTCAAACCATTAAAATCAATCGATAATTCCCTCTAATTGAAAAAGAATAAATATTTCAAATTCAAATCACTATATATTGATCAGAAAAATATTCGAACATTATTATAAAATTCAGTGAAAACCATTAAATTAATCGCGGGAACCTGTCAAAAAGTCCTAAAAATGCCATGATTTTAATAAGAGGAAAAAAGCTTTGAAACTTCCTTCTCACCATTAAAATCAATCGAGAATTCCATCGAATTCAAACAGAATAACAATTTCAAATACAAATCACTATAAATTGATTGGAAAAATGTACAAGCATTATTATAAAATTCAGTTATAACCAATGAATTATGTTTTGGAACCTGTCAAAAAGTCTTAAAAATGCCATGATTTTTATAAGAGGAAAAAAAAGTTTTGAATCTTCCGTCTAACCACTGAATTTAATCGAAAATTCCCTCGAATTCACAAAAATAACAATTTCAAACTGAAATCACTATAAATTGATTAGAAAAATAAACGAACATCATTATAAAATTCAGTGAAAACCATTAAATTCATCTCTGGAACCTGTCAAAAAGTCCTAGAAATGCCATGATTTTTATGAAAGGAAAAAAAAGCTATGAAACTTCCTTCGAAACATTAAAATCAATCGAGAATTCCCTCGAGTTCAAAAAGAATAACAATTTTAAATTCAAATCATTATAAATTGATGCGAAAAATATTCGAACATTATTATAAAATTCAGTGAAAATCATTAAGTTGATCGCGGGAACCTGACAAATGTCCTAAAAATGCCATGATTTTTATGAGAGGAAAAAAAGGCTTTGAAACTTCCTTCAAACCATTAAAACCAATCGAGAATTTCCTCAAATTAAAAAAGAATAACTATTTCAACTTCAGATCACTATAAATTGATCAGAAAAATATTCGAACATTATTATAAAATTCGGTGAAAACCATTAAATTAATCTCCGGAACCTGACAAAACTCCTAAAAATGCCATGATTTCTATGAGAGGAAAAAAAATCTCTGAAACTTCCTTCAAACCATTAAAATCAATCGAGAATTCCCTCGAATTCAAAAAGAATAACAATTTCAAATTCAACGATCGAGTCGGGAAATCACTGCACAAGGAATTGAAACTTGAAGAACCACAGACTTTTAATTAAAGGACTCAAATACACCTTGATTGAAACTGCGCAGAGCAGAAAACGGGTCCGAGCCTGCTCAACAAAGGAAGCCTCACGCTACTACCTGAGTTGCAACACAACGAAAAGTTAGTGCCCGAAACTCAAAAACAGAGGGAAAACTTCAAGGAAAATAAGCATTGGGCGGAGACCTGTTATGATCAATGAAAGCTTAAGGTCAATCAAAAGAGGAACAATAACATCAAACAAATTATCAACATCCCGCCCACCTCGTTCGCTGAACGAAATAAATTCCACGTACGAAGGTCAAGAGTTTAGTGCCGCCCGCCATGCCGCACACAATAAATTTCCATTTATAAGTAAAATTTTGTTCCGCCCGCCATGGAGCACAATTGTGCGCATAGAGTCAGCGCACGACTGGTAATCAGCTCAATTTGACGATGGAACGATTTTGGGTTCCAAAGGAAGTTTTAACCGTGGCAGATCACACAAGTCCATCCTGTCCGGGAGTAAGATTGGGTACCCGTCCTAAATGCCATGTCCTAGATCGAAGTAGAAAAGGGTCGATTGTCGACTGCCTTGTGTCCATTTTAATGATTACGTTTCGGCACAGTCCATTCATTTCTTCATGGAAGTGTACGAATGTACTCTTAAGATCATCCGTTCCAAAACTGGCCACGCATGCTTGGATAAGACACCAGCAAGCGACATAGCTCAGTTCCTTATGCGACGTTGTTGCTCCGGGAATTTGTTCTAATGTTCTGCCTACGAGAAAATGACCTGGAGTTAAGGCGTCGAGATTTTCGAGATCGCCCGTGATTGGAAGCAGAAGCCGGAAGTTCATGCACGCTTCAATCCCTACAGCGAGAGTAGACAACACTTCCAGCAGCAAGATCCCCCATCACTTGATCGGGTTTCTGAAGTCTGTCTCGAGGGTGTTTGATTCGTCCTCAAAGCTGCAGCCTCGAGCACAGAAAACGAAAACTAAAAACGTGCGATCAATCTTGTTAGACGATTAAAGGAAGAGAGATTGCTGATCGAAGAAAGCTTGCAGTGTGCGTGACGAACTGCAATGGACTGCTACTCAAATTCCTTATAGTTTTCTTGGCGAGGGTCAGTCGGAGAAATTTCATCGGGACAATGAGACGCTGACCAGTAAACATCACTCGGTGAAGGTTATTCTATTTTTGTTAGTCTAATCTCAGCAGAGACTCTCCTAAGGTGCGGATATAGGCTTGTCGAAGAGGGAGGCGACGATGAATTTGCCCGTGTTGCCGCGTCTAAGTTCGTCCGTGCTAATGGAAATATTGATCACCTGTTGTGGTAAGCCAAGATGTGAACAAATCCACGGGACAAAGAGCTGGTCTCAGAACTAGAGTCGAGGAAGGCTTGTTCGAAATTAGTGTCCATTCGAGGTCTTTACAGCGATTGTGATGTAGCAAGCAGAACTTGTCAGAAAGAGGCCGAATAATCAGACTCCGAATACAACCGACCTTTATTAGTGGTAGAGGAGTCCGAATCCTCATTCAAAGGCCTTTTACGAGTCATGTCCTCATGAAGTGTGAGAGGATCCTGTTTATAGCATAGACGATGACAAGCCTTCGAAGGGCAGTTACGACTCCCATGTCCTATCTAGTGACAATCAAAGCATGAACGTAGTCGAATCGCAGTTTGATACCTCTCAGGAGCATTAAGCCCATGCCACTCTTGAAAGTGACCGATGAAGTGGTTCGGGTTACATGCAGCACAAGAGGGATGGACAGATGTAGTTAAGAACCGTGACTTCATTTTTCGAGCCTGGTAAGGCGTTCTAGGCTGAGGCGGTGGACCTGCCCCTGGATTTATTCATTAGCGTATACAACCTTGCGGCAGCCCCAATTGCTCGAATTCGCTGTTGTAGGAACACTTAAATTTCTGAAATGTTTGAAGATGGTTCTTTATATGTGTGATCGAAGTTACCAATGTCAATTTTCCCTTCAAAAGGACCATGACTCTCATGATGAGATATGTCCACGAATCTTTATGAATTGTGCAACGCTGGTAGACCTGCAACCAATCTCAATGACAAAACAGAATCTCAGTCAGGAATTTTCATTTTGCGGACACAGAACAAATGAAAATGAGAAGGCAAGAAAGAGAGTTTGAACCTCCATTGCAATGCGAAGACTTCGGAAAAAAGCCAAAGTTAGCTTGTCGAACTTCAATGAAGGTTAAGGCAAAGAAGAATAACAAAACAACAGAACAAAAATTTATAATCCGTAATTGTAAGTAAGTTACTCATGCTTGAGGGCCTATCTCATGGCGTTCGCAATGTTGTAAACAACCCACCAGTATTGTGGTTGTCATGCCTGAGAGCCTGTCTCGAGACGTTTCCAATGTTGAGAACAATCAAACTGTCAGTGAGTCAGTTTTGTAATGCCAGAGAGCGTGTCTCGAGGCGTTCGCAATGTTGCAAACAATCCATCAGCAGTATGGTTGTCATGCCTAAAAGCCTGTCGCCAGAAGTTTGCAATGTTCAGAACAATCACACGGTCAGTGAGTCAGTTTGTCCTGCCAGACAGCCTGTCTCCAGGCGTTCGCAATGTTGCAAACAATCCATCAGCAGTATGGTTGTCATGCCTGAGAGCCTGTCTCGAGACGTTTGCAAAACTTCTTTTTTAGTTGAATTCAATTTGATAAGATTTTGTTGTTGTTAAAAATTAGTTTTTTCAAACTTAAAATTTGACGATTCCATTCTTTATTAGAAATTCATCTTTTTTATTAAACATTCATCTTTTTAAATTGAAAATTCATTCATTTGGTTAAACATTTATTTTTCTTGATTGAAAATTAACTTTATTATTTTTTTTAATTCTTCTTTTCCGGATTAAAAGTCAACTATTTTCTAAAATATTTAAATGATTTGAATGGTTGAAGACTCAAGTTGGTATAAAATTCAAATATTTTGTAAAAAATGTAATTATTTTGTCGAAAATTCAACTTGTCTGTTAAAAACTGTTTTTATGAAAATTTCTTGATAATAATTCATCTGTTTGGCTTGAAAATTCATTAATTTGGTTGAAAATTAATTTTCTAGTCGAAAAATAATATCCTTGGTTGAAAATTAATCTATAAAGATTAAAAATTCAGCTATTTCGTAAAAAATGCAACTATTTTCTTGAAAGCTTAATTATTTCGTCGAAAATTCAACCGTTTAGTTGCAAATTGTTTAGATGAAAATTCGTCCTTTTTGGTTAAAAATTCATTATACATGGTAGAAAAGTCATCCTTCTTGGTTGAAAATTCATATCTCTTGACTCAAAATGAACTTTTTTTGAAAACTTGAATTGTCGGGTAAAAAATCAACTTACTTAAGCAACAATTTCCTTTCGCCATGCCCCGACCCATGTCGCTGATCAATCTCTCTAGCAATCACCCAAGGGGAAGAGCTTCACAGAGTCATATTATGTCATAGATCACATAAAAATAGGCAATCGCACTGAATATTTTAGGGTATTTGCAAAGATTCCAAGGAATTTTCAAAGATGCCAAGAAATTTTCAATAGATAAGAAAAAGTAGGAGGATTTCAAGGGATTTGAACTATTTGCTGCGTATTTTCAAGGATTCCAAGGAATTTTCAATAGATTTCAATTAATTGAAAGTATTTCAGAGGTTTTTGAATCTTTTAGGGTATTTTTGAAAATTCCAACAACTTTTCAATAATATCAATACATGAAAGGATTTCAAAGGATCGATAATATTTTAGGGTATTTTCAAATATTCCAAGGAATTTTGAATAGATTTGAATAAATTGAGAGTATTTCAGAGGGGTTTAAATATCTTAGTGTATTTTCAAAGATTCCAAAGAATTTTCTGTAGATTAAAAAAAAAATTATAAGGATTTCAATGGATTTTACATATTTAAGGGTATATTCGAAGACTCCAAATTTTTTTAATAGATATCAATACATTAGAAGGATTTCAAAGGATTAAAAATATTTCGGAGTATTTTCAAAGATTTGAAATATTTTTGAATATTTTCAAAGATTCAAAGGAATTTTCAATATATTTCAATAAATTCAAAGTATTCTAGAGGGTTTCAAATATTTAAAGGTATTTGCTGAGATTCCAAGGAATTTTCAAGGATGCCAAGGAACTTTCATCAGATTAGAAAAAATAGAAGTATTCGAAATATTTTTGGGTATTTTCAAAGATTCCAAGAAATTTTCAGTAGGTTAATCAATACATTAAAAGGATTTCAACGGATTTTAGGGTATATTTTAGGGTATTTTTAAAGATGCCAAAGAATTTTGAATAGATTTCAGTGAACTCAAAGTATTTGAGAGGTTTTTGATTATTTTGAGGTACTTGCGAAGATTCCAAGGAATTTTCGAAGATGCAAAGGAATTTTTAATAGATTAGAAAAAGTAGGAGGATTTCGAAGGATGTGAAATATGTTGGGGTATTTTAAAGGATTCCAAGGAATTTTCGATAGATTTCAATGAATTGAAAATATTTTAAAGTTTTTTGAAGATCTTAGGGTATTTTTGAAGATTCCAACGAATTTTCAATAATATCTATACATTAAGATGGTTTCAAAGGATCAAGAATATTTAAGGGTATTTTCAATGATGCAAAAGAATTTTCAATAGATTTCAATGAATTCAAAGTATATTAGAGCTTTTTGAATATTTTTAGGTATTTTCTAAGATTCCAAGGAATTTTCAATAGATTAGAAAAAATAAGAGGATTTCGAAGTATTTGAAATATTTTAGGGTATTTTCAAAGATTCCAAGGAATTTTCAATAGATTCAAGGAATTTTCAATAGATTTTAAAAAAAATAGAAAGAGTTCAAAGGATTTGAAATATTTTTCAGTATTTTCAAAGATTCCAAGGAGTTCTCAATAGATTTCAATTTATTGAAAGTATTCAAGAGGTTTTGGAATATTTTAGGGTATTTTTGAAGATTTCAAAAAATTTTCAAAGATACCAAGGAATTTTTAATAGGTTAGAAAGAATAGAAATAGTTCAAAGGATTTTAATTTTTTTGTTGTATTTTCAAAGATTTCAAGGAATTCTCAATAGATTTCAATAAATTGAAAGTATTTAAGAAGTTTTGGAATATTTTAGGGTGTTTTTGAAGATTTCAAGGAATTTTCAAAGATGCCAAGAAATTTTCAATAGATAAGAAAAAAATAGAAAGAATTCAAAAGATTTGAAATATTTTCGGGCATTTTCAAAGATTCCAAGCAATTTTCTGTAGATTTCAATAAATTCAAAGTATTTTAGAAGTTTTTGAATATTTTGGGATATTTTTGAAGATTTCAACGAATTTTTAATAATATCAATACATTAAAAAATGTGGAAATGAAGGGAGGGAGGTAAAAGAAATGACGGGAGAAGAAGTAGATGAAATGAGAAGAGGGGAAGTAGTAGAAGTGATGGGAAATTAGGGCGAGTAGCGAAGGTGTGGGTAAAGGAAGTAGGGGAGTGAGGAAGGAGAAGTAGAGGGAGTAGAAGAAATAGTTAGAAATGAGGGTGACTAGGGGAGGGGAAGAAAAAGCTAAGAAAAGGGATGTAGGGACGGTGTGAAGAAATAAGGGTGTAATAAAGTAAGGAAAAGGGAAAGCGAGTGTAATTGATGGGAAGTAGAAAAAATTATTAGAAATGAGGGAAAGTAGAGGAGTGGAAGCGATAGCTAAGGGAAGGAAAGTAGGAAAGTCAAATGAAATGAGGGTATAAGGAAGTAAGCAATGTAATGGGGAATGAGGGGAGGGGAATTAGGAGCAGCAGTAGAAATGTGTTTAGTGCAAGTAAGGGAGGTGATGGAACATAAGAAAAAGGAAAATGAAGAAAAGGGAAGTAGGAGAAATTAGAAGAGAAGAAGTAGTGGAAGTGAGAGGAAAAGAATTAGTATAAGTGATAGGAAACTAGGAGAAGTAGAAAAAATGAGGTTAGGAAAAGTAGGGAAAGTTAGAAAAATGAGGTGGGAAGAATTGAGTCAAGTGAGTGCGAGGGAAAGTAGGTGTAATGATTAGAAATGAGAGTGAGTAAGGGAGTGAAAACAAAAGCTAAGGGAAAGGAAATAGGGAAGTCAAATTAAATGAGAGTATGAGGAAGTGAGCGAAAAAATGCACAATAAGGGAATGGGTAGTAGGGAAAGCAGGTAAAGTGGTTGTAGTGGAATTGAGGGAGGTGATGGAACATAAAGAAACGGGAAATGAAGGGAAGGGAAGTAGAAGAAATGAGAGTAGGGAAAAAATAAAAAATAAGGGAACGGGAAGTAGTGGAAGTGATGGAAAATTAGGGAAAGTGAGGGTAGTGAAAGGTGAAGAATGAGGGGAGCGCAAGTAGGAGATTCAGGCGAAATGCGAGTAGTAGAAGGGAGGGAAGTTACAGGATATAATGAAAGGGAAAATGAAGTAAGCGGAGGTAGAAGTAATGAGGCGAGGGAAAGTAGTGGAAGTGACGAGAAATTAGGGTTGAGAAGTAGGATGAATTAGGTGAATAATGGAAGGGTAAGTAGGGGAATTGAGGGAATACAGTTTCGGAAAGTAAGGAAAGTGGTGGGAAATGAGGTGAAGGGAAGTAGCAGAAAAAGGGGAAATGAGGTTAGTGGAAGTGAGCAAGGTGATAAGACATAATTGATGTGAAAATGAAGGAAGGGAGGAAAAAGAAATGACAAAAGGGGACGTCGATGAAATTAGGAGAGGGCAAGTAGTAGAAATGATGGGAAATACTAGGGGAGGGGAAGCGGCAGCTAAGGAAAGGAAAGTAAGGAAAGTGAGGAGAAATGAGAGTGTAATAAAGTAAAGGAAAGGGAAAGCGCGTGTAATTGATAAAAAGTAGAAGAAATTAATAAAAATGAGGGTAAGTGGAGGAGTGGAAGCGAGGGCTAAGGGAAGGGAAGTAGGAAAGTGAAATGAAATGAGGGTATAAGGAAGTGAGCAATGTAATGAGGAATGAGGGAAGGGTGAGTAGGCGCAGCAGTAGAAATGTGTTGAGTGGAAGTAAAGGAGGTGATGGAATATAATAAAAGGGAAAATGGAGGAAAGGGAATTAGAAGAAATTAGAAGAGAAGAAGTAGTGGAAGTGAGAGAAGAAGAAATAGTATGAGTGATAGGAAACTAGGAGAAGTAGAAAAAGTGAGGGTAGGTAAAGTAGGGAAAGTTAGAGGAATGAGGTGGGAAGGATTAAGTAAAGTGAGTGTGAGGGAAAGTAGGTAAAATGATTAGAAATGAGGGTGAGTAGGGGAGTGAAAACAAAAGCTAAGGGAAAAGAAGTAGGGAAGTGAAATTAAATGAGTGTATAAAGAAGAAAGCGAAATAATGGGCAATAAGGAAAGGGGAAATAGGGAAAGCAGGGAAAATGATACTAGTGGTATTGAGGGAGGTGATGGAACATTAGGAAACAGGAAATGAAGGGAAGGAAAGTAGTAGAAATGAGGGTAGGGAAAGAAAAAAAAGGGAGCGGGAAGTAGTGGAAGTAATGGGAAATTAGGGAAAGTCGGGAAACTGTAAGTGGGGAAACAAGCGGTGGTCAGGGAGTGTGAGGAGGGGAAGTGAGGGGAATTAGGAGAAATTATCAAAAATGAGGGTAATCTCATGAAATGAAAAAATTTCATTGTAAAATATTGGACATTATGTTTCGAAATTTAAAAAAATCATTTGATATATTTTGAAATCTTATCAAATATTCCCTTAAACAAATTTTAAATTTTCGAATATTGAAAATTTTCCCAGAAATTTTCAGAATTTTTAGATTATTTTGAAACCAGTGAAAATCCTTGAAAAGCTCTAAAATTTAATTTCAAACCCCTCAAATTTTGTTTAATCGTTGTAAATTTTAAATGATTTTTGATATCTTGTTTCATTTATAAATTGAAAAAAATTAATAATTAAATTTGCATTCTTTTCCAGTATGGTGGTGAAGCAGGAAGAAGGTTATCGCCACATGAAAAGCCTCTCGAGCTCCAAGATACTTTTTTACAAAGACTTGGTTATCAAGATCCATCGAGAAGAGCCCGACTTGGTGTCGATCCTGAACTACGCGAAATATTTTAAATTATTTCTTAAAATTTCAAAAAATAATATGAAGGATTTTAAAGCCAAATTTTTTTATTAGCAAGATTACCAAGTTTTATAAAAAAAATTCGTGGTGAGTTTAAAACATATTTAGGAGTTTCAAAAAAATTCTAAATTAATTTGAAACTTAAGAAGATTTTTCTGAAGATAAAAGAATATACATTTTTTAATATGTTTGAATAAAAATGTTGAAGCTTTTGAGCATTTTGAAAGGTTTCATGATATTAAAAAAAAATGTCCTAAAATTCATCGAATAATTTAAACAGACTTTTTATTTTGAAGAATTGATTTTAAGAGAATATTTTTAAAAAAAATTAGAAACATTTCAAAAGAGTTTCAAAATTGTTTAGAAAGAATCTGAAAGATTTGAAGCCAATTTTTTTAATTATTCAGAATTTTAAATAAATTTTTACAAAAATTTAAAAATTGCAAAAGATACTTAGAAGGTTTAAAGGTTTTACATATGGCTAAAAAATCCTTCAAAATTTGACAAGATCTCTACAAATTTAAAACAAAATGTAAATTTTTGAAGATTTCAAAACATTTGAAAAGATTTCTACAAATGTCGAAAAAAATCTGGAAGATTTAAGAGCAATTTTCTCAATCTTAAAAGATTTTTTTAAACCTTAGAAATAATTCGAGACAGCTTAAAATATATTATTCTAAAATTCCTAAATATCTTTTAAACTCACTTAAATTTTTCCTAAAATTTGGAAAAATCCTGTAAAATAGAACAATTATAATTTTTCGACATATCTGAATCTGAAATCATCAAAAATCTTTTTCAATTTGCTCAAGAATCTTAGAAAAATGATATTTCTATAACCTTAAAATCAAATCAACAAATAAACTTGCAGAGCAAATATTGATTCAAATTTTTCATTTTGCATTCAAAATCATTTATTCCCTAAAATTATAATTTGAAATTCAAAATTTGACAACATTTCAAAAAACTTAGAAAAAGCGTACATTTTTGAATATTTGTAAATAAAAATTAGATAGATTTTAAGAGAAAATCGACAAAGGTTTCAAAACATGTGAAACTATTTCCTGAAATTTGTAAAAATAATGTGGACGAATTTAAAACAAAAAATTTAAATTAGCAACATTACAAAGTTTTATCAAAAAAATCGAGTAAGTTTAAGAGATATTTAAAGGTTTAAAAAAAATTCCATTTAGTTAAAGAATTGATAAGATTTTTAGAAAGTTAAAACAATGTACATTTTCGAATATTTAGAAATAAAAATTTTAAAGCCTCTCAAGAATTTAAAAAGTTTCATGATAATAAAAAAAAATTCTTGAAATTCAATGTAAAATTTGAACTGATATTTTATTTCGAAAACTCAATTTCAATAGAATGTTCAAAAAGATTTTAAACACAATTTGAAATTTGAAAATATTTTGAAAAAATGTTTAGATAAATGTAAATTTTCGTAGATTTCGAAAAAATTTCGTAGCTTTTCAAGAAGCTTAAAAGAAAAAAAAATTTACAAAAATCGTGAACAATAAATTTTCAAAGAAAATTTAAACAGATTTCAAAACATTTCAAAAGATTTCCACAAATGTCGAAAAAGATCTGGAAGAATTAAGGGCAATTTTTTGTTAAATTTTCAAAGATTTTTCAAAATTTGAAACTATTGTTGTCTGGAAACTCGTGTTCGTGATTGGATAAAGCTTTAATTATTTTTGCTATTCAAAAAAAGAAGTCTGCAAGCTTCAGGCTTATGAGAAATGTTAGATTATCTGAATAATTTATATTCAATAATATTATTCAATGTATTTTTGAAGCTTTAAAAAATGAAGAACCTTTTTAAGAATTTATAAGGTTTCAAAATAATATAAAAATTTCTTAACATTCCTGGAAAATGTAAACTGATTTTTAATTTTCGAAATAAATTTCAAGAGAAAATTGACAAAGATTTCAAAAGATTTAAAAGTTGAAAATGTTTTAAAAGTTTTGAAAAATGTACATTTTTGAATATTTGCAAAAAGAAATTTGAAGCTTGTTAAGGATTCTGGAAGGATTCACGATTATACAAAAATTTTCTTAGAATTCATGGGAAAATTTGAACTGATATTTTATTTTGAGAAATTAATTTTGAGAGAATATTTAGAAACACTTTAAAAGATAAAAACTGATTTTAAAACATTGCAAAAGATTTCTAAAATCGCCATAACAGATTCTGAAAGATTTCAGGGCATTTTTTATAATTTTTCATAATTTTAAGACAATTTTTAGAAAAATTCAAATAATTTCAAAAGACATTAAGAAGATTTAAATGTTTTGAAAATAGTTAAAAAAATAATTTTACATTTGAAAGTATTTCATAAAATTTTAATCAAAATGTAAATTTTTGAAGATTTAGAACAAAATTTCGAAGCTTTTTAAAAAGTTCAAAAGCTTCAAGAGAATGAAAAAACTTTCTTAAAATTCCTGGGAAAATTTAAATTGATTTCTTATTTTGAAAATAATTTTCATGAGAAAATTGACAAAAATTCAAACTGATTTTAAATTATTTTAAACTGCAATATTTAAAAATATTTGCAAAATTGTCAGAATAGAATCTGGAAGATTTGAATGCATTTTTTTTAATTTATTCAGAACTTCAAGAAAAATTTTGGAAGAATTCCAAGAATTTTAAAAGATATTTAGAACGTTCTTAAGATCATAAACTTGGCTGAAGAAGAGCTTAAGTCACTTGTATAGCTATCTAGTAATAATTTTTAGTAGGGTAGAGCAAGAAAAAAATTGTTTATAGTGTCTTAAACAAAGTAATAAACAAAAACCATTTTCTCGTGATTCTCAATGATTAGTTGTTGGAAACTCACAGTTTTTATATGAAATATGAGAGAAATTAAAGGCTAATTGCGATTATTTAGGAATATCTGCTGTTTGACAATTATTTAAACAATTGTTATGGACAAATAGAGAGTTTTTATATGCCCCAATTAATAGGCTCAATTTTATTTGCAGAATCAACCAAAAATGTCATGCCAAGGACTCCTTGCTGCCACTGTTTTAAAATTAACAAAAATTGTTCATTATGTAGAAAATATTTATAACCAAATTTACATTTTTAACATTATTCCACGAATAGGCCTAAGTTTTTTACGAAACCAACTAAAAGTATATTTTCAGTGACTCTTAGCTGTAATTTTGTTCGAATTGATGGAAAATAAGAATTATTTAAACAATTTTTATACATGAATGCACATTTTGACAATTTTTCCAAGAATAGGCTTCATTTTCCTAGCGAAATCAACTAGAAATGTATTTTCAATGACTCTTTGCTGTGATAAGTTGCCAATGGATAAGAACAGTTAATTATTTAAGCAATTTTATGAACAAATGTACATTACTTTTGCATTAATAGGCTTATTTTTTTCGATGAAGAAACCAGAAATGTCTCACCAATGACTCCTTCTTGTCATATTTGTTAAATTAACAAGAACTGATAATTGTTTAAACAATATTTATAAACAAATACACAGTTTGACTATTGTTTTTGTCAAATTTTCTGATTAAATGAAGTTTTCATTATTCAAACAATATTTATAAACAATTCCACAGTCACCAAGATACAATACCCAATCAATAAATAATTTGATAACAAAATAACACAATAACAAAAAACCTTGGGTTTGTCAGTTTATTCCGTAAAAATTAATATTATTAATGGAAAAATGGTCAAACTGTGAATTTGTTTATCAAAATGCTTCGAATGATTAATTTTTTAAATCATTTTGAACCAAATTACAGGTAGTTACTAGCCATACATTTTTAGTTGATTTCTCAAAAAGAAATTGGGCCCATTCTTGGAATAATGTTGAAAATATGAATTTGTTTATGGACATTGTTTAAATAATTAACAGTTATTCCTAATTTGAAAAAAGGAGAACAAGAAGTCATTGGTAAGGCAATTTTGGTTGAGCCTGTAAGAAAAATTGAGCCTCATGATTGTGACATACGAAAACTGTTTATTTGTTTATAAAAATTGTTGAAATAATTGGCAAACAACAGTTATTCTGAAATAATCGCAATTAAGCATTAACTTCTCTCAAACTATCTCCCGATATCGTATATAACACAGATGAAACAGTACTGGCAAGCGCTACAACTGACGGAAAACGAAACCCATTATTTGATTGAAAGATCTCTATCGGGCTCGGCCATCAATTGGTGGCAAATCGTTAAAAGTGAGGTGCGAAGATTTTTAGACTTAAAAAAGAAATTTTTGAAGAGGTACTGGGGAGAACCAGTACAACACGACATCAAACGAAAGTTTGAGTTTGGATGTTATAATCCTAACAAAGACACTTCATGTACAGAATATGCGATCAGTCTCTTTGTGGAAGCAAGATAATTGGATCCGCCTATTACGGAAAGAGAGATCGTACAATAACTTGCGAGGCACTTCAATGAACAAATTGAGGGCGCAATAAGAGAAAAAGGGATTGACAGAATCGAGCACTTAATCGAATTGTGAGAAAGTCTCAACAAAACAGGACACATAAACACAGAAACAAAAATAACCGAGCTTTTGATACAACACCTGCAGTATGAATGTCCAGAAAAACTAAAACATGATCTCATTAACTTGAAAATAAGACAAGGAAAAGATAAAAAAATCTTAAACCTTATAAAGGATTTGAAAGAACAAGGAAATCTAGAGGAACGATATGTAATTAAAGAAGACATATTCATTCAAAAATCGAAAGAAGATTTAAATTCTTTTAATAATGCCTCATGCTGTGTTATCTCTGTTGTGCCATGATACGATTCGTTGATTATAGCTTCAATGGTTTTTACATGTGAATACCAAAAATTCTGTTTTTCAGGTGGCAGAGAGGTTCTCAAGATGCATGCAATCTCACCATTCACCCTTTCTAAGGTCCGTCCATTCAGCGCCGCCACCAAGGCAAAATGAAAAATGGAAAACGCCAAATTTTTTTCTTTTTTTTTTTGCAAATTTTATGCTCAAAAAAAAATTTTGTTGCCCTCAAAACTTCCGAGATAAGGGTGGCGGCGCTAGCACGACGTCCACTCAGCGCCGCCACCTATGAAAACTGGCTAAAAATTATTATAATGAAATAAACGATTGGGGTGGATTTTTTTGCTTTTTTTTTGCTTTTTTTTGCTCTCCGAAAACATATGATACGTATCACAAAAAACTACCCCTGAGTCATACATACCTACCCCTCGTAATAAAAAATGTTATAAAAGTGTGAAAACAAGCTTGAACTACGTAAAGATGATCCAGAACTCTAAATTGATTATTGAATACTTGAAAATTTACCCTTTTTACAATTTCTCCCAAAAACTACCCTTCCACGTAAATTTATGTAGCGGTAATGCTAAAAGGTTCGGCTTCTTTCTGCGAGGATATGCGAAGTCTTCTCTTCAAAAGGTATGTTCAATTTATTAACTTAAATGTAGCTTTACCACATGATTATTTGAAAATTGTAACATTGTTCTTTAATTTAATTTTTCATCTGATCATGCTTACAGATGATGAAGACGGGACCCACGCGAAACGGAACGCGTATACTGAATTTAGTACATATATGCGTATACTAAATTTCGTATATGTATACTTAATTTAGTATACGTATATAATAAATTTCATGTACGTGCATACAAAATTGAGTATATGCATGTATTAAATTTACGGCACGCTGGTATAATAAATTTAGTTTCATGTTAGGCATTCTTGCTTCCATTACATGTATACTAAATCTAGTACAGATTTTTCTAACAGTGCACATGACGAATCCTTAGTGTATTGATGTTTGTATTTTACGCAGAAGGATTCCGATTTATCTTCCAGAAAAGAAGAAAATTTTTCTATTCTACTTTGAAAAATTATTCACAATATACCAGCTATTCTGTGAAATTACAGAAAAATGAAAAATCACAATTTGTGAATGTTATTTTTACATGAGGCACGGAGAAAGTAGCAGGTTATGTTTATGTGATTTTACGCTCTCCGAGGTAATTCACATATTATATTTCTGTAATTTACGTCGAAAAGGACTGATATTTTTTTCCAATCATTCATAGAAATTCAGATCGATTTTTTTCAGTATCATAACACTTTCTGATGAAATTAGTTTATATTTAGAAGTTTCATATGATTTATGCATTGAGGTATAAATTAAAGGGATTAAAGGTTTCACGATCGTCAAAAAAAATGTTTTTTTAAGATTCCTGGAAAAATTAAAAATTACTTTTTATTTCTAAAAATGTATTTTGATAGCATATCAAGAGAGATTTTTCGAATAACAATTAAACAATTTCAAATTTTTAAGGACTTGAAATTCAAATAATTTCATTTCTAATTTAAAAATTGTTCAGTGAAAAAAATCATTCAATTTTTAATGCTTTTAACTTGAAATAGCTTTAAACGATATAATTTTAAGAATCACCTAAATTCGTGCATTAATTTTCCAGTTCAGAGAATTGAAAATGAAAGCGTGGATTTATATATTTTTTAAGCCTTGAATTCCACGATTTATAGGAGTTCAACTATTATTTATTTAATGAGCGTTTAAATTAGAAACAAATTTAGGCTTTACGGTGCTTTAGGGTGAAAATAAACAAATAATTTGAATTTACTTATTATAAATAAATAATTGCTTTTAAGTTCAAAGAAAGAAACACCTACTTTCCCAAATGTAAGTTTTAAGTAAGTAGAACATTATGTCTTTTGTGGTAGAGTATTAATCTTCTTGGCGACGAATTCACGTTTTTGTTTGAAAATCCAACTATTAACATAAAAATTGCATTAAAAATTAAAATATTTGATCACAACTTCATGTATTTCGTTAAAAATGATTCATTTCCGCTAGAAAATTAGTTTCTTTTTTAAATTAAAAATTAATTTTTTTAAACTAAAAATTTAACTATTTCATTTTTCGTCGACAAGTTGTTTTTATAAACACTTAATCTTTTTGGTATAAAATTCATTGAAATATTTCGTTAAAATTTGATTTTATTTGCTTAAAAACTGATTTCTTTCAACTAAAATTAAACTATTCTATTCTTAGCAAAAATGTATCTTCTTTAGTTTCAAATTCATCTATTAGGTTGAAAATTCTATTCATATATTGTGTTACAAATCATTCTTTTTTTAATAAAATTTCATTCTTTCAGTTGGAAATCATTTCTTTTTTATTGAAAATTAATTTTTTCAACTAAAACTTCAACTATTCAATTTTTCGTCAAAATTTTTTTTTCATAGACATTTATTCTTTTTGGTTGAAGATGCAGAATTTTAGTTTGAAGTTCATTTCTTTGGCTTAAAATTAAACAAATTTGGTTGGAAAATTGTTTTTTTCCGTTGAAAATGAATTTTTTACTAAAATTTTTACTAGAAAGTTAATATTTTTCAGTTAAAAATTCACTTATTTTGTTAAGAACTCTTTTTTTAAGTCGAGGATACAATTATTTTTGAGGAAAATGCATATTTTCGAGTTGCAAATTTAATTTTTTTTCAACTGAAAATTAATTTTTTTAATCTAAAAATTAAACTCTTCTACTTTTTGCCGAAAATTTGTTTTTATATAGATTTAATCTTTTTTTTAGAAAGTTCATCTGTTTTTTTTTTTAATCTGAATATTGCGTTGAAACTTGATTTTATTTACTTGAAAACTGATTCCTTTCACCTGAAATTAAACTATTTTATTCTTGTCAAAAATGTATCTTCTTCAGTTTCAAATTCATCTATTAGATTGAAAATTCTATTCATATATTTCGTTGAAAATTATTCATTTTTGGTTGAAATTTCATTCTTTCAGATAAAAATCGGTTTCTTTTTTACTAAAAATCAAATTTTTAAACTAAAAATTTAACTATTCAATACTTCGTTGAATTTTTTTTACAGACATTCAATCTTTTTGGTAGAAGATGCAGAATTGTAGTTAAAAGTTTATTCCTTTAGCTAAAAAATTTCACAAACTTGGTTGAAAATTTGTTTTCTTTTTCCGTTGGAAATGTGTTTTTCACCAAGAGATATAGCTATTTCATTTTTGCTAGAATGTTAAACTAAGATCGAAAAGAAATCTATTTTATCATAAATAATTTTATACAAGAGGAGCATGAAAAAGATTTACAATTAAAAAAAACAGAATTCCAAATTATCTCACTTCTTTTCATTTAGTTATTTTTGTCTCTGATGAGCCGAAAAGTGAGATAGTTTGGAATTCTGTTTTTTTATTTGTGAATCTTTTTCATGCTTATTTTGCATGAAATTATTCATGATAAAATATTTTATCTTTATTTATTGTTTTCTTTATTTATTATTATTATATTATTATTATTATTATTATTATCAAATTATTATTTATAAATTATTGTTAATTATTTAAATAATGTTATTATTATATTATTTTCGATCCTAATGTTAAACTTTTTTAAATAGAGACACTAAACTCATGATTCGTTCCGATATCTGCAGGGTTTGCTTATGAGTATTTTCAGAATTCTTTTAATTGAATCTTAATAACTTTCCCTCAATTTCTTGAAAGAAATCTATTTTTTATTTGAAATTTTTGAAAGAAGAATGCATTGAATATTAACAATGTTAGAAGAACATTAATTTTTGTATAGTTTCTTTTCCTAATTGGAAAATGTAATAATCTAAATAGATTGGTTCATAATCAACCATGTAAATTTTTCTTATTCCAGTCAAAAGCTTAATTTAAACAATCAAAAGAGGCTTAAACAAATTAACGACCAATGGAAGTAACCTTTATGATTTCATATTTAACCTGATTAGTTGATTTCCTTGTAAGGGTACTGATAATTGGCAATAAAATGTGAAAAAGGCTTTGTTTAATCCTTTTTTTAGTTTAGAGGATGCTCTTAATTATTAAGATTCTTGATGAAAAGTGATTCAAAATTATTATCAATATTATCAAATTGAAAACTGGGATGAAATAGAGGTTCGGTGGCCAAAAGATCATTGGTGCGAAATTTCGTAAACTCGTTTTATTGGCTGCAAATAATTGTTTTCACCTACATTTTTCTGTAGATGAGCATGGTTTAGTTCGATTCAGAAGTGGGTCGAAATCAATAATTGGTATTTTTTATAAGTTTTTATAAGTATTTTTGTTTTTCATAAAAAAAATTTCTTAAATTGAGCAAATGTGTGTCAATATTCTAATTTTTGAGTACACGTCTCAACATTGACAAGAATTTTTCTCGGAGGTGGTTGCTTCTTTCTAGATGTTACTTTTATGTTTCGTACTTTCTTCTTCTTTTTTAATTAAAAAATAAATATGTTATGCTGGTTTTTCTGTGTCAGGTCCGACGTTTCTCGGGATGCGTTATTCTTTGATAAGGGGTTCCTCAAAAGAGTAAATAACAAGGATGCATCCAAATTACGAAATTAGAACATATTTAGGATAGATATGTAATATAAATGTAATGTAATATAAATGCAGTATATATTTTTATTGAACCTAAGAAATTTATTTCGGATAAAACGGGTTAATTTATTTCAATCAATTTCTGTATCGCAAGCTTTCAATAATTGCAATTGTAATTTGGTGATTGTGAATTCTCTTTTGTTAGACCTTCAACTATTGGATTGAAAATTCACGTATTTCTATTTGAAAATTTGTCTTTTTCAGTAGAAAATTAATCTTCTTGGTTGAAAATGCACGTTTTTGGTTGAAAATTCAACTATTTGGTTGACTTCAAGTGTTTCTGATTCAAAATTAAAACCTGTTCAACAATTTTGTTAAAAAGTCATTTTAAAAATTTTTTATCACGTTAAAATCTTTTTAGAAAAACTTATCGTTCAATTTTTTTCTGAAAATTTTATGATTTGAAAACGTTTTATATTCATTTTTGTTTGTTTGATGAATCATTATTTCAGTTGAAACTTATTTTCTTTGCTTAAAAATTAAAATATTTTGTTGAACATTCGTTTTGTTTGTTGGAAATTATTTTTTCTTTTTATTGAAAATTTAACTATTCTATGTTTGATTTAACATTTATCTGTTTTACTTGAAAATTCAGCAGATTGGTTGAAAAATTCATTTGTTTGATTAAAAATTGAATTATTAGGATGAGAATTCCTTCAAAAAATCAAAATTTGTTTGGAAATGCATGTATTTTGATTTGCTCGGTTGCAAAGTGAACTATTTCGTTGAAAATTGATTTCATTTCCTTAAAAACTTATTTTTCTGTGTAAAAATTAAACTATTTCATTTTTTGTTAAACATTTTTCTTATTTAGTTGAAAATTTGTGTTCTTTTGGTAGAAAATAACCTTTTTTGGTTGAAAATTCTACTATTAGGTTGAAAATTACATTAAAAATTAAAATATAAGGTTGAAAATTCATGTATTTTCTGAAAAGTTATTCTTTTTGGGTAGAAAATTAATCTTTTTGTTTGAAATTTAATTTTTTGGTTGAAAATTCATTTTTTGTTTTTGTTGAAGATTCATTAGTTCAGTTAAAAATTAATTCTTTGTTTAAAAATTTAACTATTTCGTTGAAAACTTGTAACTTTTGTTAAAAATATTTTCATCCAACTGATTCCATGTTTGGTTCAACATTTATCTTCTTTATTTGAAAATATTGAAAAATATTTGGTTAAAAATCCATGTATTTTGTTGAAAATTATTCTTTTTGGTAGAAAATTATATTTCTTTTTCTACTGAAAATTAATTTTTTTAACTGAAAATTTAACTATCCCATTTTTTGTTGAAATTTGTTTTTCTTAGACCCACTAGAAAGCAATAATTCATTAAGGCATTGGAAATCTTCGAGAACATTCTAGAAACATAGCACGGTCATGGACCATGCCGATGAACCATTATGAAGATTCATGTAACCGACATGTTACTGACATCGAGACCATTCCACAGCCCAAGTGGTTTGTGTCTATGCTAAGTTTTTAGAACATTCTCGAAGGTTATCGATGACGTCATAAAATAATACTGCGCCAGTTTGAGTGACAAACTTTGCGTAAGAAAATTCAAGGATATTTATCATAACAATTAGTATAGTTGTGAGAAAAACAAGGATGAATTGCTTTCTCATTATCTACTACTAAGTAGCAATCATTCATCAAGGCATTGGAAATCTTCGAGAACATTCTAGAAACTTAGCAAGTACATGAACTATTAAAACAAACAACTTCTCAAAAACAATTTTTAAGAAGTGAAAACAATGTGAACTATGAAGATGAACCATTATGAAGATTCTTGTAACCGACATGTTACCGAGATCGAGACCATTCCACAGACCAAGTGGTTTGTGTCTGTCCTAAGTTTTTAGAATATTCTCGAAGGTTACCGATGACGTCATAAAATAATACTGCGCAATTATAAGTGACGAGCTTTGCGTAAGCAAATTCAAGGTTATTCATTATCTCAATTAATATAGTTATGAGAAAAAGAAGGATTAATTGCTTCCTTATTATCTACTAGAAAGCAATCATTCATCAAGGCATTGGGAACCTTCGAGAACATTCTAGAAACTTAGTACGGATATGAACCATATCAATGAACCATTAGGAAGATTTATGTAACAGACATGTTAACGACTTCGAGACCATTCGACAGCCAAAGTGCTTCGTGTCTGTGTTAAGTTTTTAGAATATTCTCGAAGGTTACCGACGACGTCATACAATAATATTGCGCAATTTTGAGTGACGAACTTTGCGTAAACAATTTCAAGGTTAATTACTATCTCAATTAATATAGTTATGAGAAAAATAAGGACCAATTGCTTCCTTATTATCTACTAGAAAGCAATCATTCATTAAGGCATTGGGAAACTTCGAGAATATTCTAGAAACTTAGCAAGTACATGAACTATGAAAACAAACAACTTCTCACAAACAATGTTTAAAAAGGGAAAACAATGTGAACTATGAAGCTGAACCATTATGAAGATTTGTGTAGCCGATATGTTACCGATATCGAGACGATTCCACAGCCTAAGTGTTTCGTGTCTGTGCTAAGTTTTTAGAATATTCTCGAAGCTTATCGATGACGTCATAAAATAATACAGCGCAAATTTGAGTGACGAACTTTGCGTAAGCGAAATTCAAGGATATTTAGCATATCAATTAGTATAGTTATGAGAATAACAAGGATGAAATGCTTCCTTATTATCTATAAGAAAGCAATCAATCATCAAGGCATTGGAAACCTTTGAGAACATTCTAGAAATTTAGCACAGGCATGAAACTTGAAGATGAATCATGATGAAGATTCCTGTAACCGACATGTTAAAGACATCAAGACCATTCCACAGCTCAAGTGGTTCGTGTCTATGCTAAGTTTATATAATATTCTCGAAGACTACCGACGACGTCATGAAATAATATTGCGCAATTTTGAGTGACGAACTTAGCGTAAATAAAATTCAAAGTTATTTATCATCTCAATTAATATAGTTATAAGAAAAAGAAGGATCAATTGCTTCCTTATTATCTACTAGAAAGCAACCATTCATCACGGCATTGGGAATCTTCGAGAACATTCTAGAAACTTAGCAATGACATGAACTGTGGAAAGAAACAACTTCTCAAAAACAATTTTTAAGAAGTGAAAACTATGTGAACTATGAAGATGAACCATTATGAAGATTTTTGTAACCGACGTGTTACCGACATCGAGACCATTTAATAGCCCGAGTGATTCGCATTTGTGCTAAGTTTCTAGAATATTCTCGAAGGATACCAATGACGTGATAAAATAATATTGCGCGACTTTGATCGACGAGCTTTGCGTAAACAAATTCACGGTTATTTATCATCTCAACTAGTATAGTTATAAGAAAAACAAGGAGAAATTTCTTTTTTATTATCTACAAGGAGGCAATCATTGGTCAAGGCATTGGGAACCTTTGAGAACATTCTACAAACTTAGCACGGACATGAACCATGAAGATGAATCGTGATGAAGATTCCTGTAACCGACATGTCAATGACATCGAGGCCATTCCACAGCTCAAGTGGTTCGTGTCTGTGATAAGTTTCTAGAATATTCTCCAATGTTACCGATGACGTCATAAAATAACATTGCTCAATTTCGAGTTACGAACTTTGCGTAAACAAAATTCAAGGTTATTTATCATCTCAATTAATACAGTTATGAGAAAAAGAAGGATTAATTGCTTCCTTATTCTCTACTAGAAAGCAACCATTCATCAAGGCATTGGGAATCTTCAAAAACATTCTAGAAACTTAGCACGGACATGAATCATGAACATGGACCATGATAAAGATTCCTGTAACCGACATGTTACCAACATCGAGACCATTCCACAGGCCAAGTGGTTCGTGTCTGTGCTAAGTTTCTAGAATATTCTCGAAGGTTACCGATGACGTCATTAAATAATATTGCGCAATTTTGAGTGACGAACTATGCTTAAAAAAATTCAAGGTTATTTACATTTCAACTAGTCGCGACGATCAAACCACCAGACCGTCTGCACCCGGCTCGTCACCTGCGATTTCCCGACAAAAGTTTCAATGATACGTTTTTGTAGTACAAAAATGTTTGTAACTACTGTAGTGTCAATTGAATCTTGTAAAAATGTTAATTGAGAAATTATTATTTTAAACTCTCAATAATTTACACACATAAAATAGAAGGTTTTAACTCTTTTCAATTGAAAATTGTCAATTTCATAAGTGCAATTAAACTGCAAAACTTAAACTTTTACACTTTTATGAATTGAACAATTCAAAGATTTCTGGTTAAAAATAAAAATTCACGCTATCGTTTTCAATTCTCTAAATTAAAACTAATCTCCATTGCAACTCGCATTAATAAAAATGTTAAAAAATGAAACATGTCCCTCTTCCAACTCAATAAAAATATTCGAAACAAAATAAATGCCTTTTCCTATTTAGGGAAACGTGAAAACGAAAATTTCCTCCCTTTCAGTTCTATAAGAATCATAAAAATAAAAAAATAAATGTCCTACTTCCAATTCAGAAAAACTTGAAAATCAAAATTAATCCTTTTCCAATTCAGAGAAAAATCGAAAATAAAAAATTCTTTACCTCAATACAATAGAAATCGTCAAAAAAAACATGTCCTCTTCCAATTAAAAAAAATGGTATCCCTTCCAACTCAATAAAAACATTATAAATATATAAATGTACTGCCAATTTGACAAAAATTAAAAACTGAAATTTCCTCATTTAAAGCTTGACAAAAATGTTAAAAATACAATTCTTCTCATTCCTCCACTCAATAAAAATTTAAAATCAAAAAAGTTCCTCTTGCAATTGGGAAAAAAACTAATTAACAAAAATTATTTTATTTATTTTAACTTCGGTCGTTTCAAATAAATAATTTTCAATTGTTATTTAGCTTAAAAATAAAAATTGTAACGTTAAAAGTTTTAATGTTTCACTCTGAAATTTTTACCATTCAACGCTTTTTATTTCAAACAATTCAGTTTCAAATTGTTTAGTTTTGAATATTTGACTTATGATTGATTATTTTTTAATTTTTTTAATTCAAAAAATTTCAAACTGAACGGGTTAGAAATTAAATATTTTAAACTTAAACAATACTTGAATAGGATTTTAAATTGAATAAATGCATTTAATTATGAATATATTAATTTTAAGTTATTTTCACATTGAAAATAGTTTAAAAAGTGTCAATGTTTCTAAACGCCAGGACAGGTGTGCGTAATAAAGTAATCAAAGTTAGGAAATTGAAAAGAGTTTTATTTTAAGCAACGACAGATCTCCTTATAATGCGTGCATATGCTAATAAGAGTATCGACACACTAACTGACTGTACCGGCTGTAGCGCCGACCGATTCATAGCGATAGATATGTTAACTGGGGAGATATAGACCAAGAATGAAGGCGGGCGCTCCAAATACTTAACACTCCCTCCCGAACGCATTCATCATGATCATCTCACCACCATATCGCACCTTGAACGCACCTCAACTTCTATGATCTTTCTGAAAATAAGATAAATACAATTAGCAGTTGGAATTCAAAATTTGTCTCACTAATTTATTATGAAAGTCACGCGCTAGACGTTTTGTAAATAAGTCAGCTAATTGTTCTTTAGATCTCACCCATCCCAGCTTTATAAGATTTCTTGCCACGCATTCTTTAACAAAATGCTCTTTAACCTCAATAATGTGACGAATTTTATTTCCACCATTTGTCTCAGCTGTTACTATTGCAGCTTTGTTATCGCACCATAATTCCATAAGGAGCAATTTTTGTGAATCTTTTAAAATGACACTTAACGAATTATAAACAGACAACATTTCTCTACTCGCGTCATTCATAGCTACATATTCAGGATCCCTGGTAGCGAGAGCCACATAAGTTTGCTTGTGAGTTCGCCAATTAATATTATCACTGAACAATTTTATCAATAACCCACATGTAGTTATCGAATTTTTTCAATCAGCAAAACTAGCGTCAGCAAAATCTACCAAGTCATTAGATTCACCTTTATAGATCGACCTCAAACTTTTAGTTCCCCTCAAGTATCTAAATACTCTTTTTACCATAGCCCAATCACTCTCCTTTGGATCCACTTGGTGTCTACTTAGTACGTTGATAGCTTAAGAGATATCAGGCCTTGTCGCCCTTGCTAAATAAAGCAAACTTCCCACAGCTTCTCTGTACGGCGCATTATCGACATTTCGAGTTTTCAAGAGTAAATATTTATCACATTCCGTTTCTCTCAATTTTCTTTCTCGATTAGCAACTTGTACCGAAAACCGGGAAAAACCGGGAAAGGACAGTAAATTTATTTTTTCACATGGAATTTTACAAATTTTTGGAAGAACTATCCATCAAATCACTTGGAATATCACAAATATCATATCACATGATGTAATTCAATTAAAAATAAGGTCGATTTCAACTTTTTGTCTAAATGTTAAGTTCATTGTTAACTGTTTCAATTACTGCATCATTCAGTTTACAACGCTTAATTCTGAAATATTTTACTTCACAATTCTTCTATTTTATGTCTTCATTTTTAAACGTAAATTTTTATTTGGAAGAATTTAAAAATTCAGTTTGGAAGACTTTAAGAATGAAAAATTAAAAGCGTTTGAAATTTAAAATTGTTTATAAAAAACGTTTTAAGTAGATCAACTGGTCACGTGACCGGCTTCCTACCTTACCGACACTTTTTATATTTGTAAACTTATTTTCACACGAATAGCCACATCGAGCTGAAAATTTAGGATAATGAATAAGAAGCACTAAGAAACGCGGCTCTGGTCCTAAATTTTTATAATTATGAAAAGTTTTTTTTTTTGTGAATAATTTTTTTGTTGCTTTTTTTATAATTATAAAAATTTAGGACCAGAGTATCACCTCAAAAAATCGTTGAAGGATATACTAAAATACATACAGAATTTCCGTATTTCGTTTTAATCCAAAGAAATGAACATATTTTCGGTGGAGCATGAATGGCATATTTTAACTGCTACCTCCGAATTTTTTGCTTGAAACAATTTTTCTTGTATAATACAATATTTGTAGTTAAACACTGATATTAAAACCGATAAAACAATTTTTTCAAGAAAAAAGTTATATTTATACTTTTCGATGCTGTGTGAAATTTTTTTCCATTCATAAGTTTCCCTCTGAAAAAAGTGTTCATTCAATAAAAACAAACATTTTTTGGAAGAGATAAATTAGTATGTATTAAATGTTAAGGTTTATAAACAAAGGAGGGTAAACTTAAAGTTTGATATATTTTTTTCTGTCTACTTTTTGATAAATAAATGGAAAGTTGTACGAGATAAATTATGAAATTTTTATTTTTTTAATGACATGATTTTTGTACAGGTGACACATTTTTTAATTACATTTTATTTCTGCAAAAGTTATATCAAGTATTATTTTCGCTCCGTAAGTTTTTCTCACGAAACAGTCAGACGTCGTTTTGTTTTAAAATTTTAGCTTATTCAGAACTCATCAAAAGTCTGTTTTCCTGAAATCACATTTTTAAGGAAAAACGTATGTTTTTTTTCACGTTCGTTTTACGTCCAAATATTATTTGTAATGACATAAAGAAAAATAATATCATGTCCTTGCAGAAGTAAAGCGCTCCAATTCCCGAAGGTTCTTTCAACTAAATTTAGAGTGCTAATGCATTCTTAAACTGTTGAAATATTCAGAAGCAATAAAACTCATTTTGAAGGACAAGAAAGAAGTATAAAGTTTTAAGAATTAAAATAATCAATATTTAACATTTAAATACATCCTAAAGGTCTAATTAATGATGAAACTATAATAAAAAGTTTCATTTATATAAAAAAATATTCCGCATTAATTTTATTTTTCACTCCTTGGTTACACGTCATAATTTTAAATTATCGCGCCAATATAAAACGCCATCTACCAAACGTTTTAGCGCGTCATCGAGACATTTTTTAAAACTACGTTGCAAAAATAAACACACGTAAAATTGATGCCAAAAAGCTACACAACACATATAATTTAAATAATTAAAAGTAATGACTCCAATCTTCCCAGTAATCAATACCAACTCGATACATTACTAATTGGTATTCTGAATCTTTGATTAAACACAAAAGTAGGATCATTGATCACTAGGGTGGTAAAAAAATACATTGGAAAGTTTTTTTTTTCGAATTTGTATGCATATTGCCCGGAAATTTGTTCGAATCCACACGATAAATAAATGCGTTTTTTTTTAAATTATAGTTAGAGATTCCGCAAGCCCCATGAAGTTTAACACGTATTTCCCATAAGAAAAAAAGACGTTTTCGTACATTTTATTTAGAATCGTCAATGTTAGCTGAATCCAGTTGAATCTCAACATTTATCTTCAAAATTAGCCATAGATTACGAATAAAATATTAATTTCTAAATATCACCCCCATAAGTCCGTTCTATAGGGTCCAAAAAAAACCCCATAAGAGAAAAATGGGTTTTGCAAGTTTTTAGCGCTAATTATTATTTTTTTGAGGTTTTTTTATAACAAATTACTTTTAATATATAATATACTATTTTCTACAGATAATTGAATGTTTAAATAAATTGTTTAAACAATTCATTATTTTTTTCGCAAATTTTCTCTTCCAATAGAATTAGAATGTCGCTTTTGATTCGTATTTTTCAACTTAATATCAACTTTTCAGTTAGAGCAAGGCAATAATCAATTAAATTTGACAGGAATAATTGTTTAAACAATTTATTATTACTTTTAGCAATATTTTCTTTGAATAATGGTAGAAATTGCGATTTTTTCTGAAGTTTTCAACTTTTTGTTCACTTTTCACTTGGAGTGAGTTGATATTTAATTTAATTTAGCAAAAATAATTGTTTAAACAAAGTATTATTGTTTATAGATATCTTCTTCTATATTAATACTAGATAGTTGCGGTTTTTTTCTGAAATTTTTAACTTGATGTCCACTTTTCAATTGAAGTGAAGTAATAATTAATTCAAGTTAACAAAAATGTTTAAACAAGCTATTATTTTTAATAATATTCTCTTTGCTTATTGTTAGAAAGTTGCGTTTTTTCCTGAAATTTGTAAATATCTGCCTATTTTTCACTTGAGGTGACTTAAGAATTAATTAAATTTAGCAAAAATAGTTGTTTAAACCAATTATTATTGTTTATAACTATCTTTATGTATATGAATGACAGAATGTTGCGGTTTTTTCTGAAATTCTTAACTTTCTGTCCACTTTTCACTTAGTGAGGTAATAATTAACCAAAACCTGAATTATTCCAATTAATCCAAATCTGAAACAAAACAGATTTTTGAAATATTCTTCAAATTTTCTATATGGATCATATTAAATGTGCAACCCGAGGACGCGTTCGGTGGCTTTGTCATAGGCCCTTCGGCTCGATTCCTGAGGAATCAAAACCGAACCGAAACAACCGAATATATATATATATATACTTCATTCCTTTCAAAATATTGGTCACAAAAATTTGTCGGAAATAAATAATATGTACGATTTGTTAATAACAATTGTTAACTTTCTAAATAAATTTTATGAACAAATACCAATTTTCTTCAATTTTTTACAAGATTTTTTTATTCAATGGAATTAATCTGAAATTACTTGGGAAAATCCTTCCTTTATGATACTTTATAAACCAATAATAATTGTTCACTTTATAAACAATTTTATAAACAAATTCACAGCTGGACTATTTTTAACAAATAGATGTTTTTTGTTATGAAATCTACTGCAAGTGACTCAGAAAGGACCTTATTTATTAGGAGAATATTTCAGGCCACAATATTTGTTCTATATTTAAATACATTTGATAAACAAATACAGATTTTTGTCATTTTTCAATCAGCAGATTTTGTTTTTTCAACAGAATTAACTCTAAGTAACTTGGAAAAATCCTTTCCTTATGATTCTTCATTAACAAATGATATTTGTTTATTTTTTAAACAATTTTATGAACAAATTCACAACTGAATGTCCTTTCAAGAAATAGATGTAGTTCTTTTTACAAAATCGACTGACAATTACACAGAAAGGACCCTATATATTAGGAGAATTTGTCAAGTGACATAATTTGTTATTTAGATAAATAAATTGTATCAAAAAGTACAGATTTTTGTCAATTTTCAACCGTTAGATTTCGTTCTTTGAACGAAAGTGACTCTAAATAACTTGCCCTTATACCTTTCTTATTTTGTTTTATTAATGAGCCACAATTGTTTTTTCCTAATAAACAATTTTATTTAAAAATCAGCGATATTGTCATTTTTAGAGTTTCGTAGCCCGGGCAGAAAACCTTAGAGTTTCGTCAAGTGTCCACCCACCCGTTGTACTTTTTTCAAGCAGGGGAAAGTGAGGGGAAATTATTGAAGGGAAAATAGCAGAAATGAAGGGAGGGGAAGTAGGGAAGTGAGGGAAAATGAAGGGAAAGGGGTAGGCAAATTCATCGGACGGAAAATAGGGAAATCGAGGGGTAATGCTAGGAGGGGGAAATATGAGAAATGAAGGGGAGCAGGGGAAATTAAGGGGAGCAGGGGAAATTTGGGGAGGAGAAATGAGGTGAATTGAGGGATATTAAGGGAGTTGTAGTAAGGGGATGTTAGGGGAGCAGAAGTAGGAGAAGTGGATGTGATGGGAGGGGAAATTACGGGAAAAGAAATAGGAGAAGTGGGGGTAATGTGAGGGGAATTAAGAGAAGTAAGAAGGAATCAGGGTAGAGAAAGGAGAAGAAGTGGTGGTAAATGTGGGGAGAGGGAGGTGTGAACGATTTAATTAATGTCTTAGTAGGCTACGGACCCCTTCTTTGTATGTAGGCGCACGACGCCTACTTTGATTAATTTTTGAAGAGTGAGTAACCGTCTCTTTATAAAATTTAAATTCTACACTCTATGGTGGTTTTATCTGCAGTGCTTCTGCTTTTAAATGAAGCGGTCTTTCAATCTTCACTTTCTTCAAAAATATTTTTATATATAATTTATTTAAATAAATTACAAATGTTATTGCCTGACAAAGTCTTCTAATAAATAAGGTACTGTCTGAGTTACTGGAAGTCGATTTCGTAATAAAAAACAACATCCATTTGTTGACATGTAGTCAAGTTGTGAATTTGTTGATAAAATTGTTTATAAAATGAGCAATTATTAATTGATGAAGTACCATGAACGCAAGACTTTTCCAATTAAATTGAAATTGATTCCGTTAAAAAAAACGAAATCTGCTGGTTGAAAATTGACAAAAATCTGTATTTATGTTTATCAAATTTATGTAAACAATTAATCGATTTTATCAGGTATCAATAGATCTTACATAATATTTATTTCTGACAAATTTTTGATCAATTTTGTTAATGGAACCATGTGTTTAGAGCGTGAACTAGCTAAAATATGCATTTGAATATTAAATTTGTTCATAACATTATAAATTACTTTTGATTCTTTTTAAATGGTACATAAGCATTGTTGTTACGTATGTTCCCAACAAAAAATTGAAAAATTAAGTCTTCAAGTAATTTTAATCTCGATCTAGTACATTCACTCATTAATTTGTTAATATAAAAATAAAGAAAATATTTTAAATGTTGAAAACTCCTGGATATTATTTATGAGAAGTATCTTCACTGATAGTGATGCATATCGAGCCGAGAAATTCTTGTTATCGTTCGGAATCGTTCGAAATTTTACAAATTTTCCGAGCTGAGATTTTTTAACTTTTTTTTGCTTTTGTTCGTATCGTATCGTCTGAAACCTGATCAATGTGCTCGTTAAACGTCAGTTTTCAAAAGATCAATAGAAAATGTAAACACAGCAAAATGCAAAAAGTTCCGCGGAAGAAAACGAGGAATCAGATGTCGGACTGATATAGGAAGGTTTAACAAATAAAATATTTTTGATGAAAAATAAATTATATAAAACTATCATATGCCAATTGCTTTGAAGTTCTTCAACCTATATGTTTTTAATTGATCCAAAAATGGTTGTTGATATTATTTTTAAATATTTATGACATTATGTATTATATAGTAGAATTTTCGTCATTTTTTTTAGATGACAGTTACTCCCAGTGGGACCCTGCGGTGGTTGTTAACCTTTAGTTTTTATATATATATACGTATATATATGTATATATATGTCAGTAAAGCAGAATGGGTAAAAATTAAAAATACATTTACAATTCATCCACTGAATTGTTATCTGTAATCGAAGCGCAACGTATGAGTTTACCTTTATCCAAAATTCACTTTGAATTTTAGATTTTTAATGATCATTAACTAGTATAGCTGCTTAAGTGCTTATAGATTAGTAGGTTAATTATTCGTTTAATTTAAGTTCTCCACTTAAAATGTAGTTTAACTTAGTGTTTATCTTGTATTAAAAGAATGTTTGTATAATGTATACCCTTAAGAGAAAATATTTGTATATGGCGAACACAGAAAACACAAAATGTAGTTTTTATCTCAATTATAGGGATAAATGAATACCTGTACTAAAAATTACCTTCTGATTCTTAAGAATTGAATCCCACACCTTTATGCATATAATAATAATGAACAGAATTATATGAAGCGTTGGGTGAAAAAACAACATAACCCGGGTTTGGTTGTTTTTCCGTAAACCACTTTTTCGGAATCAGCGAACCCTAATTAGTTAGCACACAGTTTAAAACTAATATAAAAATTATTATTGTTTACGTAAATCATGTTATACTAGAGTAGTTTATTTTCAATTATTTGAATAATTTTATTTTTTTGTTAATTTTTTTCTTGACAGGATTTTACTTTTAGATTGTTATCCTTTATGTGTATAAAAGGATTTATTTTTAAATTATTATATTCTTAGTTCAATAACAGCTTGAAATCTTTGAATCGATTAATTTCAAAACACGACTTTCTGAGTTAGGTTTTTTTTTTCACCCAACGCTACATATGCTGTAATGTATAATAAATAGTAGTGGAAATCTACCTTGTAAGTACAGTCGACTGGTGTTATTGTGGAAAATTCTTTTTGCATACTGGAATTTTGCAATATATTTAAGAATACTATTTAGAAAACGTTCAGTACATTTAAAAAAAAAAGAAATAATAAAGATATAGAGCATAAAAGTTTATTTATATTCACCCCAAAATGACCTATAATTACACAGATAGATAGTAATATATTCACATTATAACTATTTTAATTTAGTTTTCTTTATATAGAGGACGGTACGATCAATTATTATCATTTTTTTTAAATAAAAGATAAAATCATATTTAATAAATTGCCCATGAAAAAGCAAAAAAGAAATACGATCTCAAAACCGCAAATCAAAAATTAAACATTTTTTGACATTTTCACTCAAAATTTTGATTTTTTCGACTTTATTTTAATAGAAAAAAAAGAATAAGTTTATAAAAATCTGTTGAAAAATGTTCGCGATATCGCATTATCAAAAAATTCATAAAAAAATCAAAGTGACGTAACTTTCGCAATTTGGAAATTTTTTAGAAAATATTTTACCACAATATCTTACCTACCTAACACTATTATTCCCGTCAGTTGCATGAAAATCGGTTATGAATAAAAACTCTGATATTCTTAACCTAAAACTTCACTTATGTCAGATTCATCTAAAAAATCTCTGAAAAACATTTTTTGCAGCTTTTTAAGTAATTGCACGGAGAAAAGTGTATTTAGTATCCATTGAAATAGTTTTGTTAAGCTCGAACAAAACAAATTTTCGCTAACTTTTAATATTTATTTCGAGATTCATAGCATTCGTCCAGAAGAGAATTTAAAAAAAAATGAAAACGGTTTTAGATCTTTTTTTTAATGTAGGTCAAACAAATAACTTTCAGATGAAGAAACAAAAAGGAAACTGCAAGTCGCAGATAAACTTATTGGTCACCTGGCGCTCAAACGGCTAGCTGGATATAAAACGCGACCTGAAAGACAAATCTACGCTTAAAACTATTTTAAGAAAGTTAAAATGAACAATTCATAGTAATAATTGTGTCAGAAATAAATCCGACAATTCCAAACAAAATAAAACTGCTGGAAATGAACCTGTCCACACTTCAGCCTGTTACTCAGCCTCTTATACAATCTCAGTTCTTCTATTTGAACTTTAATTATAAGTTTAAACTAGTTGAATTATTAATTTTAGACTTAAAACATTGCTTAGTTTGTGTGCCTGTAATTTCTAGTAATGCTCTCCAAATGTTGCCTACAGCATTGATATAACCTGTTTCAAAAACGCCCATTATTCGAAGCAAACAAATTTTTTTTCAAAACATTTTTGTTCGAAAATTGTTTTTCAACCAATTTTTTTCAAACAATTTTTTTCAACAAATTTGTTTTTCCAACAATTTTTTTGCCAAAATGTTTTTCCAAGAATTTTTTCATTCAAACAAATTTTTTTTCATAAAATATTTTGCAAACCAATTTTTTTGTCGAAAATGTTTGTTTCAAAACATTTTTTTCACCAATTTTTATTTTCACAACTTGTTTTTCAACGAATTTATTTCAACAAACTTTTTTCAAAATTTTTTTTTAACAAATTCGTTTTTTCAAAATTTCTTTTGTCAAAATGTTTTTGCAAGAATTTTTTTTTCAAAAATTTTTTTTTTTCATAAAATATTTTTGCAGACAAATTTTGTTGTAAAAAAATTTCTTTTCAAAACATTTTTTTTCAACAATTTTTTTGTTCAAAAATTGTTTTTCAACAAATTTTTTTTCAAAAATCTACCCCCGTCAACTACTTCCATTTCCGCCCTCCCCTCCACCTTTTCAAGCCTTTTCTCCATCCTTTCCTTCCACCCCCACCTACGTGTCCTCCCGCTTTTTTAAACAGACTCTCTACCTCGCTTTTCTCCGTACTCTCTTGGCTGTCTCTCTTTCTCTTCAAGAGATCCTCCCCGTCACTAGCGCTTGACACTCTCTCTCTCTCTTACCTTCTTGCTTCCTTCGTTCCCACCGTTCCGTTTTCTCCCTCTGCCGGCCTCGCCGCTCGAAACCCGACCACGCGCCGTTGGCCGTCGTGGCACGTGGAAAATTTCCTCCCCATCCATTTCACTACCAGAACTGCCAGCACTCTCACTGCCTACCTCCCGTTCTGCCGTCGGTAACTGGGACCTCTCCATGCAGTCCCCTCCGCAACCGACATATGTCTCTGGAGAATAGTGCCGAATATTACCGCTAAATTTTCCCTTTATTTCCCTTTTTCTTTTGCAATTCCTCACACCCCTTGCATGCACCCCTTTCTCTCTCCTGAGATCCCCCAACTTTGCGGAAACCAATCTTGACCCCTCGAAGGCCCCAGACTTCTGACCACACACTCCCCCGAATCCTTGCCAACCTAACCTCACTTTCTCCGAAAAGTTAAATCCCCCCTTATACCCACGCTGAAAATCCCTTTTCATCTCCCCAATTCACCCCACACAACCTTCCACACAAATTCTGCAAAATCCTCTCACCACCTGACACAGTGGTGTAAAAATCAAACTATTCACTTGTATGCCATTCAAAAAATAATTTCAAATATATTTTCTGATATTGAATTTCTTAATATCTTTAATGTTCCAATTACCTAATGATTTTCCATTCTATGTTTTTATTTCGTAAATTGTAGGCGAAATTTTTGCTTTCATGAAAAATGGTCCGCAGAAATTTTAATTCAATTTTTTTGGCTATTGCTTCCCCTTTATTTGACAAAGTTTTATCGCTTTTTAGTACTTGTCGCCAAATTCGAAACTTATCCGCCTACGTCTGAGATTATAATATCTAGATTGTGTTATATTTGCGGTACCTAAATTTTTAACTCATTCTTCTCTAATTATTTTTAATTTCCGTATTCTATCCGCCCATTTTTCGAACTCTTGGAGTTCAATTTCTCTGTTGTCATTTAGATCTTTCTTTAACGCTTGAATTAGTTAGAGTTCTCTACCTAAATTTCAAAAAGCTAGAATAAATCCTGTTGAAGAATGTTTACTTTTATTTAATGCAAATCGTAAATCATCTCTACCCATTGAGTGAACATATCAACAAATACTAGAGTGTAATGATTTCCCGATTTTGACATTGGCAATGGACCCATCATATTTGATGCTACAACTGTCCATGGTTTTTCAATTATCCTTTTTCCCATCGAACCGATTTGATTATTTACTTTCGGATTTATTCTCTCACAAATTTCACATTCTTTTATATATTTCAATTTTTCGGAGTACATTCCGGGCCAAAAATAATTTTCAGAAATTTTCGCATAATTTTTTTCCATACCTAAGTGTCCTGCTTGTTTCTTGTCGTGGTTCTCAATTAAAACTTGTTCTCGTAATTATTTTGGTATTATTAATTTCCAAGCGCTGCTATCTAAATTTAAGCTTGATTTTAAAGGTTCGGATCTATAAAAATATAATTGATTGTCGCGTATTCTCCAGTTTGGATTTTCTTCTGGTTTATTTTTAACATGTACCATTTTATTTTTATACCAATTATCCTCAATGTCGTTGACATTTTTTTCCTTGGTTTCTACTACGCTGGCTAAAATACTTGAAACTTCAATTTCATTTTCATTTGACCTTAACAACGCATCTGGGACATGGTTTAAACTTCCTTTTCTGTATATAATTTCATTGTTGTACTCTAAGATTTCTAAAGCCCATCGTGCTAGTCTGCCTGTTGGATTTTTTAACTTATAAAGCCATTTTGAGGCAATATGATCTGTAATGACTTCAAATGAATATCCCTCTGAATACGGTCTAAACTTTCTTATTATTCAGACTACTGCTGAACATTCTTTTCCTGAATCAGAGTATTTACGTTCTGCGCCATTTAGACCTTGTACTTGTAAACGCTATTACGAAATGTCATGAGTAAACGTTTAATAGCCGTGAATGCCTGTTCCTGTTTGTCAATCCATTCCCACTTTACTTTCTTTTTTAATAGCTTTTGCAGAAGTTGCATAATTTCTCCAAATTTTGAAATAGATTTCCTATTCCATGATGCAATTCCTATTAACCTTTGTATTTGTTTGACCGTTATTAGTCTTGAAAAATCTAAAAAAGGTTTGACTTTTTCTTCATCTACCTATAACCCTTTTTCATGTACTTTAAATCCTAAGTATTAAATATAATATATATGATAGACTTTCAACCCGAAAACGCCCAATGGGCGTTTAAACAACACGCACCTAGGAGTGGGCATTTCTAAATGCCCCGAACTAGGTGAGAGCGCTTTTAAGTGAACCAAACTAGGTGCGGGCATTCTCAAATGCACCCACCTAGGTGGGGCAAAACTGAAACGTCCCGAACCCGTCCTAGTTGTCTTTAGATACAGAGAACGCATTTTGGGTTGAATGAAGATTTCTTTTTGTGATAAAAAACTAGTATTTTTGTTGAGGCACATTCTGAAGCACACAATCCTGGTCAAAGTCAAGGATCGTAAAAGGTTGATAAGTCCTTTTCTGACTGTCACATGCAAAGTGAGGTTAGGTTTACTATAGTTCACCATATATCCTATTTTATGTATAATTTCCACTAAAAGTATAAAGTACCTTCGTATATAAGCACTAAACATATATTTGAAGATTATTTACCAACATATATTTAATTATAAGCAACCGTACATCTAGCACCATATTTTTTTCGTCTCTCATCGACAGCGGGTCTAGTACTCGGCTCGGTGCTGCCATCTACGATTAGTTTTGCACCATGAACCTCATATTAGATGGGAATATGCAAGCTGCCATCTTGGTTCCCCGCGAAATTCAAAATCGCTAATTTCATATCGAATTTTTAAGAGATGAAGTTTGGTCTAGAACATAATTAAATAGTAATGTGGAACGAAATTAAAGTGAAGTTAGCTGTGATATTTCAAGATGATAATATTATTGAAGAGATACATTTTTTAAAACTTTATAATATAATGATCGATTGAAAAAAAATAGCAAATTATTCTACTTACCGATAACATTTAGGTTTTAACTATTGATTCGAAATTTCATGTAATTCGAAATAAATATAGAAATGCATACATATATAAAAAAATATATGTTTTTATTAAATTAAAAAAAAATACGGGTTCCTAACCTTACTTTCTTCTGGATCTTATTTCGCTGAAACATACCAAAAAAATGCTCGCAGGCAATATAATGACATATAACCATAAGCTTCAGACCCCAGATAATTATATTATATTGTTTCAGTCATAAATATAAGTACTGACTTCGCATAATTTTGAATTATAATTCGTTTCCCATTTGTCGCGACTACAATTTATGATCCATATTAACAGTCTTTCTCTCTGTCCTAGTGGAAAACGATGAAGTTTAAATCCATCTTCGCTACTGTGTTGACAAGGCGGCGAACTACAGCAGACCCTTTTTATTATATTCTAAACTTAATTCTAACTAACATACAGGACATGCTTTTCACATGGTTTCCCGCCAACTGTCCAGGAGCCAATATGGCGGTTGCATATTTCTGTCTAATTTAGTACCCTAACGCTAGAAATGAAACAAACGAAACTGGCAGTGATCCCGACTTTGGCATGTTGAGCTACTGCGCTTGCCCGGTGCAGCGGCCCTCATTGGTAGCTGTCGGCGCGCGATTCAAACCTAATATAATTAACTATTATTGAAACTAAAGTAGATAATAATGGTAAATTGCACAATATACTCGAGACAGAATGTGTGTATTCAAATAAGAACTACGACACATAAAGGTTCGTTAATGCATTTATAGGTTATATAAATATATTGAGGTCAAAAATATGTATATATATATATATATATATACATATTTTTGACCTCAATATATTTATATAACCTATAAATGCATTAACGAACCTTTATGTGTCGTAGTTCTTATTTGAATACACACATTCTGTCTCGAGTATATTGTGCAATTTACCATTATTATCTACTTTAGTTTCAATAATAGTTAATTATATTAGGTTTGAATCGCGCGCCGACAGCTACCAATGAGGGCCGCTGCACCGGGCAAGCGCAGTAGCTCAACATGCCAAAGTCGGGATCACTGCCAGTTTCGTTTGTTTCATTTCTAGCGTTAGGGTACTAAATTAGACAGAAATATGCAACCGCCATATTGGCTCCTGGACAGTTGGCGGGAAACCATGTGAAAAGCATGTCCTGTATGTTAGTTAGAATTAAGTTTAGAATATAATAAAAAGGGTCTGCTGTAGTTCGCCGCCTTGTCAACACAGTAGCGAAGATGGATTTAAACTTCATCGTTTTCCACTAGGACAGAGAGAAAGACTGTTAATATGGATCATAAATTGTAGTCGCGACAAATGGGAAACGAATTATAATTCAAAATTATGCGAAGTCAGTACTTATATTTATGACTGAAACAATATAATATAATTATCTGGGGTCTGAAGCTTATGGTTATATGTCATTATATTGCCTGCGAGCATTTTTTTGGTATGTTTCAGCGAAATAAGATCCAGAAGAAAGTAAGGTTAGGAACCCGTATTTTTTTTTAATTTAATAAAAACATATATTTTTTTATATATGTATGCATTTCTATATTTATTTCGAATTACATGAAATTTCGAATCAATAGTTAAAACCTAAATGTTATCGGTAAGTAGAATAATTTGCTATTTTTTTTCAATCGATCATTATATTATAAAGTTTTAAAAAATGTATCTCTTCAATAATATTATCATCTTGAAATATCACAGCTAACTTCACTTTAATTTCGTTCCACATTACTATTTAATTATGTTCTAGACCAAACTTCATCTCTTAAAAATTCGATATGAAATTAGCGATTTTGAATTTCGCGGGGAACCAAGATGGCAGCTTGCATATTCCCATCTAATATGAGGTTCATGGTGCAAAACTAATCGTAGATGGCAGCACCGAGCCGAGTACTAGACCCGCTGTCGATGAGAGACGAAAAAAATATGGTGCTAGATGTACGGTTGCTTATAATTAAATATATGTTGGTAAATAATCTTCAAATATATGTTTAGTGCTTATATACGAAGGTACTTTATACTTTTAGTGGAAATTATACATAAAATAGGATATATGGTGAACTATAGTAAACCTAACCTCACTTTGCATGTGACAGTCAGAAAAGGACTTATCAACCTTTTACGATTAAATAAGTAACACGAGAATTCTAGATCAATCTAAAATATCTATATCTTAAACCTATCTACCCTATACCTATATACACATCCACCATCACTACTTTCCAACCGAGCAATTCACGCCTACCCCGAAAGGGAAACGTCTTAATGATATAATAATAATAAACTAACTTTTAGTATGGACTGAAAGTCCGAATTCGAGGGCGCACAAATGGGAGAATTTTTCGGTCATTCTTTACAACCGAGTGTGAATTTGTAGGTTGCGGTAATTTTCCAAAAATAAAAGTAACCTACAAAATTCACACTCGCTTGTAAATTTACAATACCGAGTCGTGAATTGTTTCTAATACATAAAACTCTACTTTATACTGATAATTATATGCTTAAAAAAATTTTTAAACAATTTATTATTGTTTTTAGCAATTTTTTGGTATAATGGAGATAGAAAGTCGCGGTTTTTTTTGTTGTTTTTTTTTTCAAAAATTGCCCATCTGTTATCCAATTCATTAATTTTGACGAACATAATTGTTTAATAAATTGATTATTATTCTTAATAATATTCTCCTAGAATAATGGTAGAAAATTGCAGTTTTTGCTCAAATTTTCAAATTTTTCTTCACATTTCACGTAGAGCGAGTTAAATTATAATTTAGAGTTAACAAAATTATTGTTCAAACAAAATTAATTATTTATAATTGTTTTCAATTTCAATAATGCTAGAAATTTGAGGTTTTTTTCTTAAATTCACAGCTATTTGTCTACTTTTCAATTAGGGTGACTTAATAATTAGTTCAATTTAGCAAAAAAAATCTTTGAACCAATTATTATTGTTCATAGCTATCTTCTTCTTCATTAATGCTTTATAGTTGCGGTTTCTCCTGAAATTTTTAACTTCTTACCCACTTTTTATTCAGTGCCGTAATAAATAATGCAATTCAACAAACATAGTTGTTCAAACAATTTATAATTGTTTATAACTATCTTCTCTTAGATAAGAGCTAAAAAGTTGCGATTTTTTCTGAGCTTCTAAATTTTTTCCAACTTTTCACTTTGACTTTTTAGTTATGAACAAATAATAATAAGTGGACCTCAAAAAGAATAATTTTTTAAATGGTATTTTACTTTTTTAGGTGAATTATTTTTGCTCTTTTCACAATGTTAAAAAAATTAATTTAAACAAAAAATCGCTATCTTACACAAGAGACAAAAACTAGGAATGGAATGCTTGTGTACAAACTAAAAATATACATAAGTCCAAAATCTCACTCGAACTGAGAAAATCGAGAAGAACTGTTTGCCCAAAGAACTCTAATAATTATTAAAATTTAGAAAAATCTAGATACACTATTTGGGTAAAAATAATGTGCTCTTTCATATTTTGCAATAAGAAATTGATTTTTTAAACAATTTCTATTAGAAAATGAACTTGCCATTTTTTACTAGTCGCGGAAAGTCAAAAATACAATTTAAAAAGAACAAAAAGTCACTTGCGGACGGTGCTTTATCAAAGACCTCGAGAACAAAATACAACAACAAAGCATACTTAAGGGACACTGTGTGTTCTGCGGCTGTCCCGAACTTCCCGAACGATCGTCGCTACTGTATAGCCGAATCTAACCGGGACTTATTTATCTTGGATTTTCGATCAGAATCCAAACTATTTCACAAAGTTCTTACGGCTCTTTTCTATGTATATGCTGATGACGTATTACATGCCTTGTACAATTTTTTGACACGCAAAGTGTTTTGCGTATCTTTTTATGTTGTATTTTTTAACTTTTTCGGCTTTCCACATTTATAAACAATCGTTTTTGCGATAAATATTAATAATGAATCATTTTTGTTAACACAGTTAGACGCAGCTTTCTATTACGAATCCAACAATACCAAAAACTCATTTTTCATAGAAATGTTACTCATGTATCTTTTTAGTTGGGATGACAGAATAATGAGGAGTAGGTGGGAGAACTAGGTGTCTAAATAACTTGTAAAAGTTTTCTTTTAAATTGCAACAAAAGGTTTATTGTAAAGTGTGAACGAAAAATTTGGAATCGAACAAGAGATTGTTGAAAATGTGTTCCTCTAATGTTTATTTATCATTTGTTCATAACTAAAAAGACAAAGCAAAGTCAAACATCTTAGAGGAAACCGCAACTCTCTAGCACGTATCTAAGAGAAAATAGTTATGAACAATAATAATTTTTTAAAGAAAGTTTTTTATAAACTTTCATTAATTATTATGTCACTAAGTGAAAAGTAGGCAGAAGGTTCAAATTTTAGAAAAAATGTAAAATAGACAAATAGTTAAAAATTTCAGAAAATACCGCAACTTTTTCTACCATTAAATTAAGCAAAGAGAATATTATTAACAATAATATCAAATTATTTAAAAAATTATTTTTCTCAACTTGAATTAGTTATTACGTCATTCTAACTGAAAAATGGAAAAAGTACAAAAATTCATGAAAAAAGACCGCAACTATTTAGTATTAATGTAAAAGAAGATAGCTATAGACAATAATCTATTGTTTAAAAAATTATCATTGCTATATTAAATAAAATATTTTAAATTATATATCAACTGCTAAACGTGGAGGTGCGATTGAGGTGAAAGGTGGTAAGGGGAGGTGAGTGTAGTGAAGGGTGTGTGTGGTAGTGTGGGGGAGCTTTTTTGTAAGGTTGAAAGGGTTCAGAGGGAAAAAAAAGAAAATAATTTTGGAATGTCTAACCTGAAAAATATTTGAGAAATTCAAATGTTATCTGAATAATTGGAAATAAAGCCTATTTAACTGTATTAGAACTAGATACTAATAAAATTTAGAAAATGTAAGAATGAAAAATTATTTAAAAATTTAAAATTAATTCGTCTGTAGACAGTTGAAGGATGTATATTCTAAATCATTATGAGTAGAGGCTATTGAAACTCATTCCAGAGGTATATAGATCATATTACAATCTTTTTCCAATTATTACAGATCACTTCTTAATTTAATTAGAGAAATCATTTCAACTTCTTGAATCTTCAGAAGAATGTAGAGTAATGATTTCAAATTATTAATTGACAATTCAGTTTACATATTTATTTAGATGTTTTTCCTTTATCTTAATTATTCTCTAAATTTCTTCAAATATTAAAAAAATTTGTAAAAAATCAAGTCAATTGGAAATGAATATGGATAGCATTTTAAAAAAAAGTGAAATGAAATGAGCTTACCCATCTTCTCTGATATTATATAACTTGATGAGATTTAATGTTATAGGAAAAATGATTTTTACAACAACAAAAATTCCCGTACGGTACTTCATAAGATACTTCTTAATTTATATCATCATGATTATTTTCGTTAAAATTACTTAGCCAACTTTGATTTCATGGATTCATACCGTTGAATTTAACAAATTTTTTGCATTGCAGATGTTTTTGGCTTGGGTTCTGATGGGATTTTATTAAAAATATTTTTTTCGTATCCAATTTAAGCAAAATTTTCAATGCTCAATTTAAATGTAATAAAAATTAAACAGATTATTAATCGAAGCCTTCGAAATTAGAATATTCAGACAATCGTCCAACATCTGAGATGACAATGAAGTTGAAAAAGCAAATCAAAAATACAATAAACGAGTATTGTGAGAAAACTATAATTTTTCTTAATGATTTTTTTATTTAAATCGATTTTATGCATCTTCAAAGCTGGAAAACTTTAAATTTTAGAGTAATGAACTCGATTGGAAATTTCCAAACTAGAAACCAAATCGACTAGTCTACACCTGTTTCTCTTATGCGATTTCAACTATATATCACTTGTGGTAATGAGTCAAAAATTTAATTCTTTCCAATTTGATTCAAATTGTTTTAAACTCTTAGCGAGTGCTTATAAATGCCTATCTAGGAAAACTGTTCAGACTGAAGATTTTAACAAAGGAAAATGCATTGGATCTGAGGACACTAGTCAGCGACACATGCGAGATTATTGGAGCCTTAGGATCAATGGATAGACCGTCGAACATGGAAATATGAGACCAATTCAGATGCGGATAATCCCACCTTCGCTACCCTTACGAAATTTCTCATCAGCAAGGTCAGCACTCTGGAAATAGTTGATGGTGAAGGATTACCTCAATCCTCTGCAACGAGAGATATGTCTTCAGGATTTAAACAAGGTAAACAAAGTCTACAGGCTGACAATGCTTCTTTTGGAGAAGGGGATTGCCCACACTGTTCCGGTAAGCATCACGTCTCATATTGTTCTGAGTATAGGACAAGAACTGTGGCCCGACGTCTTTAGTTGGTGAAGAAACCCCTCCACATATACTCAACTGAAACAACTGCTAGAATACCTACTCCACCAGCGGTTGCTAATTCCACTAGTTGATCCTCGTCCCTCAATCCTAATAGCCCGACTTTCTCTAAGGCTGGTTCTACACTTCCAGGTCTGATGACTTCTCACCACATCCAACTTGTTCATGAGTAGGCAAGTCTGTGCTGCAGGCCACTACTCTCGTCTAAACAGAAGGTGTAGATAGAAGCCGTTACGTGTCTCGTACTCTCTTGGACCAAGGAGCTCAAGCATCATTTGTCTCTGAGTCACTGGTGAGGCGACTCAAGCTGCGATGTTATCAGGCCACCATCATCGAAAAAGGAGTCGAAGAGCAATGGGCTAGAGCTACCAGAGGCTTAGTAGTGCTAAGGGTGATATCTCGAACAGATATCAACATAAGTTTTCTTGTATATGTGATAGATTCGTCTAGGCTCACGCCATATATGCCACCGAGTGGCATAAATATGGATGACTGGAACCATCTGCAAGGATTAACTCTGGCCAACGGTCAATCAGCCTGAATTAATAGAAATGATCTTGGGTGCAGAGATCTATTCCCGCATCATCGAGGAGGAGGCACGGAAAGGCCCTTCTGGTACTTCTGCTGCTCAAAGAACCTCATTAGGTTGAATCATATCAAGACTTTTTTCTGTGGAGTCCCCACCTAGTCACAGGATAATGATAGGACTACAAGGTACATTCGACGTACAATTGCTCGATTTGGGTCGTCGATTCGTTAGCCAGGAGGGTATGCCAGACAAGTTATACATACGAAATTCAGAGAAAGAAGAGTGTGTGAGAAATTTCCTCTCTACCCGTCAACGTGCGGAGGACGGACTCGCTCATCAGCTTATCGGTCACTCATGAGTATAGAGAGAACCTTGATTGTTCAATTCTCGGTCAATACAGTCATTACCGGATGACCCAAGGGATCTGGTAGCTCTAACTCCAGCACACTTAATGATTGAATCATCATTTCACACTGTACCTGAGCTTGGGCTGCTGGTTACGAACGTGAATCGCCTGACTCGATGGGAGCTCACTTGACAGATGTATGAGAGCTTTCGCAAACGGGGTTATTCCTTCGGGACCATCCCTGGACAATTGTCCGCGACTGCTTATTAATTATTGTATCCATATTCAGCAGAAACCCTTGGTACAGAGACCCTCTATCCGCAACCCGAGGACGTGTTCGGTTACTTTGTCGTAGACCCTTCAGTTCTATTCCAGAGGAATCGAAACCGAAACCGAATGGTGCCGTTATATATATATATATATATATATATATATCCTAAATTATTATTTTGTTTAAACTTTTTCTCCGATTTTTAATCAGGATTTTTCGGCATCAGTCAGGATGAATAGTTGCATGTTTCATACTCCTCCAAATTGAGGTCCATCAAGCTAGCATCTCCACAATCGAAATTCCCTAATTTCTTTGTATCAGAATTTTGGGCTTTTTTGGGCTTTTCTTTTACTGCATTGCCGATTTTTGGGCTTCACTGCTTTTTTTGAAAATTCATAAATTTCTAGTGGAGGCGTTCGCTTGACTCAAGCCAGCACCACCACTATATAATTTTTTTTTTTTTAATAAAAAATCAAACACTACAGAATTTTGGGCTTTTAGGGCTCTTGAACGTTTCAACAACCAGCTTTTAAAAACCACGCTTACTAACAATAAAACTACCTCCTATGTAAAAACTCAAACTCGAAAAAAACCAAGCACACCAGAATTTTGGGCTTATTTTGGGCTCTCGAATGCACGAAAAAAATTTCCAAAAACCACCCCTATGTACCAAACAACCACCCCATTAGTCAAAACTTAATCCTGAAAAAAATAGAAAGTAGTGTTAAGCTTTTCTTGGGCTTTCGAATGATTGAATTTCTGTGCAAAAACCACCCCTGCATCAAAAAAAAATCAAACACCTATCTATAAATTCGAATTTGAATTTTCAAGAAGCTCAAAAATCAAAGACTCTATTCGCCCTATAAAATTCCGAGTAAAGATAATTGTCCTGCGAAGTCGTACTGACGGTGTACAGAGGGGTTGGTTTTTGGCATTAAGGGTTAGAGCCCAATATCGAAGTTGGTATTTTTAAGAAGCCCAAAAATCAGAGACTCTATTTACACTCTCAAATTCTAAAAAAGATTTTTTTTTTGACAAAGCCTTATCTGCGTGGTATCAAGGGGTTGTTTTTTAACGTTCAGAGTAGGAGCTCGAAAATCGGTGTTGGTATTGTTGACAAGCCAAAAATCAGAGACTCTATTTACACTGTAAAACTCTAAAAAGGATTTTCTTGACAAAGTCATATCCACGTAGTATCAAGGGCTTGTTTTTTAATGTTAAGGGTTGCAGCTCAAAAATCGGTGTTCGTATATTTGAGGAGCCCAAAAATCAGAGACTCTATCCACATAGTAAAATTCTCAAAAAGATTATTTTTTGACAAAGTCATATCTACGTGCTCGACAGGGGTTGAATTTTTTTACGGTTGGAGCCCAAATTCAGAGATTATATTTTTAAAGAGCCCAAAAATCAGAGACTCTGTTGACTCTGTGAAATTCCAAAATAGATTACTTTTGGAAAAATGTATATCTGCCTGGTAACAAATGGTTGTATTTTAACGCTAAGGTTGGAGCCCAAAAATCGACGTTTGAATTTTTAACGAGCCCAAAAATCAGAGACTCTATTGACACTATAAATATCTCAAAGGTATTATTTTTTGACAAAGTACCTTATCTGCGTGGTATCAAGGGGTAGATTTTTAACGTTAAAGGTTGGAGCCCAAAAATCGAAGTTAATATTTTGAAGAAGCCTAAAAAAATCATAGACTCTATTGATACTGTTAAATTCTTAAAAAGATTATTTTACGACAAAGTCACATCTGCGAAGAATCAAGGGTTTTCTTTTCACGTTAAGGGTTATAGTCCAAAAATCGGTCTCTGATTTTTGGACTCCACAAAAATTCCAACACCGTTTTTTGGGCTCCAACCCATAACGTTAAAAAACAACCCCTTGACACCACGCAGATATGACTTTGTCAAAAAATAATCTTTTTGAGAATCTTACAGTATCAACAGAACCTCCGTTTTTTGGGTTCCTCAAAAATTCCAACACCGATTTTTGGACTTCAACCCTGAACACTGAAAAACAACGCCTTGATACGAAGCAGATATGACCTTGTCAAAAAAAATCTTTCTGAGAATTTTACAGTGTAAATAGTGTCTCTGATTTTCGGGCTTCTTGAAAATTATATTTCGAATATATAGATAGGTATTTGATTTTTTGATGTAATTGTAATTTTTGAAAAAAAAATTAAAGCATTCGAGAGCCGCAGAAAAGACCAACACTACTTTCTATTTTTTTCTTCCACATTTGAGTTTTTACGAAGGGGGTGATTTTTTTTATACATGAGGGTGGTTTTTGACATTTTTTTTTGTTCATTCGAGAGCGCAAAATAAGCCCAAAATTCTGATGCGCTTTGTTTTTTGCAGATTTTATTTTTGGCTAGGGGGTGATTTTTTTGTACATAGGGAGTGGTTTTTGGACTTTTTCCGTGCATTCGAGAGCCCAAAATAAGCCCAAAATTCTGGTGTACTTTGCTTTTTCCGAGTTTGAGTTTTTACATAGGGGGTGGTTTTATTGTTAGTAGGGGTTGTTCTTGGAAATTTGGAAAGCAAGTTCTTTGGAAAGCAACTGTCATCTAAAAAATGACATCGGCTCCCAGTAGGACCGCGGTAAATCCCATTCATGGCCACGTCTCACATTTTTTAGATGACAGTTGCTCCCAGTGGGACCCTGCGGTGGTTGTTAACCTTTAGTTTTTATTATATATATATATATTAAAGTATTGAATTTAATATGGTACCTATATAAATTTTATTTGAAAGAAATTATTCCCCTATTTTCTAGAAAAATCAAACTATTTCCCCTGCTTTGGGAGCATTTTGGCTGTGAAGAAATATTTTCTGATGATGAAAGGGGCAACGTTTAGTTTGGATAATATAAATTGTGAAATTGATACTTCATCATTTTCAATATTTCATTGTGAGATAATGTTTTTTCCCCCTTATAATAAAACCGATTAAGATTAGGAGGTTGTCATATAACTTGTTCATTATTAAACGAATAAGTTAAAAGCTTTTGAATCCAAATTTTTTTAAGCTTTAATTTGGAAAGTTGAAAATCCAAAATAGTTCAATATTGGCTGCTTTAATTTGCAGTTTATTTTTAATTACTCCGAATGAAAAAATCTTCAAGAATTTTTTCCGGCGATAAAAGTGGCTACCCTGAACTTGAACTTAACGAAGTGTCCTCAATTTGAATCAAAGAAACGTGTCATTATTGTTTTATGATAAAAAAGCGTTGGTACATTTGAAATCATGAATTTGACCTTCTTTAAACGATTTTGAAGCTTTAAAACAATAAAAATTTTCAAGTTTGGTTTAGAGAAGAATGTTTAATACAATAAAGGTGTGAAGGACATGTTCCCCTGAAACAAATATTTTTTTAAATACTAAAGTTCAAATTGTAATTTTTACTATAATTGTAAGGAAAAAGATTTGCAATGCATTGGCGGAGGAAACCAACATGCACGCAATATCGACTGACACGTCGTTAGTTTAAACCCGATCTATCTTTTGAACAAGATTCGTCTCGCCTCGTTTATATTCTCGCGCCAGTCTGGATTTACGCTCAAAGCTACGCTACCGCGAGATTATATAATAACTAGCATAAGAACTATCAATTACGATGATTAAAGTCGCAATTAAGCCCTGCCCACGCGAATAACGCTAGCCTTATCCTATCGTCGTATTAAGTCGTGTAACAAATAAACGCGTTAGCTACTGCACGATTTTAATGAACAGACGCTTTACTGATTAAACACTGCCATCACAATCCCCTTCAGGCCTTTTCTGATTCTACCTCAATTATTTTCCTCTTAATCACTATAAATAGTATGCTTCTTTCTAGAACAAATTTAATTAGTTACCCTTTTGTTCAAGAGAGAGTAAAACTTCTCGGAAATTTGTTAAATTTGACCAAGAAAAAACCAGTGAATTTTATGTTTGCTCATTTACGTTGAGGATCCAAAGACTATCGTTGAGTTCCCGATATTTGGTAGTGAACGCCAGTAGAATGGGACTGAGCCTTAGACTGGCTGATACCAATTCTAAAGAGTATAGCAGTCTTATACGAACAACTCCCAGTTATTTATCCTCATTCTCCTTGATAATAAAATGCTCTATTAATAGTCAAGTTTTATCAAGAAGATTGTGTAATCTCGAAGTGGTTATCTTCTTTGTGTTTCCGGAGCCATAGGCCCACGAACGTAATTTTCAAGCACACAAGTAGAGGATGCACGGTAACTGACCGTGGACATTATTAGGTTGCCTTTGACGTACATTAAATTCACCTAGACCGAGGAATGATGCCAGAAATCATTGCGAGAAGCATTGACAAGCTTCGGAATTCCCAGTGTTAATGGCCAAGTTCGCTATATTATTTATTTATTCATCTATTGACACCCTTTCATCACCGCGCCGCTTGACCCTCCATCGCACAACCAAAAATAATTTTGTAATCATAATTTTTTGCATTTTGTGGACGTTGATTTATTTATTTGTTTGCGCACTTGTTCCTTTCCACATCAAAAAATTCCTTTCATTAAAGTCTCCTGAACTTGTAAGGGTACCTACACCCTTCGAAATGTGGTTTGGAATCATACACCTACCAGTAATAGGTCATTAACAAGCTTTATATTTCAACATTTATTCTATTCTTATTATACTATTCTTATATATTTTATTTTGGTCTCAAATGAAAATAATATCCAAAATATAGATGTTCAATTCAATGAACAAATTGAGAATTTTCTGTTTAAAAAAACTTTTCTTGTAGTAAAAGTGGTAGAGGTTTAGCGCTGACCTCGAGCTCACGCCACTATTGACACTTTTTCTTAACGATGCAACTATTTTGATGCTCTTTTGAAAAAATGGCACTATTGCTAACATTTTCTCAAATTGCTCGCTAATGCAACTATTTTTTTCATTTTGCCTTTCAACATATTTTTAAACTTCTTCGCTGGATTGTTTAGCAATAACATATCCGCCATCTCAAAAATGAAAATTTCAAAATATTTCAGGATTTTGAAGATTTTAAGAGATTTGGAAAATTTCAACAAGTTTAAAAGTATTTCAAGAGATTTCTAAACATTTCGCGAAATTTCAACAGGTTTCAACTGGTTTTCCTGGATTTGAACTAACTTCAGGAATTTGAAAGGTTTTATAGTGTTTCAAAGCTTTTAGAGCAAAATTGAAATTTAAGAATCTTAAATTAGATTGAAATCAAATTCAACATCCCATTTAACGTCCAACACTCAAGTCATTGTATAAATTCTTGAAAATAAACCAAGAATCTTACGATAAAATTTGGACAAATACCACAAAATGCTCCTAATTTCTTTGGATTGAAGAAATACATGATTGGACGTATTCAGTACGACCATTTCTTTGAATCAAAGAACTTTTTTTTTTCAGTGTATTTTCTTAACCATTGAAATTTTTAACTTGGAAACTCAACTCTTTTGTTAAAAATTCGTCTTTGTGTTAAAAATGCGTCACTTTTGGTTGAACATTTTACTATTTTGTTGAAAATTTTGACTTGAAATCTTAGGCATTTAAAGCATTTGATATTTAATTCAATATGGTACCTATATATTAATTTTTAAAAAAGAATGTATACTTCTATTTTCGTGAAAAAATCACTCTGCTTCCCCTGTTTAGAGAGCATTTTGGACTGTGAAGTCTATAGTTATCAAAAACTATTTTTACTCGGATGACATTGCGCGATACATTTTCGTTTGAAGCCCTTAGAACTAAACTTATTCAGATTAGAAAGTTTCCCTAGAATACCTTGTTCATTATTAAACGAATGAGTTAAAAGCTTTTGAATGAAAATTTGCTTAAGCTTTAATTTGGAAAGTTGCAAATTCAGAAGAGTTCAATTTTCGCTGCTTTAATGTACAGTTTGGTTTTGATTTCTTGATATGAAAAAAAAATTCAGTTCAATCAGTTTGAACTTTTTAATTTCTGTGACCGGGAAAAGACAGAATATGAAAATATTGCTTGGTTAATTATGCAAGTTAAGTGAACCCCTTTGATTGTAGGATCCTCGACTTTAGGTGCTTTTCAGGGTATGCTCGATTTCCGTGCAAACATTTAATTCGCGATTACATTATTTCGGAGGGTCCTGACTAAGGCGTCCCCCTGTCAGCACCAGTCCTCGACGTTATAACAAGGGGTACCAACTAACCCCTATAATAGAGATTTCACGCCGCAGGCCCCCTTTCGGTTCTCACAGTAGGGGTCTCTCTTACCACTGATTTATTATTGCCCTGATTTCTCTCAGCTCAACACAAAATAACCATTGACCAGGGACTATTTTTATTCCGTCCTAAGGGAAGGCCCGTACGCGTGCCTCTAAGTATCTGTTTATAGTCCTCGGGGATCAATTTGTTTGCTAAATTATTTATTGGTCAAATATGCTCATGAGGTTATACGAGTGGTCGGACACGGTTTACCGAAAATCTGTTTGATATTTGGATTGATATGTGGTTGGGAAAAACAAACATTCTCCCCTCGCAGAACATTTCAATTTTTAAGAGAAGAAACTCGGTGAAAGTATATAATAAACAAGTCTTTGTGAAATAGAGTTTAAACTTTCAACAAGTTTTCTAGCTCTGGCAAAATTGATTTTGATATTTGAGAAGGGGAGTGTGAAAGTATTGTGTACAATTTTATTGGTAATATTCTCCCTAGATAATTAATTATCGGGGAGTGATTTGACAAAGACGGCTAAGCTGTACACAAAATTTTACAAACCCTTCATTCTTTTGGCTCAATAATTCTATAATGTGGGGTATATTCGGATATTCCTAAATTGATAGTTTAAATTACTTGAGACGGTTTTAACCAAAATGTAGAACCAGTTAAGGCTTAAACTGATTCCCTAGACTGTTTAGACCACCTTAAGTGATTTAAAACATTAATTTAGGAATGTCCGAATTTACTCCACATGTCCGAAATTAACCCGTTTGACAGCACTTCATTTCAATAGAATGACTGCTATTCATTTTGAACTTATTTAAATTGAAATTATAAAGTTATGTCGTTTAAAGTATTCGAAATTTATAAGTTTTAAAACTTCTAGTTTGTAACTTTGTTTAGTACATTAAATTAACATTTCATAAACATTTTCTCCTGAACGCTTCAGAGTTGAAATTCTAATTTCAATGTTTCCAATTTAGAAGGAGATTCAGTTAAAAATGGTATAATTTTGGAGAGTTCAAATTTAAGGTTTGAAAGCCATATATGTTAAATTGTTAAATTTTTAAAGGCTTTTACAATTTAAAAATTATTTATTTTTAATTGCTTGAATTTGCAATAACAGGTTTTCTGCAGACGTCCGGTTTCAAAATTGCATGACTTTCCGTCGCATCAAGTTTTTGGCAGAATTTATTACACCTCGAAATCATTGAATTTCATGTTTAATTCATAAAATACGATTTTAAAAGTATTTTTGGAAAAGTAATTGTTTAAACGAATTATATTCGCTTAAACAATTTAAAAATAGTTAAGATATTCTTTCTATACACTATACAGTCAGAAAAATAATTATATTATAAATTTATATATTATAAATTTATCAAAAATTAAAATAAATGTATCAAAATTATATAATTATTCAACAAAACGTAGCATAGCATACCAATTTGAGAAAAAACTGGACATCTCTCAGTAATTTTTTAGAAATTTTGAGAATAAACAATAAGTAATTGTTTAAATAATTACCTAATGTTTAAAAAAAAAATTATTTCTCCAAAAAATGACAAACTTTTACACTTCAATCATAAAATACGATTATTTTTTACATTTTTTGTGAATAAATAATTGTTTAACTAAGTTACATTTATTTAAGCAATTAAAAATTGTTTAACGAGTAATATGAAATATTCAAAATTCCCATTGGTAATTATTTGTATGAAAAAGACGACGGAAATTGCTAAAAAGTAACAATAATACGTAAATATGTAGTTTTTTGATTTTTGGGTCATATTTGGGGCGCTGTGGGGAGGGGGGGATAAGGGTGCGTCTATCAAATGGTTATTTGTCTCTTACAAGTATTCTCGAAGGTTCTCGAGTTATTAAAAAGATGATTCATTTATAAACTAAAAAATAGTCGTCAATAACCTACAAAACAACATCATACGTATATATCTGTGTGTGTATTTGTGTGTGTGTTAAAATTATTACTTATCTTGAAAAAATTAATCAAGAAAGTTCTAAAGTTTTTTTTACCAGAGATGACTGACAACCGAATGTTCTTTTTTTTCCTGGAAAAATCTGAAAGCTCTGTGAGAAAAAAGTAAAAGATTTCTCATTTGGTTTTTTTACACATCAAAAAAATAACTATGAGCGACCTTTAAAATCATCTCTCACGCATTTCACGTGTCAAGTCAAACCGTCCAGAAATTTCTCGATGCAGACAAATCAAAAGATTTCACTTTTTTTTTTAATTTGCGCATCAAAAAAATAACGACCAACGACCTTCAAAATGATCTCACACATTTTAAGTGTGACGTCTGCCCGTCTAGAAATTTCTAGATTGAGCACGGACAAGAACCAATCGAACTTTTTCGAACGTCGGTAAATGATGTTGCAGGAATCTATATCCAGAATCGGCATAGTATATCTATGTACTAACCGCCACTGGTTAAACATTCATCCCGGTGCTACTATTAGGTTATTTCACAAATACTATTCTTGATCAGAAAATAATGAAGTATCGCCTGCTCTCGCGAATACTGGGTATGCCAAATCAATTGATGTCCATATGAAAACCATCATTAATGCTTTCTTTTAAATAAAATGTGATTTTACATCAGTTGCCGGATTTACTATCGGAAAGAGTAAAAATTCTGTTTTTGATTACGTGCTATTTTAAAGTTGTGTCAAAACAAATTATAATAAAAAATTGACGGAGAATATGTTTAGCAGAGGTTATGCACAACTTAAAAACCTTCAAATAGAAACAAATATGAAATAAGGATAATGCAGTAATGTTTTATCAATAAAAAATGACCAAATACTATTACAGCAATAAGTGAAAAGTTTGCAGCGCGATTCGAAGCTATGCTATGTGGAAAATTAGATTATTAACGCTGTCATTATTATTATTAGAAAAACATTAATAACGATTTTAAATATGAAAATTGTGTCAGATTTTGATTGCGCTGATATTTGAATTTATTTCTTTATAATGATAAATTAGTAAAAATGTCATTAAAATTACTTTTTTCGGCGACTTGGCGTTTCTTTACTTTCTTAGGTGCACGTAACATCTACTAAAAAGCTTTGCAGTCGATTTTTTAATATTATTCATTTCGCCATAACTTTTAAATAGCACGAAACTAAACTAGCTGTGAATTCGATCTCGAGTGTTTCTACTTTATTTGTATTTATATTTATATGGTGCTCATTTCACGAGCACTTTGCTTTCCGTTAGCAAATGTATTTTCTTTCACATAGGGGAAGCATTTGTGGTTTTTTAAATATTAGTGAAACTAAAGTTTTCATTTTTATCAATTTAGGAATAGAAATGTACAAAAAATACAAAATTACAAAATAATACAGAACAATTTTAAAATACAATGACAAATCAAATTTTGTATTTAAAATGGTAATTTTTCGAGCTGGAAAAGGGAAGGGGAAAATTCTATCGCGCCCTATCCTTTTGCCAGCTTTATGATAAGTTAATTCAAGTTAAGAGTTAAGTTTTCAATAAAAAAAATTAACTTTCAACCAAGGGGTTGAATTTTTAAACAAAGAAGATTTGAAATTTGTAATAAAAAACAGTGGGATTTAACGAAAAAAGACGAATTTTTAACAAAAACTGAAAATGAATTTTGAATTATTTTAATGATAAAAATTTTACTATAAAAACCCGTTTTTTCAAATATCATGCATTACCATAGCTTCCTTACTGTTCAACAAAATGGATCAATATTATAAGTCAATCGATTCGTCTCAAATCAACACATCTTTTCTATTCTAACATCAACTTTAAATTATGAGAATGAGAAAATTTTTGCTATAAAAATAAATGTACAATATAATATAAATGACCATAACTTCCTCACTCTTCAATAAAATGTATTAATATTATGGGTCAATCGATTCATCTCGAACCAAGGAATGTTTTTTATTCTTGCATCAACTTTGAATTATGTTAGTGAACAAAATTTTACTATAAAAAAACGTATTTTCAAATATTATGCATTACCATAGCTGCCTTACTCTTAAATAAAATATATCAATATTATAGGTCAATCGATTCGTTTCGAACCAAGGAATCTTTTATGTTCTTGAATCAACTTTGAATTATGTTAATGAAAAAAGTTTTACTATAAAAAACTGATTTTCAAAATATATAAATTACCATAACTTCACTACACTCTTTAATAAAATGTATTAATATTATAGGTCAATCGATTCGTCTCGAACCAAGAAATCTTTTTTATTGTTGTATCAACTTTGAATTATGTTAGTGAAAAAAGTTTTACTATAGAAAACTGTATTTTCAAATATTAGGCATTACCATTGCTTCCTTACTCATTAATAAAATATATCAATATTATAGGTCAATCGATTTGCCTCGAACCGAGAAATCTTTTATGTTCTTGTATTAACTTTGAATTATGTTAATGAAAAAAGTTTTACTATAGAAAACTGTATTTTCAAATATTAGGCATTACCATTGCTTCCTTACTCATTAATAAAATACAACGAGTGACCATAGGGTTATCGAAATACGAATCTCTAGTAATGAGAGATTCAACCTTGGAGGAATGGGACAACCTACCGAACAGAGGCCTGGACGGTATCTTTTCAAGAAGGTGGACAGGCCAAAGTTTGATGGGAGTCTTAAAGCACCGCTTGATGCAATTCTATCCAATGCCCCATTAGATACAAATAGGGATATAGAAAAATGCGCGAGGAATTTCACTAGAGAAATAGTTAAGGCTTGTGAGGTTTCTATGCCAAGAAAAAAGTGGCAAAATAGGTGCTCCCCGTGGTGGACAGTCAGGTTAACGCAGCTTAAAAAGGAGAAAATTAAGGCGGTTAGACGGTTTCAGAAACTTCGACACTATGTTAGGAATACACAAAGCCCGGACATAGAAAAAGTTGTAGATTACATTTACACTACACAAGACTGAAAGCATGTCATCAAACAATACAGGAAATCAGTACACAGTACAAAGAAAAATAGCTTCAGGATGTTTGTAACGGAAGAGGGGAATAAAAATTTGTGTGATATATGCTACAAGCAACAAGCTGATAGGCTTAGAGTAGAGCAGGTAAACGGGAACATGAAAACACAAACAGGGTACACGAAAATAGCAGAAGAAACTGCAAAGGTCATACTAGATGTCCTGGTATCGGACGCTCCTCTGACTGAATCGGTAAATCCTGATGGCGGGGATGGTGGCAAGTATCTACCTCCTTTGATGGATGAACAAGATTCCTCCACGGAGAAGGTGGCTGCAGCTGTTAAGGCTCTGCCAAATGGAAAGGCTCCAGGACTCGACTTGGTGGATATGTTTGCTGTCTGTACTCGGGAAGCTGCTTGAAAAGTTGATATTGAAAAAATTAAATAAAACTGTCCTGACTAATGAAAAGCTTTAAGACAGGCAGTTTGGTTTAAGAATTGGGCGATCTACTTAGGACGCTTTGATTGATTTCAGAAGCATGATTGACTCCTGCGAGGAGCCACATGTTCTAGAGATCTTCTTTGACATCACTGGAGCGTTTGATAACGCACTCTGGTAGATGATCTTGGAGGGCCTAAGGTAGAGAGCTTGTCCGAAGAACCTCTATAATTTGATGACAAGTTATTTTGGTGATAGGACGGTGGCTTTCTCCTGCTCACAGATAGGTATTCACCGTCAGGCACTTCAAAGAGCTTCACGCGAGCTGATGCGTGAGGAGGAGAAACGTTTCTGCGTTGCGAATGCTCACTGCACAATATATATTTCACCAGGTGGCGCTGCGTCACATGCTATATAGTTCAACACATAATATCATTCTTGGGATTGATTTGAACTTCAGCTTCAATTTTTATATTACATATGATCCGAAACAGTAATAATTCTGTCTCGCTTGAATGCGAAATTATTAGTGTTCACATATGTACAAAATTGATGAGTGAAGAAATATGGAATAAAAATTATTTTATAAATGCAAATACTAAATATTGAACTTGAAATGAAAACTTAGCAGCTTTTCTCAGCATTTCAAGATTTTTTTAACGTACTTTTGTTCACTTTCTAAATGTAAACAGATGAATGTAGAGGAGCATGTAGACACAATATTCTAATGGAATTTTTAACTCAATAAAAATTTACAAACTTATATGGTCTTTAACATCTTCAAAAATAAGTTCTAAAAAAAAAATGGAATTTTCAATAATATCCAGACATCGCTTTTCAACTAAAATGATGGATCTTAAAAAAAAATTGCAACAAGAGTTAAACATTAATAAACCAAATAGTTTGATTTTCAAATTTGCAGTATAACAAATTACAACCGACAAAGGGTTTAATTTACTTTTCATCACGGGAATAGTAAGTTAAAAAAGAAATTTCTCAAGAAATTGTCGAATGGTTAACAAAACAGTTGAATTTTAAACCGCAGAGCAGGAGTATTTAAAAAAGGTGTTCAATTTTTCACGAAACAGTCGCAACAGTCAAACGAAAAAGTACAATTTTTCATGAAACTAATTTGAAAATACACATTTGAAAAGAAAAACTTTAATTTTAAAACGACAAAGATTGCAGTCAACTTGTAAACTTCAGAATATGAGTTTGAAACAGAAAATTAATTTTCTACGAAGTAGTTCAATTTTTTACGAAACACTTCAATTTTTGACTAAAAAGAACGACTTTATAAGAAAGCTTTTTTTTATTTGTCAGCAAGCAGTTGCATTTACATGTATTTCAGAAAGATGAAACTTATCGAAAAATAAATGAATTTTTGGAAGAAAAAAATATTAATCGAATCACAAGGCTCATGAAGAACTAAGAAGAATATAATATCAGGGTTACCTCAAAAGTTCATTGGAAATCCATATTCAAAGACCAGACTTGTAATGTTTTTAACTCAAAATGTTTTATAAACGGAATGTAACGAATTGCAAGTAAAATGAAGAATTCTAACATTTACTTTGCTTGTCCTTTATTGAAAGTTATCTCTCAGGATATGACATTTCTGTATGATTAACTGCGATTCATTTCTTTCAATTTCGAATTTTAATAGCCCCCCCCCCAAAAAAAAAAGCAATAAATTGTTATGAAATATATCCCCCCTGAGCTGATATCTAATTTAGTACAGTCCCGTGCCGCGGACGAAACTGTTCTTGGCTCTCGGATTAGGACATCGAAAACGATTTCACGAATCGTTCACCGCCTTCTTCGCCAAACAATTCTAGATTAATTGCAACGAGTTAAAAAATTGATGTTTGGAAAAATATGTCACGAGTTGGAAAGGGGTAGCAGTTTGACCATACCAACATTATTTCTGTAATCAGTCACAGGGGTGCCTTAACCCTCCCCCCACCTCCTCATTATTGTGGGAATTTATTCAATTTTTGGGAAAATTATAAAATTTGTAAAAATTTATGAAATTCGTTAAAAATTTATGAAGTTTGTGGACATTCATGAAGTTTGTCGAAATTTAGGAAATTTATTAAATTTGTGGAAATGCATGAAATTTGTAGAAATTTATGAAGTTTGTGGGAATTTATGATAATTTACGGAAAATCATGACGTTATCAAAAATATTTCGGGAGAGAAAATTAAAATCCGGCAAAATCTGCGAGAAGAGAAGATTAAAATTCGGGCATATATGCCCGCTTCGTAAACGCTACGTTTTTTATCAAAAATATTAGTTATGAAAATGAATGTGGGAGTTAATACGTCTGAGCAAAATATTTTTGCGAAACTCGTTACAAAATATTAGATATCTTCTGTAAGGATTAATAAAAAAAATTTAATTAAACATTTTTAATCCTACATATTAGTCAGTGGCGAATGCAGGGAGGGGTTTTGGGGATCCCCAAATATATATTAGTATATAATATGTATAAAAAAGATCACTGATAAAACAGAGCGCGACACATATTTCTTAACTGGCCACGCTTTTCCCAGAGAAAACGCTTGACCGAGGGTTCATCAGAAAAATCTAAGCGGTTCCGTAGCTCACTTGACTAATGCGTGCGCTAAATTTATGTTTTAGGAAGGGTTTTTAGGTAGTTAGGTAGGGTTCGATTCACCAGCGGGTGCCATTTTTCAAAGCGTTTCAGCGTGCGATCATATGTGTATTTCTATGTACGAGCAATTGTGTAATAATAATCGTAAATTAAGACTTACTACACGAATAGTAACTCTTCTTCTCGCTGAGTGTGACGGTTGCTAAGTGGTGCATTGCAACCTACTATTTCAAATTGTTCATCCTATACTCTTTTAAAAAGTCAGTTTGTCTTACCAGAACACAAAATAGTAATTTTAACAAAATTCACCGACGAAAAGCTGCGCTTCAATTTTTAAATAGTTAGAGCTAATGGTTTAGAGAGTTGCTCTAACGATCCACTTTTTTCCTTGTTGTGGATAATTTAACTACTTTGTTGCAAAATCATTCTTTGTGTTTGAATTAAAAGGTTTTTCATTGAAAATAAAAATGTATTTGAGTGCCTTTTTCAAAAATGATAACGTCCATTCTAATGTATGATTGCGTAAACTTTGAACGACGCGAATAAATGTGTAATTTATTGAGTTTGAATTTTTTATGAATGCGTGTAACATTAGGGTGGTTCAGAAACGTATTGGAATTTTTTTCGAATTGCCATGCATATTGCCCATAAAATTGTTCGAATCCACAAAAAAGTAGCTACCTTTTTTTTATTTTTGAAAAAAAAATATATTTCGAGGTGGCGCAAGCGCCATACAGTTTACCACGTATTTCCTATAAGAAAAAAGATGTTTTTGTACATTTTAATCAGAATTGGCATTAGGGTTTTGCGAGCTTTCGCCGCCAGTTAGGACTTTTTCGCGTTTCCTTGCAATGCGAAACTGATAATTAGAACAAATTAAAATTAAAAATAAATGTTTAAACAATTTATTCTCATTATTAATCATATTGTGTTTAAAGAACGATAGAAATCGCGATTTTTTCTGAAATTTATAACCTTTTGTGTACTTTTCACTTGGACTAAGTTTATATTCAATTTATTTTAGCAAGAATAATAATTGTTTCAACAAGTCATCATTGTTTATAGCTATCTTGTTCTGTAGTAATAGTAGATAGTTGCGGTTTTTCCAGAAAGTTTTAACTCTTTGTCCACTTTTCAATCGTAGCGAAGTAACAATTAATTCAAGTTAACAGTAATAATTTATTATACAATTTTTTATCATTGTTAAGAATACTGTCTTTCCTTAACGTTACAAAGTTGCGGTTTTTAGCGAAATTTTAACTATTTGTCTATTTTTCACTTGGAATCACTTAATAATTATGGAGATTGAGCAACAAAAATTGTTTTCATAAATTATTATTATTGTTAATAACAATCTGCATCTATTGTAATACTCGACAGTTGCGTTGTTTTAGGCCGTGGCTACGTGTACCGAAATTTTGGGTTTAAATGGCTGGATTTTTGCGGTACAAATAAGGGGAGCAGGAAGAGGAGCTATTTGTACCGAAATTTCGGAACGTATAGTTGGATTTTTTCGGTACGCGTAGACACTTCCTTTTTCTTAAATGTTCAACTTTTCGCCCACTTTTCACTTAGTGAGGTAATAATGGAGCCACATTAACAATAATAGTTTTTCAAACAATTCATTATCGTTAATAACTATCTTCTCTTAGATAAGTGCTAGAAAAATGCGGTTTCTTCGAAAATGCTTAAATTTGCCTTTATAGCTATAAATAAATCATAAATACAATTAGTACAATTCGAAATTTTTCTTTTACGCTTTGCAAAAAGCTTCTGGCTGTAATTCAAAACAAAACTTTACAAGTAAAACTAAAAACTTCGTAAAAAAGCAACTACCTGACATTACCATAAGAGAAGATAGTTCCAAACAGTAAATAATTGTTCAAGTAAGCACGTTCAATGACAGCTTTCTGCATCCATCTCGCAAGTGCCGTGGCATATTTTTGGCACGCGAGAATGGCTTTAAGGTTACGAACGAGTGATAGTTTCGCACCTCCGAGAGCACCTATCACAAGGACAATTACTCAGAAAAATGCTATATCTTTTGGTCAGTTTTATAAAAATGAAGTAATTGTGGAGCAAACAGTTGCATTTTCAAACAAAAAAGATCAAATTTCTAGCAAGAGAGTTGAATTTTCTATAAATTAGACGAATTTTCAACCAATTGGTTGATTTTTCAATTAAAAAGATGAATTTTCGAATGATAGGAATGGTTTTGTACCGAAAAAATGTACCTTCAACAAAATACATGAATTTTATTTTAAATAAATATCAATATGATGTTGGTGGCTTTGTAAACTAGAAACAATGCTACAATATTTGTTTATTCAAATTTTCACATTGAAAAAAAATAGATTATCGAAATAAACATGTAATGCATTATTGTAAATTATACTTCGAAGAATATTTATACATAAAATAGAATTGGAAAAAATGTACTGCTGCTGATGAAAAGATTACTTGGGATTTATTGTTTAAGTGGGATGTGAAAATCGGTAATTAGACACAGCTATCTTTGTTGCTGCTTGTCATATTTGTTGAGCGAGTCTAATTTTTGTTTCAAATCATTTTTATTTTACGTTTAAAAATTGATCCATTTTGTTAAAAATTCTTCTTTCTTATTTTTGAAAATTTATGGTTTTGGCTACTGCAATTATCTGATATCGGATGATTTTCATCCGTATCCCAATAAAAATTATCGGTCGTCGGATAATTGTAGCTTTCATTTGCTTGCAACGGTTTTATCGAACTTCTGATAAATATCTCAGGGATTTACTGTGAATGTATTATAAGGCAATAAAAGTAATTTTATGTATTTTAAAAAATTCCTCACTTTTTTTACTCTCTTCATTTTTATAATACACTGACCAATAGATATAGCATTTTTCTGATTTCGAGTAAATGTATATTAGTTATTTATTCAAATGAAATTCGTCTTATTGTCCAGGTTATACTTTCGGCAATACGCCGTGAGTACATGCAGCCAACTAAGTGCCAACTTGAGTTCAGGGAATTGGACGAAAGAAAGGTTGACGCAGGTAGATTGATCTCCTTGCCGCCAATAGGACTATTTCCTGGGCATTAGACCTAATGCCGTATTCGGCCTAATGTGTAGGATATAACAACATTGAAAAATAACAGACAACATTGAACAACATTGAACAAAATATCCTAAATTGAAAAATTTAAAAAAATCTTTGAATAAGTGTGAGCAGACTTATTTTTATGAAAAAATAACTCGAATGAGATTTACTGAGACAATTTTGTGCACTAGTTTCTAGAACCTTCTATGATGTGTTGAATAACTTATAGTTAATGCGTATCCACATAGAATGTCATATCTTATCCAAAATAATCTAAAAATGTCGGTTGAACAACATTCCTTAGTGATAACGTCATCATAAATCCATGAACCATTATAAAATTCCTTGCAATAGTACAAAATCACTCATAAAAAAAATAGAGCCAATACCATACTGAGTAGGAAAGAGGTTCATAGCTAATTCAATTCTAAATTAATCTAACTGATAGTCTAAGCTTGTAATCTGAGAGGCTGGTCACTCAGAAATCAGGAAGGCAGATTAACAATTATTGCCAACGGAATAACGGAGACTTCGTACAGACCGCCCTCCGACTAACCAGATATCTTACGACTTCCCATGAGTCTCCCCATGAGACTCCCTCGAAAAGCTAGTCGCCCGGTAAGTTATTGATACTGGCGCGCATGGCGAGGTGGAGAAAGACTTCTTGTGACTGAGACTGACTCTAACCAAGCGACTGCGTAGTAGACGACAGAGATTCCCAGTGACCACCACAGGGACTTCTCTAAGTCGGGAGGCACAAGAAATCTCAGTGATCAGACCCTTGATATTTTGCGGCGTGAGATATAAACATATAAGATATATATACATATATATAATATATAAAAATGATATATAAAGATATAATCGGATATAACCCAAGTAAAAATATTTTGACTCGAGTTGGACTTCGTTTTACTTGAATTCGACGTCAAGACGGCTATGCCCCATCCCCGGGAAGCTGCGAGACTTACAAGTCGTAGATGAAAGTCTTACGCTTACGGTTGAAATTCTCGAAGAGGGGTACATGCCAAGTCAATTTGAACTTGTCTTGAGACAGGAAGTGTTATTGAAAGTCTTGATAAATATACCGAATTTATCTTAAAGAAAATTACATGATTAATCAATTGTTCAGGCCTTTAAGGATTAGGCTGTAACATTGCCGGGGTCAAAATTGCAAAAGTTCTTGTTTGCTCTCTTTTCCTTAAAATTCATAATTTACATATTTTCAGGTTTTAATCAATTTTTACATTTATACATGATATATGTTGAAATATTTTTTTTTAAATTTCGTCTCGGTACTAATGTAAAAATAAGGCTGCTAATGGGACGCACATATTATTTAAAATGTTATCCTGGTACTTATCTAAAAATGAGATTGCCATATTTGATGAGAGAAGTTTTAGGCTCCGGAAGCTGCGATCATGGTTCCTGAAAGCAGCCAATCCCGACGCAACTGGAACGTGTACGTCATCCACTTCTGCTCCTTCTGTCCTAGAAGGTAAGCAAGAAGTGCTGCCAACTCTCAAAAGTGAAACTTTCACTGAATGAATAAGTAACTTTTCACTGGTTGTCAGTGACCGGATTCCAGCTATTTGAATCAATGAGATTTCACTGACAATTAGTAACTTCTCACTGATTCAGATTTAGAGAGTAACCCATGAAATTCTAACCTCAAAAGTAAAATTTAATTTCCTCAGACCTGAATAATTGTTTTAAAAAACTTTTCCCCTTGTATTCAGTAACTCAAAATCTCGAGAATGGATCATAAGTTTATTTTTAATGAAGTATTTAATTCCTTAACGCTGTCTCAATTCGACTCGGACAGGGTAATGAAAAAGTGTCAACCCGACATGATCACCTTCAAACAATATTTTCTCATAACTGGATGCTTCTTTACAATCAAACATTTTTGGTATCGATTAAGCAATACGTCAGCTCGGGCGTAGAACTTTATTTTGGTTTTAAATTGAGATTTCAATTGATCAAATGTTTTTTCGCTCTCCTGCACAATTGCCATTTTGTCAGTTAGCCCCTTTTCCCTTTCCACTCTTCAAATAGTCTTTTAAATTCTGCTAAAAATCAGGGATCATTTTGACACCGAAAGCAACACTTAATAGAGGTGCCATTTGAGAAAAATAAAGCCCTTTTTTGGACCGGTATAATATATAATATTCATAATTTGTATAAACCTTAAAGCTTTCAATGAAGCCAAATATATTAAATACCTAGGTACCATCTAAAACTTAGTTTCCATCAAGTTAACCTCATTTGCTCCCAATTGACTGAAAATTCTGTTTTTATTTTTCCAAAATGAAAAAATTGTTCCGAGACCAACACATTTTTTTTCAATAATATAAGTGTACCTCGTACACAAAAATGCCCTCATGCCTGTTGGGCATGCTAAAGATGAAAAATCAGGATTGTTGACATGTAAAGATACGGAAGAAAAATGAAGAAGTTCTCTTATAACAACTCGCACCAGCTCTCCTATACAGTACTTTGGGCTAGGCGAGAATGTAAATAATATTTTTCTGTTTAGGGTGGCAGCTCCTAACAGCTGCTGCGTGGCCATTCTACTGTAAGAAACCCGTCACTATTTAGCCCTCTCTTTACAATTCAATGCCACGAGTAAATCGAAGGAAGGGAACTACCATTGATTAGATTACAAGTTTGCCCAGACACACGAGGGACCTTCATATGAGAATTGTACATTGTACAATCACGAAAATGAAACGAAATTTCAAAAAAGCATGCAGCATGTATGAAACAAATAGTTTCTAATCTGCCTAGTTTTCCTATTTAAACAGCCTTTTTTCATACGTGAGCAAACATTTTTACAATTAGTTCAATAATTCTTTAGTCCTGATCAAGTGACAATCGGCTAATCATATTTCGGCATGTCACATTTGCGGCATCTCTCATCTAGGATGTAATCCAGTTGGAAATTTTTATTCAATGTGAACAAGTCCAATTCTGATTAATGAAATTATAAATTTGGTTTTAATTATAAAAATGTTGGATCATACATATTTTTCCATAGTTCTTCCGAGAAAGAAGATTTGCGGTATTTTTGTTGTTGTTATTGTAATTGACGCTGATTTGCTACAGCAAATCTTGATTCGCACTTTTTATTTTATTAAGGAATTTTTTCTAACACTTGCCCTGTACGAGCTAGAAAAGGGTTAGTTTTACAGAAAAGTCCGTAATAACAGACAGTTATCTAATTCTAATTTCGTGTAGACTCTGGTCGTAAATTTTTTGATAAAAATATCAGCAAATTGGGAATCGGGTAAGTATGACATATAGCCCTATCCCCCCGCAAACAAAATATTGTGTCTGCGCGCGCGGTTCGCAAGTTTGAGCCTTTACCTCGGGCTTCGTGCTCAGTCTTTGTACTTCCTCCATATTTGCGCCACCGCAGTCCATCATTAAAAATTTTACAAATTGCATTTTAAAATAAAACATAATTTAGGACTATTAAACTAGCCCTAAAATACAAACATCTAATAACGATGCGAATTCCCACTAAGATTCTGGAAATACAAGTTCTAAAATTTTGATTGATGGACTGCAATGGCGTAATTGATAGCGCAACTCACATGTAATGGCATGGTTGTTGGTTATTGCAAACACTGAATTTTTTAGGACTTACTTTCTCGCGGTTTTAAATTATTTCACAAAAGGAAAAATTTATTCGGGATAAAGTAGGACCACAGGGACCAAAAGTATGGTTTCAGATCCTTCTAATAGAGTAATACGGATTAAATAATATTGCACTGAGGAAATTTTGATAAAGAAACTAAAATTATAGAGATTATTTATTCTTTAAAGAAGAATAGTGCACATGATATGTGACAGTTCTTACAGTTATGTTGAAAATCCGACGTTCTCAACTGAACATGTACCGAAAAGCGCGGGACTATTTAAAATTATATAATATACACGTGCAATATTAGTACAGTATTTCTGTTATTCAATTCAAATTGTTTTAAAAAGGAATAAAAAACATTTTATAATATTTATCTGTATGATTAGTCAATAATGGGTTAATGGTAAACTGAGTGACTGTTTCGATATTGTGCAAGGCGTGAAACAAGGATGCGTTATGTCCTCATGGCTATTCATCATATTTATGGATAAGTGTCTAAGAATGGCCCTCTTCGACGAAGAAGGTGTAGATCTCGAAACAGTGAAGGTGCGTGGATTTTACCTTCGTCCGCAGGGATAATTTTGAATTTTTTTGTTGATTTTATTTCGCTTGGTGAATATGCATCATGTGATCAACTTTTAAACTGTCACCTTCCGTTAATTTTATACGAAAATGGACCGTATAAGGTAATAGACACGATTTCCGGACACATTTAGTCCGATTTGACCCTCGTCCACACGGATAATCTTGGATTTTATTGTTTATTTTACTTTGTTTCTTCAAGACACATCACGATATAAACTTTTAAACTGTCACATTTCATTGATTTTACATGAAAATGGACCGTATAAGGTAATGAACACGATTTCCGGGCACATTAGGTCCGATTTGACCTTGGTCCGCAGGGATAATTTTGGATTTTATTATCGATTTAATTTCGTTTGGTCAATATATCTCATAATATCATCTTTTAAACTAGCACATTTCATTAATTTTATATGAAAATGGACCATATAAGGTAATAGACACGCTTTCCGGGCACATTTGGTCCGATTTGACCTCCGTCCGCCGGGATAATTGTGGATTTTGTTGTTGATTGTATTTGGTGTGGTTAATATACATCATAATATCAACTTTTAAACCGTCACATTTCATTAATTTTATATGAAAATGGACCGTATAATGTAATGGTCACGATTTCCGGGCAAATTTGGTCCGATTTGACCTTCGTCCGCAGGGATAGTTTTGGATTTTGTTGTTTACTTCATTTCGTTTGGTTAATATACATCATAATATCAACTTTGAAACCGTCACATTTCATTAATTTTATATGAAAATGGACCGTATAAGGTAATGGACACGATTTCCGGCCACATTTGGTCCGATTTGACCTTCGGCCGCAAGGATAATTACGGATTTTGTTGTCGATTTCATTTCGTTTGTTCAATATATTTAATAATATCAACTTTTAAACTGTCACATTTTATTAATTTTATATGAAAATGGACCGTATAAGGTAATAGACACGATTTCCGGGCACATTTGGTTGGATTTTACCTTCGTCCGCAGGGATAATTTTGAATTTTTTTGTTGATTTTATTTCGCTTGGTGAATATGCATCATGATATCAACTTTTAAACTGTCACATTCCGTTAATTTTATATGAGAATGGACCGTATAAGGTAATAGACACGATTTCCGGGCACATTTGGACGGATTTGACCTTCGACCGCAGGGATACTTTTGAATTTTTTGGTTGATTTCATTTCATTTGGTTAATATGCATCATAATATCAGCTTTTAAACTGTCACATTTCATTAATTTTATATGAAAATGGACCGTGTAAGTCCATAGGCACGATTTCCTGGCACATTTGTTTCGATTTGACCCTCGTCCGCACAGATAATTTTGGATTTTGTTGCTGATTTTGTTTCGTTTGGTTAATATACATCATAATATCAACTTGTAAACTGTCACATTTCACTAATTTTATATGAAAATCGACATATCTGGGAAAAAAAATACTTTTTGCTCGAATTTAAAAAAAAATATAAAATTTGAAATACCGGAAGTGCCAGTGTCTTTCGCAAACATTGTCCTACAGTGATATGGAAAAAAATATATTTAAAATTTAACATTTTAAAATCGTTAAAATGAGCGAAACCGTCACACTAAGGCACATTAGGTCCGATTTGACCTTCGTCCGCAGGGATAATTTCGAATTTTTTTGTTTATTTTATTTCGTTTGGTTAATCTACATCATATTATCAACTATTAAACCATCACATTTCATTAATTTTATATGAAAATGGACCGTATAATGTAATGGTCACGATTTCCGGGCACATTTGGACCGATTGGACCTTCGTCCGCAGGGATAATTTTGTATTTTATTGTTGATTTCATTTCGTTTGTCAATATATTTCATAATATCAACTTTTAAAATATGAAAATGGGCCGTATAAGGTAAGAGACACGATTTACGGGCACATTTGGTCCCATTTGACCATCGTCCGCAGGGATAATTTTGGATTTTGTTGTAGATTTCATTTCGATAGGTTAATATACATCATAATATCAACTTTTAAACGGTCACATTTCATTAATTTTATATGACAATTGACCGTATAAGGTAATAGACACGATTTCCGGTCACATTTAGTCCGATTTGACCTTGTCCACACGGATAATGTTGGATTTTATTGTTTATTTTACTTTGTTTCTACAATATACATCATGATATAAACTTTTAAACTGTCACATTTCATTGATTTTATATGAAAATGGACCGTATAAGGTAATGGACACGATTTCCGGGCCCATCGGCACATCGGTTAATTTTATATGAAAATGGACCGTATAAGGTAATAGACACGATTTCCCGGCACATTTGGTCCGATTTTACCTTCGTTCGCAGAGATAATTTTGAGTTTTTTTGATGATTTTATTTCGCTTGGTGAATATGCATCATAATATCAACTTTCAAAGTGACACATTTCATTAATTTTATATGAAAATGGAACATATAAGGTAATGGACATGATTTCCGGGCAAATTTGGTCCGATTTGACCTTGGTCCGCAGGGATAATTTTGGATTTTATTGTTGATTTCATTTGGTTTGGTAAATATACTTCATAATGTCAACTTTTAAACTGTCACATTTTATTAATTTTATATGAAAATGGACCGTATAAGGTAATGGACACGATTTCCGGGCACATTTGGTCCGATTTGACCTTCGAATTAATGCTCTCGGTGGAAAATTCGAAGTTTTGTTTAAGAATTTAATTTTGTAGGTTGAAAATTCAACTACATATTTTGTTAAATTATCAACTGAAAATGTAACTATTCCATTTTTTTGGTTAAAAATTGATCTTTTTAAATTGAAAATTTATTTACTTCTGTAAATCTTCAAACATATTGTTAAAAAATTTATTTTTCTGGTTGAAAATTCATCTCTGATTGAAAATTTAACAATTGTGTTGACATTTTTTTTTCTTACTGAAAATTTGTCTTTTTTATTATAAAATTCAACTATTCATTTAAAAATTTGTGTATCTTGTTAAAAAAAGGTCTTTTTCGGAAAAAAATTAACCATCTTGGTGAAAAATTCGTCGTTTTGTTTGAGAATTTAATTTCGTAGATTGAAAATTCAAGTACATATTTGTTTAAATTCTCAACTACAAATATAACTATTCCATTTGTTGGTAAACATAAAATTTATCTACTTGTGTAAAATTTGAACCACATTGTTAAAAAAATTATTCTTTTGGTTCAATGTTCATCTTTTTGGTTAAAAATTTAACTTTTTTCCATTTTTCCATTTTTAGTTGAAAATTGATCTTTTTGTTCAAATTGCAATTATTTAATTGAAGATTATTTTCCATTCAATTTTTTTTTTTTAGTGAAAAATTGTCTTTTTTATTTGAAAATTCGACTCTTTATTTAAAAATTAATTAATCAATTAATCTTCTTGGTGAATATTAATTTTTAGTTGAAAAATCGTATTTTCGAGGTTCAAAATTCAACTATGTTATAGATAATTCTTATTTTTGTTTCAAATTCAACAATTTTATCGAAAATTGTTGTATTTGGTTGAAAATTTGTCTTTTTTGATAGAATATTTATCTTCTTGGTGGAAAATTGATATTTTTAGTTGCAAATTAAACTATTCCATTTTTGGTTGGAAATTTATCCTTTATAAGTTGAAAATTCATGTATTTTGTTGAAAATTCGATTTTTTTTTTTGTTAGAAAATTAATCTTGTTTCTTGAAAACTTAACTTTTATGGTAGAAAAGTCATCTTTCTTGGTTGGAAATTGAACTATTTTGATGAAATCATATTTTTTGGTTGAAAATTTAACTGTTTTGTTAAAAAAAAATTTCTTTTTGAATTAAAAATCAACCTTTCTTGGTTGAAAATATGAAAATTAATTTTTTTAGTTGAAAAATCGTATTTTCGAAGTTCAAAATTCAACTATGTTTTATAGATTTTTTAATTTTTTAAATTCTTTTATTCTTCTTTTTGTTTAAAAATTTTGTGGACAATTGTAGTATTTGGTTGAAAATTTTTCTTTTTTGGTAAAATAAACTAAGAAGATTAATTTTCTAAAAATGGAATCATTAAATTTTCAACCAAAAATATGAATTTTCATAAAAAAAAAGTTAATTTTCAACCAACTAGTTTGAATTTTCAACTATAAAAGATCAATTTTCAATGAAAAACATCAACTTTATACCAATAATGGAATTGATACTTTTTTAGTAAATAAAATTAATTCTCAACTAAAAAAGGAATTTTCAACAAAATAGTTAAATTTTCAACCAAAGAGATGTATTTTCAAACAAAGAGATGAATTTTCAACAAAATAGTTAAATTTTCAACAAAAGAGATGAATTTTCAACAAAATAGTTAATTTTCAACCAAACAGTTGTAGTTTCAACAAAAAGATCAAAATTTAAACTAAAAATGGAAAAATTATATTTTCAGACAATAAATTAATTAAAAATTAAAAAAAACGGAGTTTCAACACAAAAGTTAAATTTTTAACCAAAGAGATGAACTTTGAATTGAAAAAATAAATTTTTTAACAATGTGGTTCAACTTTTACACAATTAGATAAATTTCTAATTTATATAAATCAATTTTTAACCAAAAACCAAGAAGAGTAATTTTCTAAAAATAAAATAGTTAAATTTTCAATCTAAGCGAAATGAATTTTTAAACAAAAAAATAATGTCTTTTTGTTTCAAAATTTAATAATTTTGTCAAACATTGTTGTATTTGGTTAAAAATTTGTCTTTTTTGGTAGAATATTAATTTTCTTGGTGGAAAATTTACCTTCTTAGTTGAAAATTTATATACTTGTTTAAAAATGACATTATTTTTATAAAAATTTAACTATTTGGAAGAAAATTGAACTATTTTGTGGAAAATTAAGTTTTTTGTTGCAAAATCAACTTCCCGGGTTAAAAATTCAATTTTTTGTTGAAAATTCATTGTTTTTTAATATTCATCATTTTAGTTGCAAATTCATCTTTTTGCTCACAAATTTTACTATTTCGCTAAAAATTCGTTTTTATTTGGTTGAGAATTCATTTTTTTTACTATTTTATTTTTGGTTTAACATTGATATTTTAACGAAAACTGTTTTTTTTTCTAGTTAGAAATTCAACTATTTGGTTGAAAATTCATCTCTTTGGTTGACAATTCGTACTTTTTGGTTTTTTTAACAATTTGCTAGAAAATTAAACTATTTGGTTGAAAATTAATTTTATTTTGTACATTTATGTTGAAAAATCATATTTTCGGTTCGAAAATTCAACTGTTTTGTAAACAATTCGTTTTATTTTACTTCAAAATTCAACAATTGTTTCGAAAATATATGTATTTCCTTGAAATTCACCTTTTTTGGTAGAAAATTAATCTTCTTGAAATATTTCGCAAAGATTTCAAATGGAATAAAAAAATTAAACAAAAATTTTACCGATTTTATAAAACTTTCACAAATATTTCAAAGGTTTGGCAAAGATTTCAGATAGATTAAAAAAATTTGACAAAGATTTCAAAGATTTAGAATAGACTAAAAAGATTTCATAAAGATTTCAAGGATGCTCCAAAGATTTCGCAAAGAATAAACAGATTTCGTAAAGATTTAAGACAGATTTCAAAAATTAAACAAAGATTTAAACGATTTTCCAAAAATTTGACAAATATTTCAAAGGCTTGGCAAATTTTTGGATAGATTAAAAATATTTGACTAAGATTTCCAAGATTTAGAATAGATTTAAAAGATTTTAAACAGATTTCAAGGATTTTCCGACGATCTAAAAGATTTTTAAAAGATTTGAAGGATTTCCCAAAGATTTCGCAGATTTCGTAAAGATTAAAAATATTTCGCAAAGATTTCAAATGGAATAAAAAAATTAAACAAAAATTTTACCGATTTTATAAAACTTTGACAAATATTTTAAAGGTTTGGCAAAGATTTCAGATAGATTAAAAAAATTTGACAAAAATTTCAAAGATTTAGGATAGACTAAAAAGATTTCATAAAGATTTCAAGGATGCCCCAAAGATTTCGCAAAGATTTAAGACAAATTTCAAAAATTGAACAAAGATTCGAACGATTTTCCAAAAATTTAATAAATATTTCAAAGGATAGATTTAAAAGATTTAAAAAAGATTTGAAGGATTTCCCAAAGATTTCAGAGATTTTAAAAAGATTTTGAGGATTTCCCAAAGATTTCGCAGATTTCGCAAAGATTAAAAATATTTCGCAAAGATTTCAAATAGATTTCAAAAATTAAACAAAAATTCAAACGATTGTCCAAAACTTTCACAAATATTTCAAAGGTTTGGCAAAGATTTCAGATATATTAGAAATATTTGAACAAGATTTCAAAGATTTAGAATATATTTAAAAGATTTCATAAAGATTTTAAGGCATTCCCGAAGATTTAAAAGATTTTGAAAAGATTTTCGGGATTTCCCAAAGATTTTGAAGATTTCGCAAAGATTAAAAATATTTCGCAAAGATTTCAGATAGATTTCAAAAATTGAACAAAGATTTCAATGATTTCCCAAAAATTGTATAAATCTTTCAAAGGTTTGGCAAAGATTTCACATAGATTCAACAGATTTCACGAAGGCATGAATGATTTTCCTAAGATTTCACAAAAATTTATTTAATTTCACAAATATTACCAAATATTTCGCAAAGATTTCCAAACATTTAAAAAAGATTTCCAAAGAATTTAGAAATATTTCTCAAAGATTTTAAAGATTACATAAAGATTTTAATTATTTCCCAAAGATTTCAAAATATTTCGGATAGATTAAAAAAAATTCCCGAAGGCGGCAATGATTTTACGATGATTTAAGAAATATGTCAATGGTTTCACAAATATTACACTAATTAACTAATTCATCTCGTAGGAAAATTATTTTTGTGTATCTTGGGCAAACACTTTTTGTATAATTCAATCATTTTAATGCCGCTTGAAAAGACGTCAGGTATTTTATATCTATGATCTAATTGTAATATTATTAATTTATAGATTTGTTGTCAAATTTTAGAACCTTCAAACAAAATTTGTTTAAATTCAGAAAGATCACTTTTATATCACTACAGATGAATGCTCAAGCCAAAAAGATGAATTTTTAACAAAACAAATGAATTTTCAGGAAAAAAAATATGATTTTAACAAAACAGTTGAATTTTCAACGAAATAAATACATTTATAACCGAAAAAGACGAATCTTCAACAAAATAGTTGAATCATTAACCAAAGAGCTGATTTTTTAACAAAACATCTGACTTTTTAAACAGAAAAAATACTTTTTGACAAAATTGTATGACATTCAAAAAACGATACTAAGTTTTTACAAAAAAAAAAAAACAATTTAACAAAATCAATGACATTAATTTTGCATGAAAAATATTGTTAACGAAATACATGAATTTTCAACGAAATAGTTTAATTTAAACTAAAAATATCAATTTCATGTATACCAAAAATGGACTAATATTATTGGCTAAATTTAAAAAGTTTAGTTTCAATTGTGTTGTTGATACAAAAAATTGAATTTTCAACAAATTTTTTTTTTTATCAAGGAAGATACTTTGTATACCATCAAAGATAAATCAATCTAAAATGATGAATTTTCAAGAAAACAGTTGAATTTGAAAAAAATGACTTTAACAAAATAATTGAATTTTTAATAAAATAATTAAACTTTTAACAAAATATTTGTATTTTTAACTAAATAGCTCAATATTTAACCAACAACAACGAAGTTTTTGAACAAAAATCGAATTATTAAATAATTTTCAACAGAAAAAAAAAATTTTCTAACAAGTTAAATTCAACCAAAAAAGGCGAATTTTTCAAATTTTCAACCAGAAATTAAATATTCAAATCTTAGTTTAAAAATTAATTTTTAACTACGAAGAAACGAATTTTCACCCAGTTGAATTCAACAAAAAAACGATTTTTTAACAAAATAGTTGGTTTCTCAACCAGATAGATGAATTTTTAACAAAGAAGATTAATTTTATAATCAAAAAGATAATTTTCCAACACAAGAGTTAAGTTTTCAATCTAAAAAGTCGAACGTTTTAGAAGTATCTGGCAGCGTTCCAAGTGTAGATATACACTATTATTTTTCATTCATAATTAAATTTCTCTACATTTGAAAGTACGCATCTTTATTATCTTTTCATTTTTTCTGGGAACACAGTCGTTTCTTCTAAAGAGAAACTGAAGTGAATGCGTCACAGGACGTGTTTATATAACGTTATATTAGGTAAAATATTAGTGAAACTTTTTAACACCAGAAAAATTTGAAAAAGTTTTTTCCATACGCATACGTTGTTTAATATTAAACAGTTTTATTGTGTACTGAACTTAATCGGAAATAAGCTTAAAACTCCAGTGAATAAATTCACAAAATTTTTAATCATATGACTTAGTAAAGATTGTGAATTTTTCAAAAGCAAGTTTACAAATTTTTCTAATTCGTGAAAATTTGCATATCGGATAATTTAAGAACAAAAAAATTATTATTTCAACAATTCAAAAGTATTCAACGGGATTACTGATTCAAGTAGTGGAGATATTCCTCAATTCAATAGTGAAAAACTAATTTCCTTCTAAAAAGAAAATTATTTTGATTAGTTGAGATATTTGATAATTCAGTTGTGAAAAACAACTAATTGCTTGACACAAAGATATAAATTCACTCAGGACTGCATATAATAATTTAAAAAACGCTATAAAAATGGAGAGCGTGAAAAACAGACAAGTTTATTAAGACACGCGCTACTTTTCCACCGAGTTCTGTTTTTAATTTTTTAATTTTGTTCTATTGTATATTCTCTCACTTATCATAGAAGATCGCAGCTTTTTTACTCATGGAAGAGATACTTTGAGGTCACGCAATCGTGTAGCAGTATCAGAACTATTAAAACATAAGAAGGTAATATTGCAAAATTGTAAGCGTGTCGTAGCCTGTTCTTAATTTAGAACGATCAAAATCATTCATTATTCATGCAACAACAGTACCACACACTTCAACTGCAGTCCTAACAGTGATTTTCTGAAACACTGTCCATGCGTATCTGTAATAAACAAGCCCTTCTATAGTCATAAGCTACCTAATCTGCCCCCGTCATCATTTGTTATGATATCTCTGAAATAACCTAGCACCCTGTCCGTACCTTTGCGTCGCACTACAACTTATTCATTCCTATCTCCTATCAGAATGAATCTTTTTCTTGACTGCAAACCCTAAAATATCATTTAAAGTATTCCAGTAAGCATTTTTCACTTCAGTTCTTTGACCTTTAGCTAGAGTGTGTCTCGCTATAATAATAATTATTTCTCTAGTTTCTACTTTCATGCTAACCCACAAAAATCTGAGAAATACGAAGCTCTACTACTTTGCATGCTATTCTGCTCTCGCAGTCATAATCAGACCAACATTTTGGCTACCACCTGATTCTCTTACGACTCCTGACCATAGTTCGAGTCCTTTTTGAACTCTTTATTTTGTATTACTCTTCTTTTGCATCCTTTTCCCTTTGCTTCAGGTGCACATAAAATACCTTGCTTTCACAGGTGTATTGTTCCTAGCAATTTGCTATCCTTGGGATCATTTACGCCTCTAGCATTCCAAACACCCAGTCTGCATTGATCGCCTGAAACTTTTGAGTTAGCATCCCTTTCGTCAACCCAAGTTTGAATCCAATCCAAGGCAAAGCGATGGATTTTATAATTATTCATTGTTCAGATCATACACTTAACTACCAACGTTTGAAATATAATTTTTTTATTGAATATGCCAGCATCCAACAAGAATCAATAGCATTATTTGAAATTGTTGAAGGATTCCGAATCTTGTTCAAATTGTAATGATTTTCATTTGAAAATACCAATTATCGGTTTAGAACGCCAACGCAATCTAGAATTTTTGAAAAATCTTAATTTTATTTGTATTTTCGAACTTGCAAATTTTATTTTTCTGAACAACATTATATATGAACTAATTTCACGTTACAGAAAATTCTTCAGAAATTTAAATCTCCGGAATCTAATAAGTATGCCTAAAATAACCAGTTTCCTATGAGGAACGCTAATATAACCTGGAACTAGTCAAAAATGGCTTAAACTATGAGGATTGTTATTCTCAAATACTTTGTTTGAAACGCCACCATAACCTAAAAGACTTTAAAAATTATGAATATAAAAAATCCGATGATTTTCATTTGAAAACGTTAATTTCCGGTTAAAAACGCTAACAAAACCGAAAAACACAACTCAATGGAATTTTGTTCACCTTTCACTTTCTTTATTATAAATACATAATTTGGATCCGAACGATAACATAACTCTAAAGTAACTTACAATTGTTGAAGATTCGGTATCTTTATGGTTTTTGCTTAAAATAGCTTTAGAGACAGAAACCTTAATAATGCAACCGGAAGTAGTGCATTGTTTCCTGCAAGTCTAAGGGGGTTGATACATTTCACTCAGTTCTGTGATGTTCAGCCATTTAAAAAAAAATGATAGAAGTTCATCGTGATAATATTATATATATAGCAATCCATTTTTGTCTGAAAATTGATCTATTACATTTTTTTTTCGATAACACATATTTTTTGGCGGAAAATTCAACTACTTTGTTAAAGATTCATTTCTTTGGTTGAAGATTGCAATATTTGGTTGAAAATCCGTTTTCCTTTTGGTTTAAAGTTTATATTTTTAACTGACTATTTAACTGTTCTACTTTTATTTGAAGAATACTTGTTTTGAGTTGATATCTTGTTTGGAATTTTACCTTACGCTTGTATTGTAGAAGTGTTGCAGAATTCCAAACATTTTTAACAGTGTAAAGAATTGATTTTTTTCAAAGAAAACTACGCGCAGTATGCAAACATATTTGAGAGAAAAATCTTAGGGTAACGGTACCGGGCTAGCATCGTGTGTCTCTTTCGACTTATTTGAAAAAATCGACTTTCTTACTGTTAATGTTGAAATGCTTTGTCTAACATCAATTTTATTAATTAAAGATGCACCCGTTTGCTGGGAAATTAGTCATTTTCTGTTAAAATTTCAACAATTTCGTTCTAAATTTATATATTTTGTTATACATTTTTCTTTTTTTGGTAGCAAATTAATCCCTTCGATTCAAAATGTGTATACACGCTCAAAAGTTCAACTACTCTAATATTCGTTATGGATAGTTGTTTTTCAGATAGATTTCGTTGAGACAAGAAAATACTGATTAATCAGCGACATAGCGAAAGAGATTCGAAAAAAATGAAATTTTCTACATCATTTCTAGAACTAGGAGCGATTGATAATACTTTTATAAATAATGACATTCATAAATTGTGCAATTATTTCCATAAAATTATATCCTTTAATGACTTACTGAACAAAATATTTTTTTCACAAGAATAATCGTTTCAACAATTTTAAATCTAATTAATATTTGCAAGATGTTATAAATATTAATAGATGATAACGTCTGAGTTTCTGAATTTCTGATAAATATAAATTTTGATATTAAAACTATTATTTCGGACAAATAAATTTTGAAGAACAAGAAAAATCTGTCTCGGCCCTGATTTGAACCGAAGTAGTCGTTTTAATATGGAAATTTATATTAATTAAAAAATATAAAAACTAGAACGTTAACATCTAATAATGGTAATAACACATTCCAAATATTAATTAGATTAAACATACCCTGATAAAAAATAGTACATCTATCGCAGTGGAGAAATACGTATAGTACGAGGGCTATTTGAAAAGTCAGTGACTTTTCGACTAAAAGATTTTTTTCGGCAAATGAGCGTTTCACTTCTAAACATAATCTCTTTTTAGCTCGATACATTTGGTCGAGCGTTTTTCCAATTTTCTTATTTCTTCCAAATAATAGGTTTTCTCGAAGCCCAAATCATGGATTGTTGCCATCGTGACTAAAAAGAATTTCAGATTGGTTTGAGCTGTGGCCCACTTTCTTAATGTCTGAAAAAAAAAGTTTGTGAGTCAGTCATTTTGTGTAAAAATTCAAAATGTTCGAGCATCTTATAAATTTTTTAAAACATTTTTTTTTCAATCAAACATTTAGGGTACAGCCATTTGCTGTACTCAGAATTTCGAACAATTTATATGTGAAATTTTCTTTGAGAGAAAGCAAATTATCAGAGTTACAGCATTTTCAAAATTTTTAAATTTTTAAAAAATCTTCAGCCAAACACGGCACTATATGAAAAAAAGAACCGAATAAAAACGTTGCTTTTTGAAAGCCCAACGATTGTATCTTAACAACTTTTTCAATTTTTTCGAAAAATCGAAAATTCAAATTTTGATTACCCAGAAAATGACTAAAAATTCCCCTTTGTGGTCAAATTATGCAAGCTACAAAAAAAGATGAGGACAAAGAAATTATGTACCCGGAAAGGATCTACAAATTGCTTATCAATCATTTTTTTATAAGACGCGTGGGTTTTGTTTTTATCATGAAAAACTACATTACGTATAAACAAATTGAATTTTTTGACAAAAAGACACAAGGTACAATAAAATGTTTTATTCAAAATTTAACATTATTTGACTTCGAAAAACTTCATCGATGAATAATTCTGGTTTTATTCTGTAGGTTTCCAAACAAGCGCTTGTTGAAAACAAGCTTAATTTCTAAATGAATTATCTCCAACCCATCATCAGATAAAAAGCAATATATGGAGACTGTTGCGATCTTCAAACTGTGTAACAAATTTAAATCCGCGGTAATATTACAATTACTAAAATAAGAATTTGCTTAATTATATTTTGATATAAAGTCAAATAAGGCGTTTATTCAACGATTCTGAATTAATTATTTTGCTCACAAATAGGAAGGCTAAAAAGAAAGGAGGTCCAAATCTCAGCTGGAATTTTTGATTTTTTGTTCGCTTTATGATAAGAATGAACTACGTGAATAGATAAAAAAATCGAGTAATATTTAGAGTTCGCTTATCACTAGTTTTTCTATTTTCGAAGAAAAGTCCATTTTTCTCAAAAAACGGCAGATCATACTGCAAAATTAAGCACAATAAAAAGCATGCGTCTAACTGAAGTGAGTATCTTTTATTCACATTTTCTTCACTTATACAGACTTAAGGAGATATGCGAACTAAATTGTTATAAAGAAGTATTAATTGTCTGTTTCCCTTACTGAGAGGTATCTAATACATTTAAATTATTTCTATGTTCTTAAAAAAAATTATACAAACCAATTTTTGAAAAATACAATTTTAAATGTTTGCATGAATCGCTTTCCAAAAATCTGAAAATAATTCAGATTCGTAATACAGGGAATCGGGTAAGCGGAATAGATTATATATACATACATATATATAATCAAAAACCAAAGGTTAACAAACATCGCAGGGTCCCACTGGGAGCAACTGTCATCTAAAAAATGACATCGGCTCCCAGTAGGACCGCGGTAAATCCCATCAAAAAATAGTGAAATATAAAAAATTCCATTTTGCAGTCAAACTATGCAAGGTACGACAAAAGTTGAATAGACCAAATTTTTGCACCCAAAAAAGATCTATAACAATTTGGTTATCAATCGCTTTTTGACAGCAGGCTTAGTTTTTGTTTTATTCGTAAAAAAAAAACATTAAAAATATATAAAAAATGTGAACAAACGACACAAGTTACACAAAAAAAACAGCTAGAAAAAGTTGTTTACACAAAACAGAGCTACAAATTTGTGACTCATAATTTTTTGATAGGATGCGTAGTTTTGGTTTTAATCGTGAAAAATAACATTTAAAAAAATTTGAAAAATGACGCAAGACTCGAAAGAAAATTAATAAACAAAAGTTTGAACAGCCAAGAAAGATCTATAAATTTGTTATTAATCTTTTTTTCATGAAACCCGCAGTTTTTGTTTCAATCTTAAAAAATAACATTAAAATAAAAAATAATGTTTTTTTAAATGGCACAAGGTACAGAAAAAAAATAATAGACTAAAGTTGTTCACCCTAAAAGGATTTACAAAGTTGTTATTCATCATTTTCAGATAGGACGAGTAGATTTGCTTTAATAGTGTGATGGCTAGATTCAAATAAGATTCCATAGATATATCTATTATTTCGTTTTACAGTCTGCAACGTCATTTGGAACGAAAGATATTGATTATTTGAAACGATCAACGTAAAAGTCAATTAGGCTTTACATTTATATAAAATAAATTATTATACCTCCTGCCTAACACTACTACTTTCCAACCGAGCGAGTCACGCCTAGCCTGAAAGGGAAATGGCTGAATGATATAATAAAAAAAATAATAATTGTTATATACTTCAGAATATAAAGAAATCCCGTTACAACAGTATCAGAAGTGAGATTTGAGCTCGAGTATTGGTCATCATCAATTATAATTGTTTTTGAAAATGAAAACTTCAAACTTTTTTGTCATCGTATCTGGATCGAAGAAAGCTGTGTGCTGAAAAAATAAAAAAAAATTGTTTGATGGGTGTATTTGGGGCTTTTTGCAATACGTCTTTTTTGAACAGGAATAAATTGCTGTGTGCTTTAACCTCATTCCTGTAATTAAAATACAGACGACTATCGTGCACTTTGACGTACTTGCTGTGACAATTCAGAGGATTGCTGTGTGCAATAACTTTCGATTAATTGACTAAAAAAGATCACAAAGGTTTATTATATACAATTGATTTCTCACTAACTTCGAAAATTTGAGGATTGTAACTACATCTTCTTAGAAAACAGGACCGAGAATTTCTGTCACGTAATTTTTTTTAATATATAGTATTTTCTAACGTTATTGAATTTGAATTTGAATTTGAAAAAAATGTCCAAGACTCCCAGTCTTAAATTATAAATGATAAAGAGATAAATTCGCATCCGGAAGAAGCAGCTTCTTTATTGGATACAACAAGTATCACTATTCTAGATCAGAGTGCTTTACCTACAGATTCTATTTTTCCGTCACTACCACTGAATTCATCAACGAAATTTACATTGATGCAACGCGAAATGAAACTTATAGGAAGAGAGAGAGATTTGCTCGTACAAGAAGTACAGCTACTACAACGTCAAAATCAGAACATATTGAAATGGAAGACTTGATTAAAGACATGAAGAAGATGCTTGACCGTCGACCTAACAGGTTAGAACGACGAAGGCTGTTTGAAGAAAGAAAGTGGAAAATCAACGAGTCATTTTGCGAATACTATAACAAACAACTATTCCTAGCTCATCAAGTGCTAGTGGACGATGAAGAGGTGGTGGATTATATAATTGATGAAATACCAGATTTTCAGTTAACAAATCAAGCCCATATGAGGTGTTTTAAAACATCATCTGGATTATCAAGAAATATATAATAAAATAAATCTTTAACTCGATCTGAAACTACTTCAATGAATAGAACATTTTTCAAGAAAGTTGATGTGCATATTGACGAAGGAAAGCGTATTGAATCAGACGGTGATTTAGATTCTGGTAGTTCGGTGAGTTTAAAAAAAAAATACATGGATGATTAGTGTATTAAAGACATAATTTTTTCAGATCCAGCTTATGCAGGAATTATTGGTTTTAATTTAATAGTTTTAGGAAAATTGAGAGTTAGTATTACACTTCATGATGAGACGCGAGATAATATTACATTGCTTGTAGTTCCAAATTCAAGGAATCCAGAGTTAGGAATAATAGAAATGTTAACGAATTTTTACAGTTTTAGAAGGAAGTAAAAAATTTGAATGCAGAGAAATATATCTTAGAAGATCAAAATTTTGATCTGCAAAAAATTTTTATAGAATATAAGAATCAAAATAGGGAATTAGAGAAAGATATAGAAAAAATAATAACAGAAAAAATAAACTTTACTGTTCTATGGAGCATATAAGAAATGAATTTGAAGTTAGGGTTGAAAAGGATAAAAATCAAAAAAAGTTGATGGATTATTCCAGTAAATTTCTGGATAAAATTAAACTAAAACTTGAAAATTGTAAATTGGAAGGAGAGGACAAGGGAGAGGAAATACTTCTTATCAATAGATCGATGGGTATGGATGTACAATTCAAATGTAATTTTTTTAAAGATTTGTCAAAAGAAGAGGAGAAAATTTATTCAGAAAATCAGAGCAGATAAAAGGAAGATTGGATTGAAAAACTCATCTGGTCCGATAACACTGTTCCTCATAACATTCTACAAAGATTGGTAGCTCTAAAAAAGTATCCAGAGGTGAAATATTTCATCTCCAACTGTCCAGTTTGCCGCGTTACCTCATCCGCGGCTAGAGACCTGACTCCAAGGAACAGTGTTGAACGACGTTTTCTCGCGTAAATTTCCCGCTCTTGCTAACCTTCTAGTACAGAAGAAGCAGAAGTGGATGACTTACACGTTTCAGTTGCGTCGGGATTGGTTGCTTCGAAGAACCATGATTGTAGCTTCCTGAGCCTAAAACTTCTCTCTCTCTCTCTAAAAAAAAAAACAAAAAAATAGAGTAAACTGAGATAATCTGAAGAATCTGAGACTGTAGATAAAGTAGAAATCACTTTTTTACAATAAACACAATTATTAAAATAATGAAAAGTTGAATTTTACTGCGATGAGAAGTAAATTCCCGGTCATTTTCCGGTTTTTGCGGTCAATAAATTTTCCGATCATTTCTCAGTCTTTTCCGATTACCCGGACAAGTCGCCATTCTGCATGTATATTTTGAACATTATGCTGATTATAAAAGTGGTCAATATTAAAGAAGAATACAACAATGTAATGCTGAAGAAAAAAGTGAGTCTGTTGAATATGGAGGATTCCCAGTCAAAATATAGAGAACTTAACTCTAAATAGTTACTATTATTTCCTGGAATAAAACTAGAGAGATTTAATATTTTTTCAATTTTCTATATTGATCATATTGAATATAATATTTATTCAAAGTAATTATTGAGACATTTTTATAAGGTGCGCGAAATAATTCAAGCATTGCGGTAAATTTACCTTATCTCGTTTGACTAACACTTGGTGAATAAAATAAAGTATATACATTAAAGTAAGTGTGTGAGGATTAAAAATTTTTTAAATTATGATGAAATAATTTAAAAATACTCTGTTAAGTGACGTGTCATGACGTAGTCTATTGGCAAATTTCACAATAATATCTTCTTGAATTGTTTCAAAAAATTGTTAAATTCTTCGCAATAGCGGGCTTTTATAAAAATTTATATTTGCAAAGTTTCCTTTTTTGATAAACTTGTTTGAATAATTATATAAAGTCCTAAATAAATTATTATATCTTGACCATCCAATTTGCAGTTTTCCACTATTGAATTAGTAGATATTTCGACCTATCTAATTAGTATAATATTCTTCTCATCTTCAGTGGGTGACTTCTCTCTAACTGAATTAGTAAAACTTATATAGTATTTAGAAAATTCCGCTTTTTTAAGTATAAAAAGATGACGCTCAAATAGAAGAAATTGAGAAAATGACTAGAAATATTTTCACAGGTTTTAATTGGTCATCTTGAAATAATTAGATTTAGGAATTTGAATATCAATAAGAAACTTGCTCGTCAAAAACAAGTTTATTTCAAAAATATAAGAAATCCCTAATCTCATAAGTAGTAGCATCACAACGATTATCCAGCTTTGGCTCAAATTTTCTCGTAAATTACTAAAAAAGATTAATTTTAATAACAACCATTTTCAAACCTATGCATGGCTTCCAATATTAAATTCGCCGTGAACCTATATACATAGTATTTTAAGCGATAATTAATTTAGAAAATTAAAATTACTTTGAAAATTAGTATAATTTGTAAAATCAAGTGCAAATCTTACTCTTTAAATGTTGAACAGAAACAGAAATAAATATTCTGTGATTGCTGAGTGGTCATAAAAAATAATTTTTCGTCATGCGAAAATTTCTGCGAAGTTCGAAATACGGGATTCGTCGGTTATCAGACGCAACGCGAGATAACAACGAATTTTGAAGCTGACACCAATATGAACATTCATTTTTAATTAGAATCGTTTGAATATAAATTTTATAGCATTTAAATTCTTTGCAGGTTACAAATATAAAGGGAAAAACTCTTAATAATATTATCATGATTAAAAAATAATGGTCCGATCTTCAAAATTTAAAAAGGAGTATATAGAGGGATATCTGAACGCGATGAATATTTTATTTTAAGTTTCGCATAAATTTCCATTCCATGTGGACCATTTTTGCATCACTACTCTGTATAATTAGTTAATATTCATTAGTGCCCTGGGTCCAATAAAAGAGAATTATTTGCTCCTGATTTAATAAATTTAAAAAAATTGTAGAAAAAATGTACTGCATTTGGCGATGCATTGAATGCAAGATTTCAAAACAATAATATTGCAAAAAAGTCGAAAAATGATCATTTATTGACATCTATATTAGAGTTATGAGAAAAAAATTGAAATCTTTTTCAGTTCTTGACGTCTATAAGCAATTCAATTTTTTTTCTTAATAATTAGAGATCACCTTGAGCAATACATCTGGCAACTATGTACAATTTTTTTTTATCTCAGGTAAATCATCTTCTCCATTCTACTTAATTTATTCTAAAGAATAATTACAGCGTTTTTGATAGAAGGCATAAAAGATACTATATATAGCAGTAATTTATCGCGTAAGTTTCTACAAAATTTTCGAAAAATCAGATTTCTGTCCTCTATTATTGTGCCTGTAGAGAAAACATGAAGATTTCTACTAAAATTCTACTCCTTTTGTTCGCGGCTATCTTGAATTTCGAACGTAAGTGTAATTTAATATTACAATTAACGCCTAAATATGATATATATGTTCTCAAAGATGCTTATACAATGAGAAACAAGATATGAACGCAGAGCCTCTCCGTATTGATGCATGAACAAGCCGCAGACAAAGAGGAGGAAGTGACAATGATACCAATCGCGGAAAGCAGTACCCACTAAGAGATTATAGCGAAGTGGATGCTTCCCTTCGTAAAGATATTATGAAGGTATCTGTCCTTTGGAGCATTATTGTTCAGTTTCTGGTGCAACGAGAGGTTCGGCTGATTCACATCGAAGGCCAAAACCAACGATGGATCAAAAAACTACAAAACACTTGCATCAACTGAACAAGAAGATTGGATGAGAAAGACGGAAGGCGTTCATTGATCAGTGTGTAATTGACTAATTGATATGACGCAATAAGGGAAATGCAGAAGAATCGTTTGCATTTTTCCACCCTCCTGTCGAGAAAGGGGTGGGTTAGGAATAATCAACAGTATCTTGCGGATTAATTTCGCCTCTTCAGTGATCTGCCTGTTTTTTTTTCAAATACAATCAAGCCGAACGACGGAGCGACTCTCTGGAGAGAGGTTAACAAGATCTAATTGTAATGGTCCGTTTTTCGTGGACTCCTTCCTAAAGTCTTAGCGGACGCTTAAGCGTTGCCAGGGACAGGTTTTTAAGGCAATTCAAAAGCAGTTTTATCTTGAGTATCAAAGTAACAAAAATGGTGTATTCTCCTATAAGATACAAACTAACTGGAATGTGGTGTGAATGTTATTTCAAGTGTGCCTTCGGTGTGAACGCAGTGTGTTAAGTATGAGTCTATGTTCTAGTGGTAGTACGGTTGCCTTAGAACGTATACAGAAAGCGGACGGTTCTTCCTTATTCTGTATCCTGCGATTGCAATAATAGGTTCGTAACACGAAAGATAGCGGGGCGTTAACGGATAGGCTTTCCGGAGACCCGGATGAATGTGAAGATTCGGCGGGGATCTGTGATAGTCCGTTACGGAGAGGTAAGAAATGGTAATTATGGGAGCGCCCACTAATTATCGTTCGTGCTAGGTTATGATTACCATGGGAGCACCCTTTGATAATCGAAACCATACTTCTTTCCGTCCGGGGTCATGTCAGTAGCACCTTTCGATTGCCGGTTCTACAACTTAAGGTAGGCAATGTCAGGGGCACCTCAACACTGCGACCGTCGGAGTAGAAATGTCGGTGGAGAGTGGCAAACGTGGGAGCACCCACTCCTTACGACTATCTGTGGTCTTCTGCTTTCCATAGGAGCACCTATCGGTAGGGAGAAGGCCCGAGTCTTTACTGGTCGATAGCTCACCGATCTACTCGGTTCGCCGCACCCGGCTCAACTGCCTGTCTTGTGTCGCGTCGCCAGTCTTGAAGGAATGGCTCGTGAATGCTGGCGGTCAGTGGTGAGGGGTAGAGAGGGGATCGAGGTTCGCTTGGACTCGGTGGCGCGAGTATGCTATTTGTGAGCGCAAGCACGCGCGTGTGTGTAACCTCTTGTTACATAATCACTATACTTGAAGGAAAATTAAGTATATGATCCACTTCAAGGAGTTTTGCTGCAGGATCAAACAGTGTCAAGGACTTCTGGTGGAAAAGGTTTATTTCTATACACCAACACCTGGCCTATATTTGCTACTCATATTTGAGGTCAGAGAGGCCCATTCCGTGGTTCCTGCTGTTAGGACTCACTATACTCCTACCGGAGAAAGAAGCTTGACCACACAAAGAAATACAAGCCAATCAGTTTTTCGAACACGCTGAATTAGATCTTTACTGCTATCCTGAATGGCAGCATTGTTCGAAGAATTAGGCATGTGTAAAGAAATTAGGTTCATGTTGGAATGCTTTGGATTCAACCTCTTATAGTCTCATTATCTGTCGCATGTAAAGCTTGAACGAAAAGAATAATGCCCTCTGGAAAACTAGATTAACTATCTAATCTGAGAAACACCGTGTGACCACAATCAGCGTCACCTTTTAGAGGTGCGTGTTTCGAAGTTACACCATGAGCCCTCTGCCATTTAGCATCACACTTCTTCCAGTATGTTTTTCATTACGCAAATCTCTCGGGTACTTCTGCTGCAAAAAAAATCATAACAAGCATAAGATCACTCATGTGTTTTATAGAGATGACACTGGGGAGACATTCACATATCCGGGCGTTCTTTGGAGCTGCTCTCAGAACATAATATCAGTGAACGATTCTTGCTGAAGCAGACATAAGCATCTTCTTTAATATATTTGATATCTGTGAATAATATGCTTGCCCTCCCGGTTCTCCTCTGCTCGTTTGAGGTAGTTTCGTGGGCAAAGCAGGAGCTTACTGCGCTCGATATCGCCATTTCTGAAATCATTCGTGTGCAAAAGAGCTTGCATATCTATTCATCCATTCCGCAATTCGACACTCTACGCCAACAAAGCAAGCGCGGACTTCTAAATCTTCAAAAATGGTATAACCCAATTATCTCGCGGACAGCTTATGTCCTTGGCCTGAATCTTAATATCAGAAGCAAGAAAAATACATTACTTTATCTAGACATAATACTTCTAAAAGCTGAAGTAGAGAAAGTATAGGTTGAAAACTACGTCAACAGCACCGCGATGAAAAACTGCATAAAACTTTTACAGAAATGGAGAAAATCAGCCTTTATCGAGAAAGCTAATCTTTGCTTTCCTCAGATCATCAGGACTTAATGCAGGTACAGTGGGTTTCATTTTTGCGTGCAAGGACGGTGAAAAATGGTCAGGAATCACGAGATGGTTGGCAAAGAAGCGTTCCTTTACAAAGCCGCGGAGCAGGCAGCTGAGACCCGTGGCCTGAATTTTAACGTTAGAAGTGAGGAAAGTGCATTACTCCATCGAGAGGATTCACTTCTGAAAGCCTAATGGAGGAAAGCAGAATTTTCAGGTACAAAGGGTTTTATTTTCGCATCCCAGGACGGTGTCATTTCCACCTTAGCATAGCGTGACCGCATTTTATATCAAGAAGTTTTAATTGATAGGTGCAGAGTGCGTCATGCACACACAGAGTACCTAGAACACATAGAGTCAATTGTCCGAAACAATTCACTGGTTCATAAGCTTAAAGCTATACCCGCGTGCCAAAAATATGCCACGGCACTTGCGAGATGGATGCTGAAAGGTATCATCCTTGGTATCAAGCTTGTCGTTGTGATTTCGTCATATCCTGTGACCACCCTTTACACGGTTGTAAGACGTGGCCATGAGTGGGACATACCGCGTCCTACTGAGAGCCGATGTAATTTTTTAGATGTCAGTTGCTCCCAGCGGGATCCTGCGGTGGTTGTTAACCTTTAGTTTTTAATTATATATATACCACTTTTATACTTGGAGGCAGTGTCATTTCCACCTTAGTATACCTTGACCGCATTTTATGTCAGGAAGTACCCAGCGGTATGTGCAGGGCGTGTCATGCACACACAGAGTACCTAGAATACATAGTCTATTGTCCAAAACAAGAAGTGCCAAATTTTCTCGATCTACGATTTTCGGACAGCAGTCTCCGTTGCTCATACGAGGCCTGACATTGTTATCTAACAGTTCGAGAAACGAACCATATTCATGATCCAATTCTCGACTCCGGCCGACTACAAAATTACTGCAAGAAGAAGGAAAAGGATGAGCGGTATCATCGATGCTCTCGGAGGTGCGAAGCTATCACTGATTCGTAACCTGAAAGCCATTCCCGCGTGCAAAAAATATGTCAAGGCACTTGCGAGACGAATGCAGAAAGCTGTCATCTTTGGGTCGCTACGTGTCCTCAAGACACACGAGGGTTCCGCCAGCCTGTCGTCGTAATATCATCATGCGACTCATCTCACGGTCGTGAGACGTGGCCAGAAGTGTGATTTACCGCGGTTCTATTGAGGGCTGATGTCATTTTTAGATGGAAGTTGCTCCCAGTCAAACCCTGTGGTCGTTAGTTAACCTTATTTTAAATTACATATAACTTATAACAAGGTTTTTTAAGTTCCTTGTTTTCTCAACGGTCAACCAGGTCTTGGCCAGGGGATGGCCCAGGAATGGAAAAAGCAAGCTATGATAAATGGTCGTCACTTTTCTTCCAGCTGCGAAACAAAATAACGAAGTCAACCGAGTTTTTGAGTCACACCATCTTGACCTACGAACCTCCCACGAAGCTCGTTATTTTTCTTCTTCCAGGCGCCAGATATGTTTATCTGTCCGAGCCCCGCTGGTTTCGGTCCTGTCGCGACTGCCAGGTCGACTAGCTCACGTCCTGTCTAGCACGAGAAGAGGGGTGGTATTACTTGAGCGAGAAAATTTGTTAAAGAGAGTTTCGGTGATTTAATTACTAAGTTTCTTTTTAAAAATCAGAACGAGAAGTAATATTTATTAATTTGAAATCACTACATGAACTTACTTATTTAACCGAAGATAAAGAAACCATCTTGGTTTAGATCGAACGGTGACAGAAATGGCCGACCGAACGCCAGAGAGACCCGCTACACTTGAAAATGGCTGCCTGAGGCACCGGCGTTCGCCCCACGTCGTTCGACGTGCAATGCCACGTGCCCACACCAACGGTTCTCCTGAGGAATGCCCGCCTCAACTGTTTGTTGTCGGGCTTCGAGTCGGGCGTGCCCCACTTCCGGGTGTCGACGAAGTCTCGAGCGGCCGGCACTAGTCTTAATTTTTGTACAAACCCGGTCTCAAAAGTCACAGCGCGGGGGTTTACAGTGGAAACTAAAAGCACTGAGAAGGTCAATAATAGAGCCACGTACCTTGTAGCCAACGCGCGTATTCTTCCTTCCTAGGATCCATTCATCTTGTAAATCAGTCTCTTCTTTCCTTCAATTATCCTTTTTCTTACCTCGGTTTCACCGGACGTCAAGCCGAAAACACAAGTCACAAGTCCCGCGTTCCTCTCCGCTACCTTCCTTCTCGACCCCCGTTGGTTTTGTGTCGAGGCTGTCGATTTGTTGGTTGAAGTGAAAAAGTCTTGCTTGTCGATCCTGGCCAATGGGTGCCTTCGTACCTTTGTCTCTTGCTTCTCATTGGTCCTCAAGCGCAGTCTCGAACATGGACGTTTACTGGGCCTGAGCAGCGCGGGTTGGCCCATTGACGTCGTAATGCGTGGCTGGTCGAGTCCGTTACGTGCTGCCTCCGACACTGCTAGTGGAGTTTAATGGTGTGATGAGACAGGGAATTTTTAGTTTTTTAACCATGGGCAGCCTCTCTGAATTATCTCAAACTTTCACATATTTTTCCATATGGTTTAAGGTATTTTTAGGCCAAAAGCGGTGACTATGCCTCAAGAATTTCGCAAAAAAAAAAAATTGAAAATATTTTGAAATTTTTTGTTGACCTTTTCTTTTTGTCTAAAATGTTCCATCATTTTTTTGAAACGTCCCTCCATTGTCACCCGTAACATATTATTGGACACCCCTATGCAGCGGGAAGGCCAAGAGCACTTCATCTTTAACGTATCTCTCGACCAGCTTCTCCAATGTCTCAAGGATAAAAGACTTTAGGCAGATTGGTCGGAAATTTTTCGCAGCAGTGTAACCCACCGTCTCAGCTTTGGATGTGAAGGCCACTCCGCCATTCTTCAATACCAGTGTCACGTGCTTAAGCGCTATACTTGCCCTAAATAATTTCGTCAGAGTAGGGACGAATAAATCCATTCCTTTTTGTAAAAGCGCTAGATAAATGCCATCTAGTCGACCCACTTCACCTCTTGGCTCCAACCTTCTTCCTTTTGGTCGGATCGGATTTGTTGAAAACTCGGGAAGTGAACTTCCATGAGGTGATTCAGCGTTGCTTCTTTGTGTTCGGCAAACTTGTGCAGCATCGTTGTTTCCGGAATGTTTTTCAATTTCTGGCAGGAGCCCCTTCAATCTTCTTGCTTATACTTTCGTATATTTTTATTGTATTCAAACTGGGCTGGTTTATAGTTGTCCCAGTTTGAGGATAATTTAGTTCTATTTCCCCTATTGCACAACATTCTGGTCTTTTTACAGAGTTTCTCCAGGTAGGTATTTCACCATTCTGCTCCTTTCTAGAATTGATTGTGCCTAAACGGCAATCGTTCTCATATGATGTAGTCAGAGCACTTTCCAGAAATTCCGCGGCGTGCTCTCACTCATTAATGGTGCCATAGCTTGTGAGGACTTCCGCAAGCCTCACTCCTGTTTTTAGTCTGGAATATGAAAGTATTAACCCGATTCAAAATCTCCAGGCATGTGCGTGCGATGTATTCAATTGAATCTCTTCCTCTGTCATTGATGTTTGTGCTCCATGACACCATGTGGTGAGAGTTTACATCACAGCGCAACAGCAGAGGATTTTGTTCTCTTGACGCTGACAAATTGAAAGCCTCCACGTCTCTGGGGGGCGGGGGTCCCTTAACATCACCAGGGAAATGAGCTGAGGCAATAAGCACCTCGAGCCTTTCTTCGCTACTGCCCCTAAGTCTCAACTTAATAACGGTGAGATCTCTAGAGCAGAGTGTAAGCACCAAGATCGCATCCATAGCGTTGACGGTTAAGCATACCCGTGGAAATTTTTCTCGTAGTGTCATAAAGATTCATGTCCCAGCCACTAAAAGACGAATTCAGGTCCCCTAGATAGGGTCCGTAATCCAGAGCCGCCAGGGCTCCAGAAGTCCGCACCGCTTCTGGTAGACTGCCCCCTCAGGAGCCTTTCACCACTGGTGGTGGATTAGGAGAGGGTCCCGGAATGGGCTTCTCATTGTTTTTGTTTTGTTTTTCGTGTTTCACTCAATTGTCACACGAGTAGCTAGGGAAATTAGAAATACCTTCTGCAGAGTCCCGCTTGCAGGGGGCGGGTCTACATACTATGAGATTCGGCCTGGTGTTCCAACGCCCCGTTGAGGCTTCTTTTTTGAGACACCGGCCTGTCCTTTTCTACTAAGGAGGGGAGGGGGGCAAGCCAGGATGTTCAAGGATTTTTCAACCCTGCTACCATTCAGCCCTTGACACGGCGATCACATCGTTGCTTGGGAGCATGAGAACTCGCGCCCTCAAAATTCATGGAGGCTTCACTATTACCCGCTATAAGGATCGCTCCTTAGTTTAGGTTCCACTGATCAGAGTCCGTCAGCTCTCTAGAGTAGCTTCACCTCACGATGCAGCCTCTCTGGTTCACCTATCCAGATCTATAGTCCGATGAGACCCTCAAGCCCTCCCACCAACTACAAAGGTCATGTGATCTCTAGGGAGAGATAGTTAGGGATAAGCCAACATTCTGTGGTTCCTACCCTAATATTCAAGGCCTCTTCTTAGGACAAATTAAAGGCGCTGTAATAACTTATGACTTACTCAGTTTTTTGACATGTAAAACACATTTTCCTTCCTTTATATCATGATAAAACTACCTTTTTATTTTCTGAATTAGTGTGGTACATTTAGTGCATCGCCATTTCGACACCTAAATTGCCTTTGTTTCTTTTTCCCGAGAACCCGACCAGTAGTCAGTCATGACTGCTGGTAGAGACTTCTTTCATATGCCTAAGAATTTGATTTTCCTACCTTCTCAAACTACAATTATAGGAACAACGCAATCTAGCAATAGAAGCATAATGTCTCTGCCGTTGATATTGTATAATCCAATCTAATATTGTTGAAGTCAATACTTCGATATTTTGAGGATGGATGATTTTATCAACCCTTTCTGGGGCAAAGACTAAATTTTCAAGCTTAGTTCCAATGCAGTTAGTGTTGAGTTTGAATGCATAGGTAGAACATTGTTGTTTATGTATTATATTAGTTTACTCAGATCCTTTGTGATGTACATCTTTCGTAGAAAATGCCTTTGTGTTACCTCTACATCTCTGAACTATCCCAGATGGTAACCAAGAGCGGAAAATTAAAGCAAAATTACATGACACAACACTGTTTCTAAGAGTCCAGTCTCTAGCCGCGGATGATCTAATGTGGAAGACAGGGCCGTTGAAGGAACTACGCTGGCTAGTCAGAAACTTGTTGTGTTGGCTAAGGAATGAAGCTTTCATACCTCCAAAGCAGCTGATTATGAGAACTCAAAGATGGGCTTTGTAGCATTGGTAGAGCTTTCTAACCTCAAAAAGAAGTGCTTGATGTTTAGCAGTTTCTTCTTTCTAATTATCTACACAAGGATTAAATTTTCAATTTGATGCTGACTTTTCAACAAAAAAACTAATTTTTTACAGAAAAGTTAAATTTTTAATTAAATATATTAATATTGAGCAAAATAGTACATCTATAAGCGAATAGTTTGTTCTCCTTCCAAATTACTGAACCATTAACCATACCAGAATAATTCAGACCCAAGCATTTTCAATTTTATTCAAAAATGATGAATTTTTCATCAAGAAGAATAATTTTCCACACAAAGGACGAATTTTTTAAAATACATTAATTTTCAACTGAAAAAGATGAATTTTAGATAAAAAATGTTAATCTTCAGCCAAAACGGAATAGTTACATTGTTATTTACAGAAATGAATTCCAAACCAAAAAAAAAACGAATTTTTAACGAAGCGGTTACATTTTCAATCAGAGAGATGAAATTACAACCTAAGTGATAAATATTTGAAAACATTAATTTTCAGCAAAAGAGTTCAAACTAAAAAATGATTCTTTAATTCAAAAGATTGATTTCCTAAAGATAGAATAGTTAAATTTGCAGCCAAGGAGATGAATCTGCAATTTCGAAAACTAGAAATCGCAGAATATCTCGGTTACAAAATATGTTGTTTTTAAAAAAAGATTAGGCGATAAGTAATTTTTCGATCAGCAAAAAAAAATTTCTAAGAAGTGATGCGTGTTAGAATTTTGTGCTTTGTTTTTCAAGAAACCTGAATTTTTTTATTTAAACCTCTAGGGGCTGTAACACCTTGTAGTTGGTGGGGAGGCTTGAGCATGTGGGAAATGGGGGTCAAAAGGACCTCGGCCTGCATGCGTATGGATATGAATGAAAGGATCCCTATACATGGGCTCTCCTGGATAAGAGGAAAAGGATCCCTATAGACGGGCTCTCCTGGTATGCGTGAATATGGTAAGGCAGAAGGGTGAAAGAGCCTAGCTAACAGGGCCCTTCTGGATCCCTGGGTCAAGATCAATGTAAGATTTTAGTTGAAGGTAAAGTTTATCGAACACGTATAAACGAATCTTTTTTGCTTCGTCACTTAAGAGGCGTAATTTGAGAAATCATGAAGATTTCTGAAAGTTTTATTTTCCTAAAGTTAAAACGAGAGTTTATAAATCTATAAAATAATTTCGAGATTTGTTGGTTTCTCACATATTTTGGAAAGAAAATAATAAAATACTTCACTTAGTAAAAATATAATAATTTTTCTTTGTGCTAAATAATATATATTATTTAAAGTTTTTTACTGAAATGTGCATAGTGATGCATAGAGGATTTTATTGAAAGACGGTGGTTGTGTAGGAATTTTAGCTTTTTTGAAACAATTAGAATCTGATGGCGATACTTGTAAATAGACTACATCAGACATTGGTTACATCAGAACATTCATCAATGCTGGGTATATACCGTCTTTCCCAGCGCCTTTGAATGGGTCGAAATGCCGAACGGCCCATCTAATTCCTTATTGTGTCACTATCCGGCCTGCTATCCCTCAACCTTCCCGAATATCAACGGCCCAAGTCCTGGCTGAAAATGTCATGAGAAATAGAGTCCCAAATACTAGCCACCCACTCCAGAGACTCGAGATACATGGAAGGGAACTGAAGTTGACCGACAACCCCAAGGCATTGGTTGCTCCGTTGGTTGTGGACAAACCGTTGCCTTAAAAGAAGATCTCGAACCTCGACGATGTTCTCAAGGAACTGAGCGTTCCGCAACTTGTTGACCCCCGGGGCGAAGAGCAGCCCCTATATTTGACGAATTGCCGATTCATCAGCTAGTCTCTGCACAAGGAAATTATTGAAAAGAGAGCAGAGATCGTCATAAAAAAAATGGAGGCTACAAAATTGGACCGTCGAAGTCAGACGTTCGTTTCATGTGTCGGAAAACAACACAACAGCGTATGTGTGTACAACCATTTCCGAGAGCATCATTTTAGGGTCAGTTAGTTTCTATATAGACCTGGATTCTGCCGCGTGTGCGGGCCGACGTCTCTGTTTTGCCCAGAATGCCCCGACTACAATATTCGTAACCAAGGGATGGTTGACTGGCTCAGGCTCAATTACGCCACCTGGCCTGCATAGGACATCCCGTCTGAGAACACCCATCAGACTGCCACCACACTTGTCAACTCGGATGCTAGAAGTGATGTTCAGCATCTGAAGAAAACAGAAAACTTGCAGTTGAAGACATGTATTCAGAATTTGTCGACAATTCACTCGACTATCTAATGAGGCAAAGAACAGATCTTGAGGATGGTCAGGAGATCCTGGTTATCATCCTGAAGAAATACAAGAAGAGGTCAACCAAGTGAGTTTGAGCGCCTAATTCGTCAACTTACTCTTCCAACAAAAAACTCTGTTTAATAGTGAGTAAACATTTATCCACTATTCAAAGTTCATGGAGGGTGAATGAAATAATAGGAACCGAAATTTGATGAAATAACAGCAACTTTCATTCTATCATAAATAGAGAAGTATAATAGTCTGTTCAGTAGTTATTGTACAACTGAATTGTTCGCAAAAAAACCAGTTAGTGGTGAAAATGTCTACTACAGAAGTGGAAAGATATAGAGTGTTGGAGTAGTCTTTAAATTTGATTGGTTCAGTAGGCGTAGTTTTGAGTCCTAGTTTGTCACGTAGACCTGGGCACATTTTAGTGGGATGATTTAATAGAAAATAAACTTAGTTAAATAACATTATGAATGTTTATAAAAAATGTATTCCAAACGTCATATTAAGCAAGAGCATATAATATGCGGAAAATATAAATCATATTTGTTTGAAATTTTGTTATTACTTTTCACACAGCATCACTCAAATTCAGTCATGGATAATTAGAAATCGATTTTCGCAGTGAGGTAACTTTCTAGGGCTCAAGAATGTTGAAAAAAAATTTTTGAAACACTTTTTTTGTTGTTTTCATGTTGTTTAACTATTGCTAAATATATTTACCAATTCATTTTTTAGAAATAATAAAGTTGTAAAATCGACTTTTGACCAACTTTTTGTCGTTCCTGGACCACTGTGGGCCGGTAAGACGTAACTACACAACTTTAGGTAGAACTCCGTCATAAAGGCCGGCCAGATACAGATGATTTTTATTTAAAATACGAAAAATCAGGACGTATTCCAAGTTACATAAAATGGATAATCATAATTCAGAATCATTATTGTTACATTTTTGGTAGTATTAAAATAAAAATATATAATAAATAAACTCAAGGAGACAAATAAAATAAAAAAATTAAAGTGGAAATACTATATTTAGCGCAGATTTTAATTGTTAAATATTAATTATTTCAATAAACACATAAAATACAAGATTTTAAACCATAGACTCAAAAAATAATTTCAGGTAACTTTACTGGTCAATTTATGCAGACCTTATTTAGTTAAAGCTTATGATTATCACTTTAAAACAATAGTAGATTTATTCTAAAAATGAATGATTTCTAATTTTTTCAAGTTAAAACCGTCACTACATTCATATTATGAAATTTCTTACAGCTTTCATAATACGTATTCAGATATAACTTAAAAAAAAAGAAAATATCCTGTAATATTTCAACTATTATTTTTGTCTTAAAAAAATCAGAAAGTGTATGTATGTGTGTTTACAAATAGAGGTGAACCAGAGGACACGCGGGATACAAGAAACAAAACGTGTACAGATTCTTTATTTTTAAGAATTTTATAAAGCTCATGTCTCTAGAAGGGGCAACGTTTAAATATTTTAATCAGAAAGAAAATAAAAGAATTATTGTAAACCATGATTTTTCATGTCTTATTGCATTTTAATTAAAAAATCTCTCACGTACACTAAGGCAAAGTTCAGTTAACTCTAGGACAACAACGGCTTAAGGGTCGTGCATAAATTACGTAACACTTGAGGGGGGGGGGGGTTTAGCTTAGTGTTACATATTGGTGAAAAAATACAGAGAAAAGTACAAAAAAGCGTTACATAGTGGGGGGGGGGGGCAACATTGTCGGGAAATTGCGTTACATAATTTATGCACGACCCCTTACCGATCGCGCCGGAAAATTAAAACATTAACAGTTTATTAACTACTATTTCAATTGAGCTAAACATTTCCAGAAAGCTTTTTTGAACCTTCCTGACCAACTTTCTCACTGACAGTTTTTGCTTGTTCAAAATTCGCTCGACTCCCGAAACGATCAAAGTTGTTTCAGCACGAATTGTGCAATGCCTCGACAAAAGATTAACTTTTTTTCAAATAAACATTTTCAACTTTTGCTAATGCCAACATTATTCTCAAGTGCCCAGGAGCCTCCCACTTCAGCAAAATAATTTTATATCTCCTTTTTGCATCCGGGGCCTCAATTATTAATCGGAAAATCACCAATACATGCGTTCCTATATTGTTTCCTATATATGTACAATCCTGCCTAATTTGTTTTCCTTTACATTAACAATGAAAGAATTGCAAGAGCCCTTTGTGTTGGAGTATATTCTTCTTTCTAAGTAAATAAATACGCACGTCTAAACTGCATGAGTCGGACGAGTTATTGAATCCGAGAACTCAACTGTATCTGTGACATAATGATAAAATGTTTTTCATTTATATTTTTTTGTGGAAGTTGTGCCTATATTATTTAGATTCTTTTCAAGTGTGCAGAAAGTTAAGTTAAGACTGGAAAATGTATAAGTATAAAAGCTAATAATGTAAAAAATGCACATATTTTATTGTAATTCTAAACGTTTAGGCGCCGGACGTGTGGGCGCGGGACGCTTAGGCGCGGGATGTTTAGGCGCCAGGACGTTCAGGCGCCAGGACATTTAGGCGCCAGATAATTTAGGTGCTGGGATGTTTAGGCGCCGAGCGGTTTAATCACAGGAAACCCTGAAGTATCAAAAGTTGGAAATTAAAAGACAATAATGAATAATCGTTATTAAAAAAAAAACTGCAAAATTTTAACTTTTATATATTGTACAGCTAAAATATTTAAAAAAGTAGAAATCCACGCTATCATTTTTAATACTATGAATTGAAGAGTAATTCGAAAAATTTATAAACTTTCAAAATGATATCATTTCAAACAATTTTAAGCTAGAAACATTAATTTGTACGTTAAAATTTGTTTTGAAATCTTTTTAAATATTCTCTTAAAAATTTGTGATCATTTTATTATCTAGAAATTTGATTTTTTCCTGCAATTTTTTGAAAATCCTGCAGAAGTAAAAAAATTTCCTTAAAATTATCCAGATTCTTTTTTCAAAATTTTGAAAATATTATTAAATGTTCTATGTTCTTTATTATTATTATAGATATTATATAACGTATTTTTACATTCTCATCATAATGAGAAGGTATTGGTTTTATGTGAAAAATGACTTTCGTGGATTCCATGAAATGCGAACCACTACAGCTAGAATCTTCTCGATGTCGGTAAGGTAGGAATTTGTATCCAGAACCGGCCCTATACATCTACTCAATTAGTTTAAACAATTGGTTGATTGTGTCAAAAGAACCAAGTTTGTACGTTCAAACGTAGTCAAATAGTGCATTTGTTAATTAAAGTTGATTAAACGATTATTACTTTTACATGGATCTCAAAATATGATACTTAGGTTTTCTTGCCAAGTAATATATGACCGATTCCGTAGAAAACATTTTATTTATTCCGTCACCAATACCTGATATGGATCATTGTTTACAAAATAACAAATTATCTATTAACTTTGATTAATTTAACCAAAAAACTCTTTTTGTCCATTAATTGTTCAAATTCAATGCAAAACCAGTGATGAATCTCTACCAAGCCCTACGAAACCATTTTAATTCTCTAATTTGTTTATAACAAATTTAATAAATTTATAAACATCTACGTTACAATTTAACATTTTTTTAAAGGTTTTTTTCATGTTTCTAGGTACTTCTCAATGGATCTGCTTTTTTTCAACAGTACACTTTAAAATAAAAAAATAAAATTTATTTATTATTTGTCGATTAATAAAAAAGTGATAAAAACTTGTTAAATTCTGCTATGACAGTTTATTGCGGAATTTTATAGGATTTTATTTTATTTTTTTAATTTTTAATTGGATAGCAATTGTCTTCTGAAAATCAACTTGTCGACGGACATTTTTTTTTTGCCTCACTGTGCGGCACCACAATTTGAAGAATAAAAATTTATTCATCTCTATGTTCCTTTACAGAATTAAGTTTGCAGGTTGGCAAAGGCATGAATGAATTTTTTTTTTCTTTCATTTTTAGTATTTCGTAGCCCCGGACAGAAACGTTGTACTTTTTTCCAAGGAGGGAAAGTGAGGGGAAATGTGTGGAGGGGAAATAGGGTAAGTAAGGAGAAATGAGGCGAAATGATGTAGGGGAGGGGAAGTAAGAAAGTGATTATAGGGTTTGTATGGGAAATGACGAGATCGAGGAGAGGGTAAGTTGAGTGAAAGAAGTAGTGGAAAGGAAATAATTATGGGAGGGGAGGGTAAGTAGGCGAAAGAAGAGGTGTAGGGGAGGGAAATTATGAGAGGGGGAGATTTTAACAACTTAGTTAACGTCTAATAATTATGGTTTCCTTACACTTTTAAATTTCCTTCTAAGTAGAATTCGTGCTTTTCTAGCATTTCGTAGCTCCTAGCATAAACCCTTATAGTTTCGGTTGGATATTCGTCCCGAGAGAGAAAGTGAGGGGGGAATGATTTAGGGTAGAAGGGGAAGTAAGAGGAAGTTGGATGTATGGGAGGAGAGGTAGTATAGAAGTGGGGAAGGTGAGAGGAGAGATTTTAAAGTACAATAAGTGAGGGGAGGAATGAGAGGAGGGGAAGGGGTGGGAAGTAATAGAGACGAAAAGTAAGTAAGCGTTGGGATGGGGAAGGGATGATAGGTAGAATCAGATTGGATAGGATAGGTCAGGATAGGAAAGAAGAAAGAGGAGAGAGTGGGAGGAGTGCGAGAGCGAGGGGGAGATTTAAACGACTGAATTAAAATCTTTGAAACCATTTTTGTAGGCGAATGTCACTTTGACGAATTTTTAATAAATGAGGTAATATGATTTGTGAACAATGAAGATTTCAAGCTCTGATTCCCAAGTTCTGAAACTTATGGAAATTATTTCATACATCGTTTGGTACCATCGATTTGGTCTTGTAACAAACAGTAACCCTTTGGTCGTGGCTTCAATAAGTCCCCAAAGCTCCTCGGTCTTTAACTCGTCTTCATGAAACCTCTGACAGCTGTCAAGGGGTCAAGTAAATTCCTCCTTACGACCTTCTTTTTAAACTGTGCCTCTTATCAATTTTTAAACATAAGAGAAGACTTTCTTACAACAAAAATTAATTTTTAACCAAATAATTGCATTAACAATCAAATAGTTGAACTTTCAAGCAAAAGAAATTAATTTTGAACAAAATCGTTGAATTTTCCACCTAATAAAGATAACATTAACAAAATAGTTGAATCATCAACAAAGTAATTAAACTTTCAACAAAATAGTGGAATTTCGTTTCACATAGAATTTTTAACCTACATACAAGGAGGAATTTTCAACCAAGAATATTAATCTTCTACCAATAGACGATTCTCGATAAAATGCATTAATTTTCAACCAAATAGTTATATATTCTACTAAAAAATATAAATTTTCGAACAAAAATGGAATTGTTTAATTTTCAGTTTGAAAATTACATTTCATCAAAAAAAGACATTCAACCAGTTTAATTCAACGAAAAAAGACAAATTTTGAACAAAATAGTTGAATCCTCAAACAAAAAAATTAATATTTAACAAACAATGATAATTTTCTGTCCAAAAAGACAAATTTTAAAGAAAAGATATACATTCTCTATCAAATAGATTAATTTTCCAATAAAAAAGGTAAGTGTTCAACCAAAAGTAGAACGGCAAACTTTCAGTTTGAGCACGCCTAAGGCGCGCGACTGTTGGTTCTCGCGCTTCGCGCTCGATGATATCTTTACCTCGCGCTGCGCGCTCGGTCTCCGTGTTTCCCCCAAATTCGCGCCCAGAACTTTTAAAATTAAAGGTCAAATCATCGACAACTGTAATTTGGTGATTGTGACTTCTCTTTTGTTAAAAATTGTTCATCCTACTCTTTTAAAAAGTCAGTTTAACTTACCAGAACACAAAATAGTAATTTTAACCAAATTCACCGACGAAAAGCTGCGCTTCAATTAAACATAGTTAGAGCTAATGGTTTAGAGAGTTCTTCTAACGATCCACTTTTTTCCGTGTATGTTATTACTCTGAACCGATTTTTTAATACTTCATTATTTGATATTTAATTAATTGATGGATGTTGCATTTCGCTCAGCGTACCCCATACCGTGGGGTACGGAGACCGTCATATCACTGCAGTTTATTCAAACAATATGAACATTGTAAAATAAAAATGATATAATATAATAATTCTGAAAAGTGTAATGTAACGAAAAAAATTACTCCACGCATTTTCAACACTAATTTAATGTTTTATCATCAATCAAAGTAAAGTATGTGGCGAAAGCAGTTATAACCTCTTACTCCCTGCTGAAACACATGGGCACGCCGCGGGGCGCGGCGTCATGTCCCATATATGTGACGGCCCAAGATTTAATTAATTTTAATACATTTAAAGCGTTTATAGAAAGAAATCATGATACCAGAAGTTTGATAAAATACTTTACCTATTAAAATCTAACTATTTCATGCTTCAAGTATTTCAAAATATGCTGTAAGTGCTTAATTTCAGCCAAAGACTTTTTCATCGGTTTTCGCTAAAACTGTTTTTTCATAATTACTCATCTGACGCGAATTTCAAAAAAAACTTGCATCAAATCACTATTTTTCTAAACAGAGAATGTGAAAAACTAATATGAATATAAAAAATACGGGCGTTATTTGTAATCGTCACCGTGCCCCGCACCGACGCCATACCCCACACTCCCCTATTCTTTAAGGTGCCCCGAATAAAAGTTCTTCTGTGCACTAGGTCCCAAAAGTCTTTAGGTTTCGAGTATAGTTTCAGTATAGCGCTCAGAAAGTTGAAAATCATATAATATAAAGATCGTCATTTTATGACCTTCAGATGCCTGTAACTCGAAATCTAAGGACTTTTGGCACCTAGTGCACATAAAAACTTTTATTTGGGACACCTTAAAGAATAGATTCCACACGTACGATAAAAAATTCATCAAGACAAGTTTTACACCCAAATAAGGTCTATAAATTTGTTATTAATAATTTTTTTATGGAACGCAAAGCTGTTGTTATTGTTTTAAACGTAAAAACTGACATTAAAAATAAAAAATACATTTTTTTTAAATGGCACAAGGTTCGAAAAAAATTAATAGACAACAGTTGTTTAACCAAAAAAGATCTGCAAATTTGGTAAACTTTTTTTATAAGAATACATTAGAAATAAATAAATTACCTTATTGGAAAAAAAACGCAAGTTACAATAACTTTTTATTTAACAAAATTTTTCGCCTAAATTGTATTTACACATTTTCTTAGAACCGCCTTACGCTAAGATGCGTATTTTTTGTCTAAATCGTAAAAATGATATTGAAAATAAACAAATTAAATTTATGGAAAACGACAAAAGTTGCTGTAAAATGTTTAATAACAAATTTTTTTTTATGGAATGCGCACTTTTTTCAATTATAAAAAGAAGACTATGAAAATACGTCTGTTGTAATACCAATGCATATTATGAATTGTAATAATATACATTTATTGAAATGATATACATTTTCAGTGTAGCCCAGGCCGAGGTAGAGAAATAAATGCAATATACATCCTTGGAATAAAGAAAAGAAACAAAAGAAAAACATTCCCTTGGCTCCAGTAGTTTTTTTCAGTGTATTTTCGAAAATCCACTCTTGTCACAGATCATAGACAATTTTAGTTTTTTAAATTTTATAAAAAAGAGATTTCGTCCTCAAAATATTAAAAATATATCAAATTCTTACAACATTTTTGAAAAGTGGGCATATTATGTAGATAACGAAAAAAAAAACGAATATTATAGCGATTATTTCCAAACTGGGAATTACACTTTTTTACTAATTTTAGCCACGCGGAACCTGAGAATATTGATCGATCTATTTCAAATTTTAAACAAGTTATAATATTAGACGCAACTTTATACTTATACCTTTTTGATTCTGTTCAAAATTATATTCTCGATCCTCACCACAGACTGAAAATCTTGACAATCATATTTTTTTTAGTTTTTTCATATTTCCTGAGATTATTTTGAATTTTTAGTATTTAAAAATGTGAAATATGTGAATTCGTTTATAATAGTTATAATGATAGTCGTCACCATATGCGGCCGATTCAATTTGAAAATTTTAATCCCGATTTTAAATTCTTCAAATAAAAAGTAGCAGTGGATCCACAGGTTTTTTCGGGTGGGGGGGGGCATCTGAAGACTATAATTTCCTCTCCACCCGTGACTAGAAGCCACTCTAATTTAAACATTTACACTATGATAGTATGAACTACAGATAATTTACAAACGTATGAGCTGACGTAATCGACTTGCGCAAATGGATACCTTGAAATAACTAAGATTCAAGCAAATAAGAATCTTATTCGTTAGGGACTATACATATATTACGTAAAATCTTATGGGAGGGGGGAAGAGGGGTTCGAGAGATTTTGTCTCGTTTTGTTACGAAAGGGGATGGGGGTGCTTCATACACGTCAGAAATTTCCTGAAATTTCAGTCAGTTTTCAATGACTTATGTCACTGAAATTTCATAAATTTGACTTTGAAAATTAATTATAATAATTTATATTATATTTTTCATTTATATTTATATTTTATATTGTATTATTATAATTATTTTAATTAATTATATTACATAATCTATTTAATATAATTAGTTAATTGAATTGGAAAATTCAAAAAAAGGGAGGAAAAAAATCAAATCACTCTGAGGGGTTATAAAATAATTATTTAACACGTGTTTAATAAAAAGAGCAAGAAATGAAAGAAAAAATTTCGCAAAAAGATTCGAACGCGCGACAGCGTGCTCCTCAGCCAACCACCTTACCGCTGTACCACTGACTTCGGTTGGGAACATCTCGTGCGCCACGGTAGATACTCGTACAGCACGAAAATCTTGACTTTCAAAAATTCATTTTAAAAAACTAGGGCCCAATTACAAGAAAGCCGCTATACTTGTCCAATATTTTTCGACGTACTATCGATTTATACTAGTCTCATGTCCAAGTCAATGTTGCAGAGCAGGCCTTACCCTTGTTAATAACATTTGTCGATTAAATAAAGTTTTAAAAAGTTCTAGGATTTTTAAACATTTTAAGAGCTATTAAACATCAGCTTTTAGCAGTTCCAAAAATTCAAGCTTAGTTTTTAGTAGATATCAGAATCTTTTTTCTGTAAATATGAATTCCTTACAATATTCTTTTTTTTAACAATACTTTGTATTACCTTTAAAATGTCTACGATTCCGATTAAATTTTAAAGTTTTGAGTGCATAGTTCTAAAACAGTCTTCAATTTTAAATTGCACAATGATGAAGCAGATTTCTGGTTTTATATTGTATGTAGATTACTTAGAACATGAAATTAAAAATTACACATGTTGAATTTTAAAAAAGGGAACAGTTTCGGTAAGAAAATTTTCACTTTTGCATGTTTAGGAATAACATTTTTTTTTATTTTGAAGTTTCTAAATCAAAATTGTTTTGGAGCTTTACGGTTAAAAAACAATAACATTTTCAATTTAAATTTATATACTGGAATTAGTTGAAGAGAATTGATGAAGCATAACAAATTACGTTGTGTAGTGTATCAATAGGTCTTTAATAATTTCATAATAATTTATTTAATATTTTACACTTGCATAAAAAATTATTTTGTCTTTCAACACAAACAACTACATTCGCCGTATTCATGATGCTAGTATAAGGATACTTTCCAACCTCGTATGATTAATGGTAAAAAGTATTGAATACGCAGCTCTCAGACTATTATTTTGGAATATCTTTTTTCCTTGTACATAATATTGAATTCGATTTAAAGTGTTGCCTAAACCATGCTTGTCCAGCGAGGGAAAATTCCAGGAATTTCCGTCGAAACCGCTCAAATCGCAGATATGAGTTTTGCACCTCAACTGCCCTCTGTTCACTACTAGAGAGCTATGGAGGGGGTTCGTGTTTGTCGTGATCTCGTGACGTAGATTTAGAGGTTTATCACCGCAGAGGCGTTTTGAAGTAGGTGCTTTGGGGCGACTACGTTCAAGTTTAATTTTTCAATTTTAATGTTGTAAAATGTATCTCAAATGAAAAACAAATTGTTACACTCATCTAATCCATTTTCTTCTGGACCGAATTCATTTTAGATTGGGCAGACAGTCCGTGCTTAAGTCACAGAATCAGTATTTGAATTCAAAAAATTGAAAACACGCATTATTAAAAATTGTTCAACATTTTTGTTCAAAGTGTGATATATTTATCACTTTATTTATGATTATCAGAGAATTGTTCCTCCTCTTTCGAAATCCGTCGTAAAATTTCAAAAAAGTTCGAAATTGACTAAATGGCAGTTGTTTTTATGAAAATATTCAGTCATGTTACTCAAAACCTCCACTTGTAGTGGATAAAGATTTTTGGTCTAAAAAACGAAAATTCAAACTTTTTGCAAAACGGCACGAGGTGTGAAAAAAGTCGATGAACAAAATTTTTTATCCAAAAAAGTACTAGAAAATTTCATTTGCCAATCAAAAAAGATATCTTAAAGAATTGTGTCAATATTTTTCTCAAAATCTCAAGAATAACGCGAGATAGAAGAAAGTATTAGGAGACATTTTTCTAGAACTTTTTCAGAGAAACAAGTTTATCTCACTTTTTTCGTATCTTGTGTCGTTTTGGCAAAGAACGTGAATTTTCGTTTCTCAGACAACAAAAATTCTCTCCAAAGCCATGGCACAGAGCAGGCTATCATGGAATATACTCCTAACATTAGGACAAATATAGAAAAAAAACGAAGAGAAAAAAAACGGCGGGAGGAATAAATTGACTTTTAATATTTTCAGAAAAACCTTCGCCATTTTGACAACCTTGAACTTTTTAAAAATTTTCAACGGACTGGAAAGAGACTTTTAACCTAACAAGTGAGTGCGGAGAGTTGTGCCGCCGGTACCTCTAGAGAAAAAGGTTTCAAGTACTTAAAGCCGTTGTTGTTGGTGGTTCGGAATCCATCATAAACTGTAGGTCCCACTTTAACCACCAAGTAAGTATTTGGGGCTTCGTAAGGGAATAGGGGAGATGTACAAGAAAACTGTAACATAATAGAAACTTCCATTCCCTTCCACAATGAATAGCTAAGGGAGAAAAGAGCGGGTTCAGAAAGACCGGTAGAGTCAAAGTGATAGATATATATATAATTAAAAACTAAAGTTTAACAACCACCGCAGGGTCCCACTGGGAGCAACTGTCATCTAAAAAATGATCAGATACAATATGTGTACGCTAAGAAAGTCTTGAGTCATGAAACAAATTTGTTCAAATATATTATATCACACGTAATGTTGAAATCAAAAATTTGATTGGTCAAGAACCTAGAGAGGAACTCAGAAGCGTCCAAGTTGAAAAAACCCCTTTTGTGGTGCGTTTTGCGAAAAATCGTATTTTACAGGACGTTTTGCAGGACATTTACCTTCGCAGGGCACATTGTTCAAATGCGGAACTGTCCTGCGAAATACAGGACGAATGGTCACTTTACCCTAGTGTAAATTTCGAACTCATTCGGAAATAAAATGATTCCCCCTAAATCCGTCTGATTGCAAGCAATAAGGTCATCCACAAAAATGTTGTCTGCCTTATAGTTAAGATTTTTATAAACTTTGACTCTCAAAGAATTTAAATGTGAAATTAAAACTTAATTTTGTTTATTTATTAATTTATAATAATTTATTAAAAAGTGACAAAATATCAACCAGAAAGGTCAATTTTTTGAACGAAACAGTAGCGCCCGCATGGCATGAAGCACATGGTGTGACGTCAGGCGCCGTCAAAGCTGAAGAAAATACATAGTCATACATTTTTTCGGAGACTCGAGGATTAAAAGCGAAAAAATAAATAAATAGGATGAATGACGTTAACCCTTAAAATATTTATTTTTATTAACTTGAAATGATAATTGCTTTAGGTGAATCGTAACATATATGCAACATGGGCAATATTGCATCCAGAAAACTTGACCTCACTTTTTTTATAAATGCTTTTATAAATACTTTTATAAAATTGTTATAAAATGTATAGTGATAAGATTTATAATTACTTTTATAAATACTTCATTTTATAGTACTTGTTGCGTAATTAAAAGATTTGATATTGCGGGGTTATAGCTCACATACATTCCGGCACCCTATCTATATAACACCGTGGTACATAAGTCAATTAGGAGTATTATGCTATAAAAAAACATATATTTTATTTTTCTATTCAATATAAACAAATTTAAATATCGTTGAAATTATCTTCGAAACAATATACTGTTCCCGTTTTTATGAAAAAACGTGAATCGCCCGGCTTATTGACAAGCATTACGCGGCGTGCTAAGTCACACCAAGGTGGCGGAATCGATGCGACAGCAATAGGAATTTTCAATATGTAGGTACAAATTTTTTTTTTTCAAATATAAATTCGAAAAAAAGTTTTTTTTTGCACTATGCTGGTATTATTAGTGATTTTAGAGCATATACGAGGGCTGTTTAATAAGTCAGTGACTTTTGGAATTTCCAGCGCAGTAACTTTAAGTGCAACACAGCTCCCGTCAACGCCTTCTATGAATAGACTACTGTTAAATTTTGAGCAAGCTGGGCCATTTAGTTTGTGTTTGATAGCCATTGAAAGCACAGAACCTCGTGAATTTTAACGAAAATGAAAAAAAGTGAATTTCGTGTGCTGATTAAGCATTATTTTTTGCGTAAAAAACCCATCACTGAAACCAAGGAAAGACTTGATAAATACTATGAGAACTCCGCACCATCAATCTCAATGGTTAAGAAGTGGTTTACTGAGTTCCGTTGTGGTCGTACAGGACACATGATGCTGAACATTCAGGTCGCCCAAAAGAGGTCCTTACACCAGAAATCGTCGATAAAATCCATGGAATGCTATTGGATGATAGGAGAATGAAAGCGCGTGAGTTGGCTGAGAGTGTAGGCATCCTAACTATGCGGGAACATCACGTTTTACATGAATATTTGGACATGAAAAAACTATCCGCGAGATGGGTTCCGCGATTGCTCACACTGGACCATAAGCGCAACCGTGTGACCATTTCAAAGGAGTGTTTGGCGATATTCAGCCGCAATCCGAACGAGTTTTTGCGCCGTTTCGTAACTGTGGACGAAACATGGATCCACCACAACACACCAGAGACCAAGGAACAATCAAAACAGTGGGTTTCTCCGTGTGACCGTGCTCCAAAGAAGGCCAAGATGGGTCTGTCGACCAATAAGATCATGGCCACAGTTTTTTGGGATGCACGCGGTATCATTCACTTCGATTACCTTCAGGAGGATAAAATGATCAACGGCCCATATTATTCAGAGCTTTTGGACAAATTCGATATTGATTAAAGGCAAAAACGACCGCATTTGTCGAAGAAAAAAGTGCTGTTCCATCAGGACAATTCACGAGTGCACACGTGTGTAGTCACGATGGCAAAATTCCATGAATTGGGCTACGAACTGCAAGGTCATCCAGCATATTCTCCAGATTTAGCCCCCTGCGACTATTTCCTGTTTCCAAACCTGAAGAAATCGCTGGGTGGTAAGAGATTTGGGTCGAATGAAGAGGTCATCACGGAAACAAACGCGTATTTTGTGGGCCTTGAGAAAACCTATTACAGTGAAAACTCTCCGATTCCCCTGACCTTGAAACGAATCGATTAGAAGCGATTCTTTTATTCCCTAGCTGGAGGGGGCCCCACCCTTACCGCGAGTGAGCAGTTTATTTTTATCAGCGACGTTCACTGGCTGCCCCGTTCTTGTATCGATGCGCCGCCGGTCGCTACTTTTTCAGCTGAAAAGCGCGGGTGATTTGAAATCAATAATACATACTATCAATAATAACACAAATAAATACACCCGACATTCCTAGATCTGCTGGCCCACGCAGTTTCTCAGCGCGTAGTCACTGACATTTTGCCTGGTTTGATAGAAATTTATGCAATAGAAGATATTTTCAATGCAGGTGAAACGGGACTTTTTTGAAAATGTTTACCAGATAACACTTTCACATTCTAGGAAGATACTTTTTATGGTGGAAAGAAAAGCAAGGATCGTATTACTGGTATGGTCTGCGCTAATATGCCTGGTAAAGAAAAACTGAAGTTATTGGTAATAGGAAAATCAAATAATCCACAATGTTTCAAGGGAGTGAAGACTTTACCAGTGCATTACGAGAACAATAAAAAAGTTTGGATGACCAGCTCAGTATATGAAGACTGGCTTCATAAAATTGATCGCAAGTTCCAAAGTGAAAATCGGAAAGTTCTTCTATTTGTGGATAATTGTCGAGCTCATTCGAAAGTCTTGATTCAAAGGCTAAAAGCCGTGAAGGTGGTTAACTTACCACCGAATTCGACTGCCAAATCGCAACCAATGAATCAAGGAATCATCAATAACCTTAAAGTTGATTATCGAAAGAGAATTATAAGAAGATTGCTCAAGGCTGATGAGAAAATTAGAGTGCCTCATTTGAATTCGTTGGATGCCATTTTCGACATGAACAGAGCTTGGGCTGACGTCACTAATAAAAAAATTGCTAATTGCTATGGAAAGGCTGGTTCCGTGAAAGCTGAAGTTGAAACAGCTGCCACACAAGAATAGGACGAACATTCTGCAGATAGTACTTCTGAAGAGTGGATTGATCTACAAAGAAGAATAGGATTCACAGATGTAATCTTTGAAGATCTTGTGGGTGTGCACACTAATTTAACCATTGCTAATCAACCTACAGACAGTGAGATACTGGACAGTGTAAAGAAAGCAGGACCTTTAAAATCTGATTATGAAAATGATGCCGAGGATTAGGATGTAACACGACCATTGACAAAATTCAGAGGTATTGAATTTGGTTCAGCGATTGCTCGTAGGTTTGTTTCTTAACAAAGTGGTGTACCAGACACTGTTTTCGCTGTTATAGACTTGATTAAAAGCTTCTGTCTGACCCTTCAAGTAGACCGTTTTTGAACTATTACAATTTATCAAACCTGCGTTTTGCGCATGTAAACGAAAATGAGGAATCATTCGATACAAAAAATCTTCTAATTGTCTATGATTCAAAGATCTGACTTATATCAAGTTAACGAAGATAATATTGAAAAAGTTTTTTTGAAAATTTCAGAGCTGTAGATCTCGTGTCAAAAATCAGCTTCGAGGGGAAAAAAAAATTCTGTGGCGATTTTAAGAATCGAGATGATATTGCCCATTTTAAAAAAATTTCCTCCTCTCTGTACATTCTTCCAATTGAAATTCTAATTTTGATTCTAAATTGTGCATAATAGTGTCATATATCTGACTGATGTTTGGGACTTCATAGCGGGAAGCAGCAGAATTATAAAATACAAATATAATTTATGATGACAATCTAAATGGTGACAAAATTTGAAATTCTTCAAGTAGAAATTTAATTTTTGAAATGGGCAAGTAACTGCTACTGGAATATATTTGATGAATTTTGAAATTGAAACATCTAGAAGAAAACACTCATTTTTATCTTTTTCTATCTATTTTTTAACCTGAATTTACCTCCATCTTTCTCAATATCCTGTTCTCTATCTCATCTCATCCTTTGTCTATCTGCGTCAATATTTTTCTATCTTTCTGTCAGTCTAAATTCTAGTCTATCTCTTTTCATGTTTTCTCCTCTATCTCAGCCTATCCTGTACCTATTCATGTCAATCTTTTTTTATCTCTGTTAATCTTAGATCTCTTCTATCTTTTTGAATCCTCTCTTCTCTATCTCATCGTATCCTAAATCTACAAACGTCTATCTTTTTTTATCTATTTTTCAATCAAAATGCACATCCTCCTTTTTTCAATCCTCTGTTTTCTATCTCATCCCACTCTGTATCTACTTATGTCAATATTTTCTCTTTCTGTTAATCTTAATGCCCGCCTATCATTCACGTCTATCATTTTCAATCCTCTCTTCTCTATCCCACTCTATCCTTTATCTATCTGAGACAACCTGAAGGGCTTTCCCTGCTATAAGTGGAAAGATTGTAAAAGGTAGAAATTGGGGGATGGGAAAAGATAGAACTCTTCTATCTCGCATTCTGTATCTCGATGGGTCACTCTGCGTCCCTGAAAGTCTATGTTTTCCTCTCCCCAACCTTATTCATTTTCTATCTCTTTCTCTATGTTCCGTAACCAAAGACCCTTATGTTTTACTTCACTTGATTCTGTACCTTTAATATAAATTTGAATCTCTGTCTTCCTCTTTTCCTATCTTCCGCAATGGGGCTCTCTTATCATTTTCTATCCTCTGAAATTAGGGAATCCATCGAAAAGTTGAGGATAAGGCAAAAAAGAGAAGATTAAAAAGGATAGGCGGGAATTTATATTGACGAAGGATAAAAAAATATTGATGTGGATGCGATTTGATGAAAAAAAGGTAAATGAAAAAGATGGGAAATTTAGATTGATAGAGAGATAGAAAAATATTGACGTGAATAGATAAAGGATAGGATGCGATAGAGGAGAGAGGATTTAAAATGATAGACGGAAATCTAGATTGAAATTCATAGAAGTAGGATAGGATGCGATAAATAGGAGGAGATCGAAATAGATAGACGGGAATTTATATTGACGAAGGGATAGTATGATCGAAGAACCAACTTATATGAGGCGATTAAAGAAAGCTGTAGTGACATTTTCATCCCAGCATATTTAAATTTTAAAACCTAATATTTAATGAAACGTTATGCACTGAGGTGTCTGATTATATTATATAATATGGTAGAACGCAAAATACTTTCAAAAACTATATATAATAAAAATTAATTGTGTTAACAAATTTAGAATAACAAAAAAATATATATAAAAATATAAAAACCAATAAAAAAAAAAAAGAGGTGAAAAGTAAGTTGCCTCCATGTGGTGCATCTTGGAAACGTTTAAAATCGGCTAAAAACTTACCTAAACTTACATGTTAACATACTATATACATATAAATTACTCGTGTGTTTACACACACATACATTTTTCAATATTTTATGTATAAATATGTTTCAATGACCGAGAAAGACGCCTTTTCTATTTCGCAAAAATTGATCCTATCAGGAATACGTAAAACGTAGATATCTTTGAAACAGGAGCAGCTAGGAATTCGTTCCAAACGGATTTTATACCTGTAACTATCCAAAAACACACCCCTGCTTTCAGTTTTTGTCGACATTTTTATGCAACCTATCGTCGCTTCCTGCCCACCGTGAGAAGTAATGATAAAGTTTTTTTCTAATTCCAAATATTTATATATTATAGTACCCGTATTTAAAAGCTAGAGTGAAATGCGTGAAACGTGCAAGGTTCTTCATACCAAATAATGCTTTCTTTAATTCCATACATCAAAATTTTATAAGTCGATGTGTTACATTGAAAGCATTTAAGTGTCTGAAAAGCCACAGGCTGCGCTATGCTACGCAGCTCCTGCGTCGCTTCATCGTGTAGGACCTTATGATTGATTTTTTTTTCTCATTAACAACCGGCGCAAGATAAAACTTGTAGAAAGTGTAATTCACATTAATGGCTTTTTGAGATTTCAAAAAAATGTTAATTTTTTTTTTTCTTTTCGACATTTTTTTTTTTAATTTTGAAGTACATGCTGTGACAAACAATTTCAGTCTTTGCCAAAATGAATCGGTTACTTAGAACCGAAAATATGATATTTTCACGAATAAGTTACTAAATATTTTGAACTCACATATCTCCGTAATTTTTCCGAATTTTCAAAAACTCACTTAGGGGAATTTTTCTTCACTAATATAGGACTGTATGCGTCGAATAACATCCAACTCCCATTCCATGAGAAATATTCTTGTCATCACTTGACATGTTCTCCACGCCAATATAACGACTTTTCAATTCAGCGTATGCACTCTCGCACCAAAAAATAACGTCACATCTTTCATTCTATCTGGAAACCATCGTGAATTTCGGCATCGCTATTAGCTGATCAGACGAAGCAATTTTAGCAGTGAAATAAGGGGCCGCCCATAAAATATATTACCAATTTGAATAGGGGGAGGAGGTCGCGCCAAAAATTACATATGGTAAAAGGGTTCGGCGGGAGGGGGGCTCATTAAAAGCAACGTTACGAACTTAGGTCACCTCTAATACGTTTCCTGATGATAACTTTTGACAATGTTTGTGAATTTTGCGAAAGATTGCCCTACAACGGTACACTTTAATAATTGCCTAATAAGTTTGAACATCACTTCTATATTTTAGGTATATACTCTTTCCCCTATTCCCCTCTTTTCCCCTTTTTTAAAGAACTCTTCTTTTTCCCATGTTTTCAAGAAACTTTCCCTTTTTCTCGTTTTTTTTTTCACTTAAACGTGAACTGAATTAGGCTTAGGCACTCACTAGTATCACGGAATTTTCCGTAAAAGTAACTGATCAAGTGTCGGGCTAGGGCTGATATTACGTAATTTCCTGGAACGTAGGTCATGAACGGAAAAATTGAATGTAAAATTTCGTAACGATTCCTCCTGTATTAAAAAAAATTACCCTTTTTCTCATTTTTTGTTTGCCTCGATGAGAATTGAATTAATAGGAGGTAATAAAAACACTCAACTATTTTTGGTTGAAAGTTAATTTTTTTTGGCTCGGAAAGTCTACTACTCTATTTTTCGTTCTAAATTTATCTCCTTTGGTTAAAAAGTCTACTATTTGGTCGAAAATTAACTTTTTTCTTGAAAATTTATATATTTGGTTGAAAATTCAAAAACATAATTGGTTAACAATTTAACTATTTATTTGAAATTTCAACGATTTGATAGAAAATTAACTCTTTTGCTTAAAAATTATATTTTTAACACACAGCCATCATAAGGGCGATTTTATGTACAACCTATTTGCACTTATAATCAACTGGTGTGATAAAAAAAAGTATGTGACACGCGGCCCCTAAGTGGCACTTTGCCTCGTGTAAATTGCAGTACTCGTCTCGTCTACGCCTCGACTCCGACTCGTACCGCACCTTTCACACTCGGCTGAAAAAGTGTCACTTAGGGTCCTTATATCACAATTGCCTATTTTATCACACCGCCATCATGAGTGCGATTTTAGGTACTACGAACGATATCCCAAATAGCATTTTTTAGCCTAGGCCGTAAAATTTTTACTCAGGGTACAGCGTATTATAAAGTAGCTGAAACTGTGATCTGATTGGCTGACGGACATTTATATCTGTACTTTATGGTACGTTGACTGGGGATGGGGTCAACTTTGCACGTAGCAACTTTGCACGTGCCCAACTGTGCACGTCGATGGCCAGACGGACAACTGTGAACCTTTTCTACTATCTAAGTTGGTATCCCTAATTACTTATTTTTGTGTTGCTTTATTCGCATATGTCTGTCTGTCTTGAGTCGTGTACATATTATTGTATCTCTATTTTAATCTTATATAAGTAACAATACATGTCTGTGTTTTTAGATCTAGATTTTTTTTGAAAAAAATTAATAAAATTGTGTAAAATTGAAAAAAAATGTTGTTTTGATTTGAACAACCCTTTTCCAACCTGAATAGAATGTAAGATTAGGATAATTAATTTGAGTTGTAATTACTTCTCACCTTTTCCAACTCGATTACTTACTACCTCTACTCTTGAACTAACAGGGAGGGGGTGGGGGTGGGCCCCTCCCCCTTTTCGGAGAGAGATATCGCAGGTTCGCACAGGGAGGGGGGTGGGCCCCTCCCCTTTTCCAGCTTCGGTGCACCCATTTGATGGGAGGGGGAGGGGCCACCTCCCCTTTTCCAAGCTGAGAATCACCCACTCAATGGAATCATGTGTGACCCCTCCCCGTTTCCAACTCGGAATCATTCATTTGATAAATTAGGAAAACCGCCATTTTGTTTTAAGCCACGCCCCCTCAACAGGCGCCATTTTTTAGTCCACGCCCCCTTAATGATCGCCATTTTGTTTTGAGGTCACGCCCCTCCACTAATCAGGAGAGGCCACGCCCCTATCCTACCCCATCCCTCCTTTTAGGCCACGCCTCTCGACCAATCAGAGGCCGTCCTATAGCTCTGTATATCTACTTTCGTCTGAACTATAAATCCAGAAAATGTTGAGTGTATATATAGATATTACCAGTTCATTCTTCATTAGTCTGAGAAATTAGTTGAAAACTACATACATGCAAATATCATTGAATCCGTCAAGTTCCATAGCATATCAATTTTGAATTACCTGAAACCCTCAAAATTTTTTTTTCAAATATCTTTTAAAACTCTTCGAATCTTTTACAATTTTTTTCAAAATTGAAAGATTTTACACCAGAGCTCAGTCTATAGAAAAGATGATAGTTGTGAGAAATTTCGAAGAACTTCGGCGTTTACACCGTACCTTTATTGCCTATTAGTTCGTATCCAAAAAATTAAATATTTTGCTTCCGTTTTTGGGTAGTACTAAAAAGTTTATGATAGGTGCCAAAATAACTACAGAAAAAAAATGGTTATTTCAGACTCGGATGAGCGTAAAAAATGCATATTGGTTCTACATATATATCTGCTCAGTATAGACCCAATGGAAAAATGTCTTGTGTTTGCGCGTTCATGTTAAAGTGACAGATAATCGTAAAATTCACGAAATATGATATTTTTAACTATTACAAGCTCAAAGATGTTTATTTCTGATCCGCACAAGTCGAAAAAAATGCATATTATATTCACATACAGGGGCACAAAAAACGATTTTTGAAGTTGTAATAGTTAAAAATATATAATATTTCGAGAATTGTACGATTATCAATGTCACTTTAACATGAACGCGTGAACACTTGACATTTTTCCATTTGGTCCATGCTAAGCAGGTATATATGTGAATACAATATGCATTTTTTACCCCTTATATGGATTAGAAATAACCATTTTTGAGCTTTTAATAGTTAAAAATATCTACAATTTCGTGAATTTTACGATTATCTGTCACTTTAACGTGAACGCGCGAATATAGGTCAATTTTCCATTGGGTCTATACTAAGCAGATATATGCTTGAATATGATAGGCATTTTTTTCGGCTTATCCGGGTTAGAAATAGCTTTACCCAAAAACGAAAGGAAAATATTTAATTTCTTTGCCTATCAGAAAACAAGACAGAAAGCCCTTTGCTTTTGAAAAATGTATCACATCAAATCTTTCAATGTCGTTCAGAAATATCCTGAATCCTAAAAACCTTGTAACTATGATGTTGAAGGAAACTTTCTAACATGAAATAATAATCAGTAAAAGGAGATATTTACCATCAATTTCACGGATTCTATTATCGGCTTAACTCGAATTTTCGTTGAACCAGTGTGGCAAAATTTCGTGGCGCTGTACTGTTTCTGTCTAGTCCGCCTTTATTAGACACTGGCATGCCACAGACTGACTGTCCAGCTGCTAGACTGGGATGTTACGCTCGGATCGACTAGTTTCTAGACAGATCGTCTATTTTGATAAAATATAATTGATAATTAAATGATACAATTATTTTTACATTCTCATTTATACAAGATATTAGATTTTTGTAAAATTTGACCCCCCCCCCCGGTTTTTGTCAAATGTTCACGTTTTGAGACCCCCTGAACCCAAAAAACAGGTTTTTACTAATGTGTCTATCTGTCTGCATGTATGTTCGTGAGCACGATAACTTTCGAAAGAATTGACCGATTGGATTGGCCTTTGGTATACTCTTTTAATCTCGTAAACTAAAGGTCATGTTTGTTAGCCACACTGTAAAAAAATGCTGGTAATTTTACCACGTTCAGAGTAGGTCCAATTATTACCTACTCCCAAAGTAACGTTTTTACTGACAATAACGAATATCCACTTTTAGTATGGAATTCAACTTTTAGGTTACGTAACTTTCCAAACAGATTCTGTAAAATTACAATGCTTGATGAACATTATGAATTTCAATGTGATGGCATTCTAACCAAAAATATTCGTGTTTTTATTCAACATGGTAACTTTAGCATCTACATGAGAAATTTGAATTCAGAGTACCTATTCACCGCCTCCACAAGGATGTTAAGATCCTCTTTCGAGGAAGCAAAGAGTTTAAGGTCGTCCATGTATAAAAAGTGGTTGACCTTATATTCTCTTCTGTTCGGCCGGCCACATAGGTATCCAGAGCTCGGAGAGAGCCTCGGAGCAGAATATATAGAGGCAAGAGGGAGATGCAGAATTATAATTCCTTATTATTATTTTATGAATTTATGATTATTATATTAGTATTAATATTAATTTTAAATAAGCGCGGCCTTTTTGACACATGCGCAGTAAAATATGGGAGTGGGAATCGATAGAATCTGAATCGATTCCTGGTATGAATCGACTCTTCGATTAATGGAATCTAGCAAGCGATCGAGAATCGGAATCGAGAACCGGTTTTCGCCAAAAACTTCTAACCCTAAACCAAACTTTCACGGCTCGAACGCGCAAACCGGGATTGCTAACGGAAAAAGAATAGCGGGTGACGCCGTTGTGCTCTACAACTTATGCACATGCGCATCGGGAGTGACCGTCAACTAAATTGTGATGTCGCTGGCAAGATGTCTGCACGCCGCGTGTCAGACGTGCGTTCCAGGCAGGGTTGGGCAGTTACGCGTCATTCTGGAGTTTTTAACGTATAATACGTTTTCTACGTAATATACGTGAAAACCCAGTAAATTTCGCTCGAAAATGGCGGACGTGCTAGGGTTGTAAATCCATGAAATGTTTAATTGAAACATTGAAAGTTTCATGGAACAATGAAACGTTTCATGGGACCAAAGTTTTTGAAACGTTTCAAAGTTTCACAAACACGTATGCGCTTGCGCACTTATGTCAGGTTGAGGTGAGGTAGTATAATGGCGTTCTTCAATCGAATAATCGTGCTGAAACTTGAAAGCTTGATAATGCCCATAAAATACCCATATAATACCATAAAAATAAAAGCATGTTTTTGAAAAAAAAAAATTTATAAAAGTAAAGCTGATAGTTTAATGAAATAGCAGGATGTTATTTTATTCATTTCCATTCGAAGTTTCTACATTTTTAATGAAATCGTTTTCAAAATGGAACATTCCAAAAACTAAATATGTGTTGAATACGACATTTATTTACATTTTATTGAAATCAATTTTCAAATTTTTAAAATAAAATATTAAAAAAATTACAGCTTATTAACAATTAACACGTGATTTATTTATTTAAATAAGTTAAAACTATTTGCTTTGGAACACGAATAATACTATCAAATGTTTATATTTATATTTAATAGTATTTTTTATATTTTGAATTTTCCTAATGTTGCCCTAATGTTTGAAACTTTGAAACGTTTCCAAGGCTTCATGAAACTTTTCATTTGGTCAAAGTTTCATGAAACGCAAAAAATCGGCGACCGTCGACTTTGGAAGGCAATCTCTCCGCAGTAAAAATTGTCAGGAGGTTCTAATAACGATTACACGAATCTACCGAGTTTTCTGAACAGAATGGTGTTTCTAAAATGTTTGTAAAATTTTTTTCTTCAGAGCTGTAATCAAAATACAAGTAAAAATTCTGTAAATAGGCCCACTGCTCAAAGACCTGTACTTTCACATGACCCCACAGCTAATAATATGTTGGAAAAAATTTGAAAAAATTCTGGTGCGTTCTGCAACATGTTTAGAATGCAGTATAGAGATCTTAAAATTTAAAATTATTCAAAAATGTCGTGTTTGCAAGCATCTTTGTTGAAGATTTTTATTTAGGAATTGGATGAAGCTATCCCGCCATTTATTGGCTTGAACTCTGGGGTGATGAAAAAGTGAATAAAAATTATATTTCAGCGATAAAAGTCGCTCAGAATAATCTTGAGTTTGATGAGACAAGGGACGCGCCACAGTAGCAGAAAAAATGTAGAAAAAAAAGGTGTAGAAAAAAAGGATAGAAAAAAAGTGGCAAGCAGAAGTTTTCCCCAGATGTGTCCACGACCTTCTCTCGCCCAGCAGGGCCGTCTTAAAACTTGTAGGTGAGCTGCACCCTTCTCTTCTGATACACAGATTTTATTATTATGATACACAGATACAGTATCAAGCTTTCACGCAAATTTTCTTGTAGTTTGTTTATTTAATTTATTATATTTATTTCTTTATTATATCATAATTGTCATTAATCAGGCGGATGACTCGCTACTGAAACAGTTTCTTGAATAATTAGTGAAATTGTTATTTTTTTCAGTTTTAATATTATTCTGTTTAAAATGGGTAATTCAAAAATCTTTCACATCAAAAGTTATTCATTTTAGATCTTAATTTTTAAGCGTACATTTTAACTAAAAGAATTTTAAAATGCAGTTTTAAAAACCTGTTCAATTCAAAATTAGAAGCGTTTGAAAGCGAAGATTTTGGTTGAAAAATGTTTTCACTTGATCAACTGTAAATATCAATTATTAATGATTTTTAAAACTGAACTGCACTTTCAGAATTAAAAAGCTATTAACAATTGATTTTACAAGTTGATTCGAAATCAGTTCACAATTTTAGAATCTTCAGATTTCAGCGTTAATAATTAAACTGTTTTAATTGGGAAGTCTAATTAGTTGAACAAATGTGAATGACCTATTGAAAATTTATAAACTATTTTCAATATATATAAGCTGAACACTACTTAAAATAAAAGTTAAATTATTTTTATTTTAAATAGTTTAAAAATCCTTACAATGCTTCATAAGAAGTTAGATACCCGCGTGAAAAAAGTTAGCATGTCTCACGCATGGCAATAAACTTGGAAATATCTGGCTAAAGTCTAGACCATGAGTCACGGCTAAATGGTAGCATGGCTAAAGCCTTGCTCTTGTCCGTCTCCCATGCTTAGGACATGCTAAACACAAATGAATATTCTTGAAAACATCCAAGTCTTAGAGAACAATAGCCCGTGTTGAAAATCAAAATCTTAAGTTTGCAATAACCGACACATCTCTAAATGGTAAGTCCACTACCGAGTGCACCGGAACATGCACCAGGTCTTTCCAGACGTCATCTACGAGAACTTTTTAAACATTTAAATTGCGCTAACAGCTAAAATAACTACCAATGGTGAGTCAACGATCCGGGTGCACTGGGTCGCGTACAAGGTCGTTTAGCACGAGTTCTACCAGAACTTTTTTAAAAGTTAAATTCTGCCAACACCCAAAATAACTAACAATGGTGAGTCGACGATCCGTATGCACCGGTTCATGCACCAGGTAGATCAGCACGTATTCTGTGAGAACTTTTTTGAAATTTAAATTGTGCCAACAGTCAAAATAGTTACCTATAGTGAGTCGACAATCCGACTGTCCCAGGTTATGGAACAGGCCGTTCAAGACGTAATCTACGAAAACTTTTTTGAATTATAAATTTTGCTAATAACCAAAACAATTCCAAATGGTCAGTCGACGAACGGGTGCACCAGATATTTAATCAAATTCCTTTTAAAATAAGTATGGCCCAAAATTGACATATTATCGCGTACCTGAGTATTCGTTGAAGTTACTTCAACACAATGTTGCGAAAACCAAGAATGTTTTTTTTTTTAATTTTGTGTCTGGGACGTCTTGAAACTATTTTTTGATGAAAAACAAAATCTTGGCCACAGCCGTTTTTGAAAATTAAAAAAACATTTTTGATGTCAAAAAATCGAATAACTATTCCTTGGATAAAATCTCGCTTTTTTCGAGAAGAATGGGGTTCTTGCGATTTAAAAAAATTAAGAATTGACTCAGAAACGGCTCAAATAAAAAGTTCTCGTACAATGCTTGCCATTGCTATTCATTTTGGCTGTTGACACAATTTAAATTTTGAAGAAGTTCGCGCAGGATACGTACGCAAAAGTACCTGTTGCGCGATTAGGTGCACCTGGATTGTCGACTCACCACTGTTAGTCATTTTGGATGTTGGCACAATTTAACTTTAAGAAAAGTTCTCGTAAAATACGTGCTAAACGACCTGTTGCGCTACCCAGGACACCCGAATCGTCGACTTACCACTAGTAGTTATTTTGAATGTTGGGACAATTTAAGATTTTAAAAAGTTTTTGTAGAGTACGTGCTAGGCTACCTGGTACACGACCCGGGGTACCCGGATCGTCGACTCACTGTTTTTAGTGATTTTGGAAGTTGGCACAATTTAAATTTTAAAGGAGTTCTCGTAGAATACGTGATAAACGACCTGGTGCGCGACCCGGTGCACCCGAATCGTCTACTCACCGTTGTTAGTCATTTTGGATGTTGGCGCAATTTAACTTTTAGAAAAGTTCTCGTAAAATACGTGCATAACGACCTGTTGCGCGACCCAGGACACCCGAATCGTCGACTTACCACTAGTAGTTATTCTGAATGTTGGGACAATTTAAGATTTCAAAAAGTTCTCGCAGAGTACCTGCTAGACTACCTGGTGCACGACCCGGTGAACGCGAATCGTCGACTCAACATTGTTAGTTGTTTTGGATGTTGGCACAATTAAAATTTTAAAAACGTTCTTGTAGAGTACGTGCTAGACTACCTGGTGCACGACCCAGCGTACCTGGATCGTCGACTCACTCCGAGTAGTTATTTTGGATGCTTGCACAATTTGAACTTTTAAAAAGTTCTCGTAGAGTACGTGCTAGACTACCTGGTGCACGACCCGGTGCGACTTTCCCTTGTTAGTATTTTTGATGTTGGCACAATTTAACTTTTAGAAAAATTCTCGTGAAATACGTGCTAAGCGACCTGTTGCGCGACCCAGGGCACCCGAATCGTCGACTTACCACTATTAGTTATTTTAAATGTTGGGACAATTTAAGCTTTTAAAAAGTTCTCGTAAAGTACGTGCTAGGCTACCTGGGGCACGATATGGTGCACCCGGATCGTCGACTCACATTTTTTAGTTATTTCGGAAGTTGGCACAATTTAAATTTTAAAGAAGTTCTCGTAGAATACGTGCTAAATGACCTGGTGCGCGACCCGGTGCACCCGGAGCATCGATTCACCATGTGGAATTATTGTTTTGGCGGGTAGCTATATAGAATAAATTTATATAAGTTATATAAAGTTAAATAAGTTATAATTCACTAATGAATTATCACTCACCAACCGGCGTTATATGTTAAACGCATTGTCGGGAGGGGGGGGGAGGTGGACTCGGATAATGTCACTGCTTGCGGACAATAGCGACTGCGCAGCTACATTTTATAAAACTGAAGTCTATAGATCTCATATTGAAGTAGTTCACAAACAGTCAATACCTCGAATCGAATTTTTATGAGATTTTTCAACATTTTTTCAAGAATTTTTCTATACATTTTACTGAATTGAGGTATTTAAACCTTTTAATGATGTGATCACAAACTCTCAATACCTCAATTGTGATTTCTACGAAAGTCTTCAACATTTTTCCATTTGCTTCTTTTAATAATTATAATGCCATATTACTTTAGCATTACGCTGTAGCGTAATGCTTGCGTTCGGCCGGTCCGTCAGGGATGAGCCAAAAGTCATTGTGCCAATTTTCTAAGAAGATATTGCAAATGTAGTGCAAATTTCAATGTTTTCTTAGATTTTAAACAAAATCTATATTAACCATTTATCAAGGTCCTTGCGGTATCATTTTAAAGGTAAATTTGTATAGAATAGCACAAAATTATCACAACTATTGTGAACATTGTTGCTTGCATGGTGCAACACTTTTAATGCTAAAACAAAAATTTAAATATTTTTTCTGCTGAAATCTGATTTTTATTATTATTTTCCTAGAGATGAAATGTCTTCGAATTTTTCGAATTTTTGTGTCAACTTTTTAAAATGTTGATTATATTAGACTTTATTTAAATTTTAAGATAAGATTGAAATTTGCACTATTTTTTCAACATCTTCCTAAATAATTGACAAAATGTCTTTTATCTGGCTTCTTTATAGAGAATTCTTATAGCTTTCAATCTATTCAAGAGAAAAAATGTAAACTCTCTTAGAATTAACATTAAAAGAACTTTAGCAATCATCAAAAAACTTTGATGTTTTCATAGACGAAACGTCATTTTGATTGAAAAATGGTTGCTTTTCCCAGCTTTTTTTCTTAATGTATTTTGGGTATGCCATTCACACTACAGTTTCACTCATATCTCTTTAATATCTTTCATATCTCTTTAAGAGCCACTGGGAACTTTAGTTCCCAAAAACGCGTTCAAAAATCCATAACTTTGCAAAAAATTAATATATTTTCGATTTCTTTGCAGCATATACAAGAGAATTTCTTCCTTTAGTTGTAAAAATTTTGAAACACTATAAATATTGCATTTATTGACTATGACGTCATCAAGCATTGTGTGCATATAAAAAAACTGGAGATCTAAAAAAAGAAGACAATGCTCTAGCTCTGATAAACCTAAAGTTATCGTGTCCTGAATATCACCCTTTTTATTCAATTTTATTACACATTATGTTTTTTCGGAAATAACTTGTGTCTGTTGCATTCCACGTGAAAAAATGTGATCATAAGAATAAAAGTACATAAATTTTCCAGCAAAACTGCAAAATATTGAATGTCCTATCTTTAATATTTTGCGAAATATCGCCTCGAAAAACGTTCCCTTTGACAAGAATTGATCAAATTTGGCATAAAAGGTAGTTCTAAATGTGTTTCGCGAAATATTAAAGACAGGACATTCAATATTTTGTAGTTTTGCTGGAAAATGTACATACTTTTATTCTTATAAGCACTTTTTCACGTGGAATACAACAGATACAAGTTATTTCCGAAAAACTTAATAAAACTCAGCATATATTATCATACCCTATTACAACATTTTGTGTGAAAAAGTCCGAAAATTGTCTACTTGTTTATAAACAAGGATTTTTCATTATATATTCATTTTTTTAATTCACGATCATTTTTATTACAATGTGCGGTATACTTTTACCCAAAAAGAAACGCGTTCTATCCTTAAAAATAAAAGTCTATATTTTGAAATGTAATTTGTTCATAACAATAACATTGTAGGGTAAACAAATTATTTGCCTCTTGAGTGTGTCCAACTTGTAAGTTGTGAAATGATTGAGTAAATATTTTTATTTTTCAAAATACTTGCCGATTTGCTATTGAAATAATGATTTCATGCTTTTCAGGGACTTTCATTATAATTTTTGTTACATTCTTACTACTCCTGGGCTCACCACTTTCAGCAGGTGTTGACTTCCACGCATGGCCCCCACATGCCGACTAGGGCCCCCTGGCCACAAAATTTGGCGCCCCCCCCCCTCCCTAGCCTTCTTTTTTAACTCGAATAAGCGTAAATTTTGCATGTTTATTCAAGGGAAATATCAAAAGTTAAGGATTCATATTGTAAACACAGTAGCTGGTGAGCCGCGGGACCCCACGGTCCCGGGGCCCCTTGACGGCAGCCAGGCCAGCCACCCCTTTGTGGGGGCCATGCTGCCACGACAAGTGTCTAACTGCCAGGATGTTTTTCTGTCATTTTTTTCTTCGGCTTGTTACGGCTCATGGTTCATCACGTCGAAGGGTCTGATTTTTTTCTACTTGAATTCTCAATACATTTCATGTTTTCATTTCAAACTGTAATTTACAGTGAATGATTAGGGACGAGTCGAAGGACAGTTGGATGCAAATTTATTGGGGCCTGTTTGACGTAGTCTCTAGACTGCCACTGGCAGTCTTTGCCTTCTGGAGAGCCCTGCACAACTTAGGTATGTTAAGCTGGCACAACACTATTGAAATATTGAGATATTACCTATATCGCTATTTAGGGCTCATTTAAGGCTAATTTAATGCCCTATTGTGAAATTTAATGCTCAGCGTTTTTTATAAAAAAAATCTGATTGCGCTAGCTTAACGTTAAGCTAGCACCACCATACCCGTAAAAGTCGTTGGAAAAAAAATTAACACCCTACCATGCCCGTAAAAGTCGTTGAAAAAGAATTAACACATTTTTGATAATGCCATAATTTAAGGATCTTAAAATATCAAAGACCGGAAATCGTCAGATTTTTTTTCTTTTTTTTACGCAATGTTTTGTGCCAGCTTAACGCTATGAGAAATACTACAACCAGTGAATAAAACTAAATTTTACCCACGACATAGCCGCAATCCGAACGAGTTTTTGCGTCGTTTCCTAACCGTGGACGAAACATGGATCCACCACAATACACCAGAGACTAAGGAACAATAAAAAAAGTGGGTTTCTCCGAGTGAACCTGCACCAAAGAAGGCCAAGGTGGGTCTGTCGGCCAACAACGTCATGGTCACAGTTTTTTGGGATGCACGCGGTATCAGTCACATCGCTTACCTTCAGAAGGGTAAAACGATCAACGGCCAATATTATTCAGAGCTTTCGGACAGATTCGATATTGATTTGAAGCTAAAACGACTGCATTTGTCAAAGAAAAAAGTGCTGTTCCGTCAGGACAATTCAAGGGTGCACACGTGTGTAGTCACGATGGCGAAAATCCATTAATTGGGCTACGAACTGCTACCTCATCCAGCAAATTCTCCAGATTTAGCCCCCGCGACTATTTCCTGTTTTCATACCTGAAGAAATGGCCGGGCGGTAAGAGATTTGGGTGGAATGAAGAGGTCATCACCGAAACAAACGCCTATTTTGAGGGCCTTGAGAAAACCTGTTATTTGGAAGGAATAAAAAAATTGGAAAAACGCTGGACTGAATGTATCGGGCTAAAAGGAGATTATGTTAAGAAGTAAAGCGCTCATTTTCCGAAAAAAAATCTTTTAGTCGAAAAGTCACTGACTTATCAAACAGCCCTCGTAGTCTATAGATTACGAAAAATTACTTCTAATGTCAGAAAAATCAGAGAAAGAAGCGATCGTTACTTTACAAAAAATGGATAATGTTATCATACAATATTAATGTTTAAAATCAACGATTTTGTGGGGCGCGCGTAACTTAAATAAGTTCCAAACAATTATCTTCAGGTCTAATTTAAATAAAGTAATCCAAAAATATTGTACAGTTTGACGAGATTTCAAAACTAGAATTATAAATTCTTTAAATTATGAAACATGTAAGACAAAAAAATGGCATCAAAGTCTTATAAAATTAACGAGTTCAAAATGAATCCATTTTAAACCTAAAGACCTACAGTAAATATTTCAAAAATTTTACAAATTAAACATTTCAATCTGGAAATTAGAAAAATTGAAAGCTTTAAAGAATTTTAGTTAAATATGATTAAAGTAGAATGTTAATTTCAATTCCAAAGAAATTTTAATTTGTAAACTTTATCTTATACTTTTTTGTGTCAAATATTGTTTAAAAATATTTATTATTGTATTTTACCTTATGATATTAAATTTGAAGTCTCGTGAAGGCTCTTATACAGGGACTTTCGCATCAACTTTGAATTATGTTGATGAAAAATGTTTTATTGTAAAAAACACATTTTTCAAATATTATAAATGACAATAACTTCCTTACTCTTCAATAAAATTCATTAGTATTATAGGTCAATCGATTCACCTCAAGGAATCTTATATGTTTTTGTATAAAGTTTGAATTATGTCGATGAAAGAAGCTTTACAATAAAATCCCTATTTTTTAATATGATAAAAATCCATAAAAACTGTAGAATTGAATACTTTGAAAAATCATTGTGCCCGGACAATTGCAAAAATTAAACATGATGATGACGTTTTGAGTTTGTGTGACATTTGAAACTCACGAAGTTACATAGCTTGGCCAAAAAAAAAGAATGAAAAATAGATTCCTAAACAAAAAATAACCAAGGTTTGCAAAGTAAACAAATATTGTGCAATAGATTTAAAAGCTTTTACTGTATTAATAGGTCGCATTTATCCCCGAGTCATCAAAATTGCATTGCTTTTCATGTTCTACAGATTAATTCGTATGAATTGATGACCTCGCTTTTTATTTCCAACAAAATATTGATCATTCTATGACCAAATATGTAAAAGTAAGTATATTCGCAAAAAGTCAGATTTATGGAACAAAAAGATTTGTGAAATCATATATTATGAAGAATGAGAACGCCCGTTGTATGTAAACTCATCCAAAAAAACTTATAGTGCATTCATTAATTACACTCTTCAAAAAATATTACACAAGGCAGTTTTCTTTACTTATAGAAGATGAAGATTATCATTATTGCTCTGTTTTTTACCTTGGTGGTTTTCTTCAATTCTATTGATAAATATAAAAATATATCTAATTTTTTAGGCACATTTTGCAAAAATTATTAATAACAATCACAACTGATGATCCTTCAAGTGGCAGTAGCGATTCTGCACTAATAAATTATAGAAGTGTGCCTCTATACAACAGGGAACATTCTAAGCCTAAGGGGCAGTGTTAACCTCATAATAATGAAATAATGAATATGAAAGTATGTATTAAATAAATATATAATTAGTTTATTATGTTTAATACATCAAGAAACATAATTTGTTAATAATTCTCTTTTGAAACACATCAGTCTTAAAAGAAAACTGTTCAAAAGGAGATGTAGAGGTAGTAAAAGTTTTGCGTTTCCACTAATAAGCCTTTCCACCTCTGTCATATTTCAAAATTCGGACTTTCATGTCCTTTGTTTAGCTCACGCGGCAGGCCATTCGCCCAACGAGCATTGATAAAATTTTCTTAGAATATGCCCTGCTACATGAGTTTATTCTACAATCTAAATATTTTTAACTCATCAGAGTTAAGTCAAACAACATGAAACTATATTATTATTATTATTATTATTATTATTATTATTATACCATTAAGCCATTTCCCTTTCGGGGTAGGCGTGAATTGCTTTACATTTTTGGGAAAAAATTTTTTCTTCAGAAAATTTTTCCTCAGAAAATTTACTATTGAAATTTTGAATGTTATTTTTGTTATTGAAGCCGGTAGTGCTTTTGACATTTTTGGGAAAAAATTTTTACTTTTGAAAATTTTTCGTCATAAAATTTACTATCGATGTTTTGAATGTTATTGTTTTTATGGAAGCCGATAGTGCTTTTGAAATTTTTGGGAAAAATTTTTTCCACAGAAAATTTTTTCTCAGAAAACTTACCATCGAAATTTTGAATATTATTGTTGTTATTGAAGGCGATAGCGCTTTTTACATTTTTGGAAAAAAAATTTTGTTCAGAAAATTTTTTCTTAGAAAATTAACTATCTAAATTTTGAATGTTATTGTTGTTATTGAAGCCGATAGTGCTTTTGACATTTTTAAGAAACAATTTATTCTTCAGAAAATTTTTTCCTCAGTAAATTTGCTATCGAATTTCTTAATGTTATTGTTGTTATTGAAGCCGATAGTGCTTTTGAAATTTTTGGGCAAAATTTTTTCTTCAGATAATATTTCCTCAGATAATTTACTATCGAATTTTTTTTATGTTATTGTTGTTATTGAAGCCGTTAGCGCTTCTGACATGTTTTGAAAAAAATTTTTGCTTTAGATAATTTTTCCTCAGAAAATTTACTATCGAATTTTTTAATGTTATTGTTGTTATTGGAGCCGATAATGCTTTTGAAATTTTTGGGAAAAAATTTTTTCTTCAGAAAATTTTTCCTCAGAAAAATTACTGTCGAATTTTTTAATGTTATTTTTGTATTGAAGCCGATAGTGCTTCTCAAATTTTTGGGAAAAAATTTTTTCATCTGACAATTTTTCCTCAGAAATATTACTGTCGAATTTTTTAATGTTATTGTTGTTATTGAAGCCGATAGGGCTTTTTACATTTTTGGGAAAAAATTTTTTCTCCAGAAAATTTTTCCTCAGAAAACTTACCATCGAAATTTTGAATATTATTGTAGTTATTGAAGGCGATAACGCTTTTTACATTTTTGGAAAAAAAATTTTGTTCAGAGAATTTTTCCTCAAAAATTTACTATCGTAATTTTGAATGTTATTGTTTTTATTGAAGCCGATAGTGCTTTTGAAATTTTTGGGAAAAAATTTTTTCCTCAGAAAATTTTTCCTCAGAAAAATTACTGTCGAATTTTTTAATGTTATTTTTGTATTGAAGCCGATAGTGCTTTTTACATTTTTGGGAAAAAATTTTTTCTTCACAACATTTTTCCTCAGAAAATTTATCATCGAAATTTTGAACGTTATTGTTGTTATTGAAGCCAACAGCGCGTTTTACATTTTTGGGAAAAAATTTTTTCCTCAGAAAAATTACTGTCGAATTTTTTAATGTTATTTTTGTATTGAAGCCGATAGTGCTATTTACATTTTTGGGAAAAAATTTTTACTTCAGAGCCTTTTCCTCGGAAAATTCACTATCGAAATTTTGAATGTTATTGTTTTGATTGAAGCCGATATTGCTTTTGACATTTATGGGAAAAAATTTATCCTCCAGAAAATTTTTCCTCAGAAAATTCACTATTGAAATTTTGAATGTTATTGTTGTTATTGAAGCCCTTACTGCTTTTGACATGTTTGGAAAAAAAAATTTTTTCTTCAGAATATTTTTCCTCAGAAAAATTACTGTAGAATTTTTTAATGTTGTTGTTGTTATTGAAGCCGATAGAGGTTTTTACATTTTTGGGAAAAATATTTTGTTCAGAAAACTTTTTCTCAGAAAATTTTGAATGTCATTGTTGTTATTAATGCCGATAGTGCTTTTAACATTTTTGGGAAAAAATTTTTTACTCAGAAAATTTTGAATGTTATTGTTTTTATTGACGCCGATGGTGCTTTTGACATTTTTGGGAAAAATTTTTACTTCTGAAAACTTTTCCTCAGAAAATTTACTATCGAAATTTCGAATGTTATTGTTTTCATGGAAGCCGATAGTGCGTTTGACATTTTTTGGAAAAAAATTTATCTTCAGAAGATTTTTCCTCAGAAAATTTACTGTCGAATTTTTCAATGTCATTGTTGTTACTGAAGCCGATAGTGCTTTTGACATTATTTTGAAAAAAAATTTACTCTTGAAAATTTTTCCTCAGAAAATTTAATATCGATATTTTTAATGTTATTGTTGTAATTGAAGCCGATAGTGCTTTTGAAATTTTTGGGAAAAAATTTTTTCTTCAGAAAATTTTTCATCAGAAAAATTGCTGACGAATTTTTTAATGTTATTGTTGTTATTGAAGCCGATAGAGCTTTTTACATTTTTAGGAAAAAAAAATTTGTTCAGAAAATTTTTTCTCAGAAAATTTACTATCGAAATTTTGAATGATATTGTTGTTATTGAAAACGATAGAGCTTTTTACATTTTTGGGGAAAAAAATTTTACATCAGAGAATTTTTCCTTAGAAAATTTACTATCGAAATTTTGAGTGTTATTGTTTTTATTGAAGCCAACAGCGCCTTTTACATTTTTGGGAAAAAATTTTTTCGTCAGAAAATTTTTCCTCAGAAAATTTACTATCGAATTTTTTAATGTTATTGTTGTTATTGAAGCCGATAGGGCTTTTTACATTTTTGGGAAAAAATTTTTTCTTCAGAAAATTTTTCCTCAGAAAATTTACTATTGAAATTTTGAATGTTATTATTTCCAAGAATCCACCTTCAGCGGTTAAACAAGGTTTATATGATTTTACGCATGTATGGCAAACTGGAGCAATTTCGCCGGAGTACGGTGGTTTTAAACATGTATTCCCATCAAATACACGACTATTAGAGCAATTTTAAATAGCTAGAAAACGTTCCGGAGCGGGGCGAAAATCGATCGATTTTTAACATTGTCCTTTCAGTAATCATCTCTGATTTCTCAGTGAATTAATTTACTTGACAGTTACAGTATCAATTGATACTTGTAATGAATCATTCATTCAGTTATCGTCCCGTTTTTCATTTACTTGAATTTAAAAAGGTAAAGAATAAAAATGAGTATGTCTTCTCGGTAGAGAAGAAAGAGTCAAAGTAATAGAAAATAAAAAAACAGATAAGAGAAAGAGTAAAAGTGGAGAATAATAGAAAGATGGACAGAAAGGGGATGAAGAGGCCTTCTGCATTTTCTCAAGTACTCTCCTCGTGAGTGACTCTCGATATGGCTAACAAAGAGTGTATGCGTACGCAAGAACGACAGCGACATGGGCAACATTGATAAAATTGTAAACGAAAAATCTTTAACTTATCTGCATGCGACGTCATATCCGCTCCTGCAAAAGACAATTTTGCGCAATAGTTACGTAATACTACATTACATTACAGAATAATGATTACGAAACAGAATTATTGGAACTCTTAATTAAGAGAATCGTCGGATTCTATAACTACCTATACATGTTTCTCCTTAAAAAGCGGTGGATCCTACACACTTTTCAATAAAGTTTCGAATATAAATTTTAAAAGTATACAATATTCTTATAGGTAATTTAATTGTGCTGTTTTTCATCTAGATACATTTTTTATAGCTTTTTCCATTTTCAAAACAAACTCGAAAACCCTGTTTTTCAGAACACCAAATTTTTTTGACTCAAGTCTCCGTAATTATGACAATTTCAACCCGTGTGGAAAAACGTCCTGGCAGTCTGGTTACATATCTGGCCCAGGTCTGGATTAACCTAGACTTTCTAGTCTGGAAGATCTGATCTGGCCCAGGTCTGACGCTAGTCTGGGCCAAGTATGACCTTCTCTAGACCCTCTAGTCTGGAAGGTCTGGTCTGTCCTAGGAATGGCGCTGATCAGCGAGCCAAGAATAAACAAAGTTCTAAGATCGATCAGCCAAGTTTTTTTTAATATTTCAAAAAAGTTACAGGGTGTCTAAAATGATAGAAAATAAGAAATTCACACTATCAAAACAAGACTTTTTTTCTTATCACCTTGACCGTCTGGTCTGGTCCAGATTTTGAGCTGATCAGCTAACCAAGATCTCTGGAAGGTCTGCCCTGGCCCAGACCTGGCGCTGATCATCGAGCCAAGAACGAAAAAAATCTATAGTTCGATCAGGAAATTTTGTTGACATTTTTCGAAAAAGTCACAGGGTGTCTAAAATGATAGAAAATAAGAAATTCACACTATCAAAACAAAACCTTTTTTCTTATCACCTTGACCGTCTGGTCTGGTCCAGATTTGGCGCTGATCAGCTAGCGAAGATAAGCAATTGTAAGTTCGGTTTAGAAGGTGTGGCCTGGCCCAGACCTGGTGCTGATCAGCGAGCCAAGTATAAAAAAAAAATCATAAGCTCAACCAGCAAATTTTTTGTTGACATATTTCGAAAAAGTTACAGGGCGTCTAAAATGACTGGCGGCTGGCCAGACAATAACTCGCGGCTGACCAGCCCATAACTAGCGGCTGACCAGACTATACCTAACGGCTAATAATAAAATATGAATGTTTTTCTTTAAACAAATGTTATAATTTTTTACCTACGACATTGTATAAATCATGCATTTATATCTTTAAGTTCATGATGAGTCGAAAGAATTTTGAACAACAAAAAACTTCCAACGGAAAAGTTGTTCAGAAAAGTATAAATATGTTTTTATTTAAGCTCGAAATGAAATCTACTTTCACATGAATCAATTTCTGTAACGAAAACAGAGCATGAAAAAAATGCACAATTCGAAATTAGATTTCCAAACTACGTCCTTTTTGGCTCATTAGAGTCAAATACATAACAAAGGGAAAAAAAGGGAGAAAAGAAAAAAGTCAACCAAAACCAACGTCTCCATTTTTCATTATTCTTTCTTCGTCTTTTTCATACTACTAGGGAACCAACATGTTTGGAGGTCAATTTAGACCTCATCAGGGATTATTTATAGGAAAAATACAGATATGAGGAATTAAAAATTAATATAATACCTGAAAATAAAAATATACAGACAATAATTAAAAAGTAATTCAGTCTAATTCCTCATATCATTGTTGAGAAAAGGATTGTTCCATAAAGAATTCTTTTTACTAGTAAGCAAAAGAAATAATTTAATCCAATTACATAATAGCCGTATCATATACTTTGTTATATCTTGAGAGATCCCTTTTTAAATGTATACCTTTGTTACCCTCCCTCTTTATAAATAAAATTTGCATACATTCTCTCTTTCTCTGATTTCTCTCATGATAAAGGATTTTAACGTCATCCAATTTATATTATGAAATAAAATCAGAAAATTTATATTATAAATTAAAAATCCTTTTTCATGACCAAACAGGTGTATGAATGTAAAATAAATGGCAGAATGCCCAGAGGTAGACCGCCGAAAGAATGGTTAGAATCTGTGAATGAGACATTAATTCAAGCTCTGACGATTTCTGAACATTTCTCATGAATTCTGACTTTTCCTGACGATTTCTGTCGAGAAACGTAACAAAAGTGTTCAGAAATGGTCAGAAGTCCTGACTTTTTTCTGATGATTCCTGACTTTTTTTTAGTAGGGATAATTCATTCACTTTGACACATAACCTTAAATTTCAATGTAAAAAGTCTTGAAACGGAAATTGCGGAATGTGCTTCGGGGAAAAATTGTACATTTTATTCAATCTACATTTACTTAACGGATTATTCGGTTTGGAAAATCTTACATACCGTTCACATTTTTTTCGACGAGTACGGATATTTTCGTAGCGATTTCCTCCCACGCTTCTTGCTTCCTTTATTATCCTTGTATTTCTTTAAACTTTTATCGTTTATCAGTGGATATTGTTCTACCACTTGAATTAACACTACTTTCGTGTCAATAATATTTGAATCGTCGCTATTATTCTCCATGATTTATTTTCACGAGCTTTACTTTGCTTTACCGCATTGACCGCAAGCATCAAGCAAAAGGAACCCAGCAACAAATAAAGAATTGATACGGACTGGGGCGAATTAACATTTTTGCAATGCGCGTGAATCCCGTTTTCTGATTCATTCAGACGCATTGAGACGCATTTAGACGAATTGAGAAAGCGCAAATTGATTGCGTGTGAATTCATATGAATGCGTGGTCAAGGTCAATTAGAAAAAAAAAATAATAAAAAGTGCATGCTTCGAGACTTGAAACAGGGATCCCTCATGTATCAGTCCAGAGTAGCCGCCACTGAGATACGAGACAAGTTACTAAACATTTACAATAAATTCTACATGCCCCGCAAGTTGGTTTTTCTGTTACGGATTGAATTGTGTAAATCAACACTTGCTGAAATTCGCCGTGACGCATTGGCGCGAATTCAAGTGTGTATTTTACTCTCACGAATTCAGACGCATTGACGAATGTTGAAGCATTTGCGTCCTGACGCATTGGAGTGTATTCGCTGACCTTAGACTTTTGCAGCGTATTTGTACGTATAGAAAGATTCAAGATTGAAATACCATCCTCAAGAATTTACACGCATTGAAACATAGGTCCAATGCGTCATTGTCGCAAAGCGAGATTCGCCGGGTGACTTAGTCTTTACAATCCAATTCGTATCAATACATTCTTTTTTGCTGGGAAACGAAACCACTGTCAGAAAACTTGTCTGTCTCTTTCGCTCATTAAGAAGTCCAAATGTAAACAAATGGAAGTAAGCGAGACACAAACATATGGAAAACAAATGCGGGACGAGTATTCAAATACTTTTCATAAGCTTGGCTAGTCGTCCTCAATTTTCGGGACGACTAGTCCATCCCATTTTTCAACGCTCCTAATTTTTTGGGACGACTAGACTAGACAACTGGTATAATTGTTTGACCCTCAGTGTGCAACCATCCTCCCAGCTGACGTCCCAGTGTGAAATAACAACGATTAGAATTGTGACGTCACCACCATTACGAACGTACATTCGTCCGACAATGTCACGTCATGAACGTAGTGGTCGTACCTTAACGACGAACGGTTCCGCCCTCGCGTCTGCATTCGTTTATGTTTGTTTACATTCGTTTATTTCGATGGACAACACTTGTTTGAAAGTGAAAAGACGGCTCGGCACAACAAAGAATTCATTCAATTGGTGCAACAGAATCGATGGATTTACGACTAGGACCTGTCGAGAAAGATCACTGATCCACAGAAAAAACAGATTTAGTTCTTAATCAGCAATCACATCTCGAAACTTGGTATTCCAATATCAGGTATGTTAAGCTTAATATGAAGTGTGTAAATATTGAAGGCAATAGGGTGGTCATGGAATGAATAAAAAACAGTTTTCTTTATTCATATCGGTTTAAGAATAGGGTAATGTCAGAAGGCCGGAATTCGACCGGGTTTGCCGCCATTTTCAATCTGCAATTATAGAAACGGGTGGCAGGGGGTAAGAGGGCTGATGAAAAACTATAATTTGAAAAAAATTTGAAAAGTAATGGGTGGCAATTACCCACATCTATTTTTGAAAAAGGAATATCGTGTCGACAGATATTGGTTTATTTTTACGTTCAAATATAAATTGAAATTCGTTAACAAATTATTCTCAGAAACTCAAGAAACAAAAATGCAAATTCATAAAATTACAAAAAAATGCAAAAGGACGAAAATCTTAATTTTTTTAAATAACAAGAGTTACATAGCGAAAGAAAAAATACTAAATCGCTAAATGTTAAACAGTCAATATTGATTCATTTTTTACCATTTTTAATACTGAGTTTCAAATTCAATCGTTGACACGACTATAAACAATTGTACATATTTTTTTAATACAAATATTTCGAACGCTTCTTTTCAAGTTTAGGATAATAATAATAATAATTATTATATTATAATTCAATTATTTGAAACAATTTTTTCGCCAATTTAGTGTCAGAACTTATTATAATTAATTTTAGATGTGACTTTCGTCCATCAGGGCGTCGTCACCATTCGTCTGCTCTCTTTGTCTCCATGTAATAGAAGACAAACCAAAAATACAAAATAATCAAATAATAATTAATAATTTATAAAAGTAATAATTGTAATTTTAAGAGGCGCATGAATATACCCCAAATTCCATATTACCTAAGTTTCATTTGACCGAAAATCAAGTTGCCGAACAATCAGATTAAGGATGGAATGTAAATATATGTACAGGGAGCGGAGGCCCTCAAACCCGTAAATGGGAGAGATTAAATATACAATACAATACAATACAATGTAAGCAACTACACGATTTTTAATAAATATTTTCTATTATTTGAATTGACGAATCATATTTAAATTTTTTTAAATATTTTCTAAAATTTATAAAATACATTTTAAAAAATTAAAGCGACAATAATTGTCAAAATTTATATTTTTTCAAATTTGTTGAAATAAAAAAAATTTCATACAAATTTTCTATATACTTATTCATCATATATAAAATCTTGAACAATCATTTTTAATTTTCTTCAGAAATGTATTAAATTGTCAAAGAAAGTTAAAAAATAAATGCTTTTTATATTTTTTTCATTTCTTATAAAATATTCATTTTCTCTTTTAACTTCAATTTATATTTTAATTATTTGAATTAATGCACGACTAATTTGTTGAAAGTTGAATTACTTTTAATTTTTCATTTTTTTTTCTATATTTGATTGAAATTTCTAATCATTTTTAAATATCTTCAGGACAAAAAATAACAATAAAACACAATTTTCAGTTTTCAAATGCCTCCAACAACAACAAAATAAACTTCTCTATATATTAAAATAAAATTCTTAAGTTTTGTAAACATTTAGAAATGTGATATTTAAGATAATAAATAAGATTTTTCAAAAATCGTGTAGTTGTTTAGATTTAATGATTTAAGTCATTTCAAGTTATAATTATCAATTTTATACGTTTTGAATATATATTGATGATATTTTATGACTTTTAAAGACTTCAGAAAATTTATAAAATATTTTAAACAATGTGACAAACATAAAAAACTTCTATGATTTTTTTAAAAAGTGGCCCATAAGTTTCTTAAAATTTTTTTGAATCCATTAATATAAAAAAATGTAACATAAATTTTTTATATACTTTTTCCTTATATTTGAAATCACAAATAATATTTTCTATTTTTTTTTCGAGGAATCTATGAAATTTAGGATGAAAGTTGAAACATTACTATTTTTTTATTCTTTTAATTTTTTATAAATAATTATTTTTCCATTCAAAATTATAAAAGTGTAACTTTTTTCTTATTTCTTGAGTTCAACAATTTATTCGAAAAGTTGTATAATGTTTTTTGTAGGATTTTTATAATGTTTTTATTAAAATTTAATATGTTTGGTTTCAAATTAAAATCTGATTTGTATTAAAAGTCAATTATTATCTACAAAATTCATATATATTTGTTGAAAATTCAACTACCTTCTTACAAATTGAATTAAATTGTTTAAAATTTACTTGCTTAGTTTAAAAATAATAATTTCAGTTAAAAATGCATCCGTTTCATAGTTTATATATTTCGTCTGAGGATATAAAGAAAGGGGTTGAAGAGGTAAGAGAAGAAGAGAGAATAAAAGAAGTGAATGAGAACGTTATCCTAGAAAATGTGAGAATGAAAACAAGATTGACAGAGTTGGAAAAGAAAATGGAAGTAGAAGAGAAGACGAAACGAGATAGAAATATAGTGATCAGAGGAATGAAAGTGGATAGTGAATCAGGAAGGGAAGAAGTGGAAAAGTTGATGGTGGAAATTGGGGCAACAGTGCACGTGGAAGGGGTGAATGGAGTGGGAAGGAAGAATGAAGGTAAATCGCGTATATATATAGTGAAAGTGAGAAGTGAGGAAGAAAAAGTTGATATCTTGAGAAAAAAGAAAGCTTCAAAGGGGAGGGAAGAAAGGATAGAGAAGGATATTACGTGGAATGAAAGAAGAAGAAAGTGGATTATGAAACAGAGAGCACAAAGTGGAAGAGTGAAAGGGAACACGGTATGGATAGGGAAAGCAGTAGAGGGTGAAAGGAAAGGAGAAGGTGGAGCGACGGGGTGTTCACAAAAGCAGGAAGGGCACGTAAAGACGAAAGAAGGGAGAAAGGAAGGGAGAAAGAAGTGAGGGTAGCATTTTGGAACGTATCAGGGCTGATGAATAAAGATGAAGGATTCTGGGAGGAGGTGCAGAAATGGGATGTAGTGATGTTGAGTGAAACCTGGGTAGATGAGAAGGATTGGGGGAGGGTGAAGAGGAAGTTACCCAAGAGATATATGTGGCAGATGCAAGAGGCAAAGAAAGAGAAGGTAAAGGGTAGAAAGAAAGAGCTTATGGTGTCAGGCGTAAGAAATGAATTGGTGGGAGGAAAGAGAATAGAAATGGGATTTGAGGAAATAGATGAAGTAATGACGAGAATGGTGAAGATAGGAAGAAGGACTTGAGGATAGTTTACATTTATAGGAGAAGGGGAGAAGAATAAGGTTGGAGTGTGATTAGGAAATGGGTGGCAAAAAAGGATGATGAATTGGTGTTGATAGGAGGTGATATGAATGCTTGGAAAGGGGAACAGGAAGAGGAAATATGGGATGAAGAGAGTGAGACTATTGGGAGAAAGTCGAAACACAAACACGTGGACCAGGAGGCTAGGACTCTGTTGGAAATACTAGGAGAAACAGGATGGTTTATTTGTAATGGGAACTCGGAAGGGGATGAGGAAGGGGATATTACGTTTACAGGAAAAGGGAAAACAGTAATAGACTACATTCTGTCCGACGAAAGGATAAGGAGGCTGTTGGAAAGAATGGAAGTAGGGAACGAAATAGGGTCAGAACACTTCCCGGTCATTGCAACAATTATTTCCGAGAAATATGCATTAAATTCTGTGAATCTCACTTGCAACTTTTCTTGACCAGGTTAGAAAGAATACTTATTCAGTCTGCTCATAAAATTACAAAATTGATTCACAGGATGTATTCTTTTTAATACGCCACTTCTTAGGCTAGGTACAAGCAGTCCTTGAGATATCCGTAAGTGGTTATATTTAAAAGATAAAATCCAGATTTTAGTGCCTAAGTTCATCAATATGAAATATACGCAAAAGAAGATAATCGCAGAGATCCTCTAAACACTCTAGAAATCGTTAAATTCTCGTGTAGCACCACAGCGATCTATTAGCAAGGAGGAAGCAGAAAGAAATTAGAAAAATTTTCTAAGATCTTTCGACTTTTTTCCCCAGAGAGAAGTATAAGACAGCACAAGAGAACTGGAATCTCTAGCCACTCTCACCGAACTTCCTTTTAGATCCTTGCGGCTCGCCCGCAAGTCTTCAACTCCCGTTTCTCTGTTGCGCAACAGTTTTTATAAGACCCACGGCTTTTTGTCCTCCCACTATTCGCGTGGGAGATGCTAGTGGGAGGCTGTGGAGTCTGCGCTCTAGGTATTTTCCTGAGTGACGCAATATTTCGTGAAGCTCATTCAGAAGAATATCGATTTGCCTGTTTTCAGGAGGATTATGTAATACACAGGTTACACCTGCCCCCCATTGAAATTGGCATACGAGATTAAAAAAATGACAGGTTTCAAGCGATGGTGTATAATATAACAATCCAAGACAATAAAACACAAGAAATGATACATTATCATGGTGATACCTCGTACGATGCCGGTCTTTAATCGAGTGTGACGATTTCAATCTCTTCAGGAATCTTCTTAATCGCTTTTTTATATTCCTCCTTGTTGTTTCAGTGTGGATTTCCCAGAAGTCTCGTTTCGACGTAACGCCATTCCGTGGTTATGGGCCAAGCCTGACCAGGATTCCATAGCCTGTAGCTTGCACATAATTCAGCTGACTCCGTAATCGGCCCCCAGGATCGTGCACATAATCCTCTTTTGTTTGATGGATTTATTGCCGGGCTTAGTGCTTCTTCAGCCGCTTTCGTGTCCTACGTCTTCTGCTTACTGCCTGCTCCCTTGATATTTTTGAGGTACCTTTCCTCAATCTCTACCTGGATACGTTTACAGCTATTCATGCCCTTTATTATTTTCGCTGGTACGTTTTCTTTTTCATTGGTTGCTTGAGGTCTCTTCTTGGGTCGTGTTTTTATCGCTCGGGAGGTTTTTACTGGCTCTTTCTTTCTGTGCGGCTCCTCCATTTTTGCTTCCACAATTCTCAACTCACTAATGATAGGCAATTCAGCTAGAATTTCCTCTATTGTTTCCTGCCTTTCTTCCGCTGAGACGTGTGACCAAGTCCTGTTTGGGAACAGTAGCGGTGCGGTTTCCCTTGTAGATAGTGTTGAACTTGTGGATGATTGTGGCCACGCCACTTCCATGGAGGCTGCTACGCTCGTGGATGGTTGTGGCAATGCGATTTCCCTCAATCGTGTGAGGCTCATCGAGGGTTGTGGCGATATGTCTTTCACTTGAATCTCACGATCCAATGTTCCGACTCCTCTTCCTTTCTCATGTATTGAAAGTTTCGGCACATTTACTTCAGATACAGTGGTATTATCTGGTCGAATCGCTCGCCGATTGTTGTTCGAGATGAAACGTGGTCTCGCTTCCACAACTTGATGTTCGTGGGTTTCTCTTTCCCAGAAATCTTCGATTTCACTGTCAACGTCGCATTGGATTGTTACATTGAAGTGAGTATCTAACACTTCCCATTGAGTCGTTGCGTCCGGCATCTTCGGTGTTTATTTCAAAACTGATCTTCCTTAAACTCGAGGCCGTTCTCGAGCCCCTTGGATCCAGTTGTCGCTGCATTTTCCTCATCCCCTCTACCAATTTTCCTTTGGTAGTATTTCCTTAGGTCCTTTGCATGGGATTGCCCTCTCTCGCGTTCGTTCTCAATTCCTTGCAAAATGTAGACGTTGGTGGGAAATTGCTTTTTGATTTTGTAGGGACCTTCGTATAAGGCGAGCAATGTTGCTATTGTACCTGTCGCCGTGTGTGACACATTACAGGCTTTGGCAAGCACCCATTCTCCCACTTCGAAGGTGACGCCCTTTTTGTCCTTCTTCAATTTTGCTAATTGCTTTTCACGTTTCTTTTGGATTCGTTCTCGTAACACAATGATTTGCTCGTGTCGGTCCTCAGGGGGTCGGGGCGGTATCGGAGGTAGTAAAACTGTCCACCATCTTTTCGGCTTCCTTCCCCACAGGGCCTCATAGGGTGTGATCTCCGTTGTATCGTGATACGATTCGTTTAAGATTGTTTCCACATTCCTAGCGAGCTCGTGATTGACTCGTTCCACCATATTTGCCTGAGGATGGCGGATTCACGTCAATATTTTCTGAATTTCTCGTTTGTTCAAGCCTGCCACCACTTGTGACTGGTGAATTGTGTCCCCCTATCAGAGAGCACTTTCCGTGATTTACCAACTAGCTCTGAGAATTCATTGAGCTTCGTGATGGCTATTTCGCTTGTAGTTTTGCGGAGGGGATATAATTTAGTAAATTTCGTGAAAGTATCGATCATTACAAGGAGATACTCATATCCGAACTTTGTTTTCGTTAAAGGACCAAAAAAGTCAATGGATATGACTGAGACCGATCGTGAACAGATTAAAACATAAAAATCATAATATTTTCTCAATCAAAAGCGATGAGAATGGTATAATATTGGAAAGAAAAAGGAAACATAAACTGGCAATCTTCAATTTCTATTCCCTTGAAACGCAACACTGATACATCAATAAATCCCAATGGAATCGGCTTCCCGCTTCTCGCGAACACTCCTTCTCAGCATCGAGCGTGTCCATGATACTGCTGATTGCATAGGTGTGCTTCGAACGTGTGACTTGATCCAATCCTTGTATTCCCTACTATCGACGCTTAGGAAAAAATCATAAGGAATTCCACTCTCACCTCCTCCAATCACATATAAAACACCATAAAGTATGTTGCCAACAACCAAGGCAGCACCGGTATCCTTTTGTGACAATCGCTGTTCAACATTCTCTCGATGATAAGTGCAGTAATGACCTGGTGCACACTCCGCCTGGCTGACCATCTGTACATTCGTAATTGTTTCTAATCGACCATCGGATCCCCAAGTGATAATAAAAGGATGTGCGTTTTCAGGTATATGTTGAGTAGCAACTTCTATTGGTCGACTGAGTGATGGACTTGTGATAGGGATATCTGGACGAACAAAAAGAAGGCCAAGGTGCGTTCTCTGCTGTTTATCATATACGAGATGAGTTTGAATACGACTATTAGACGATGCTCCAGATTCAACCTTAAGCCTATCTTTTGGTCCAGGAATACATGATATAGGAGTTAAGATATGTTTAGGCGAGACTATAACACCCACGCCCATTTGTGTGTTATCAAAAAAAACTCTCACAATATGCACAACATCTCTTATCGGCAATTCTCCGTGTCCTGAGGCAGCTTGATCATTGGTTGTCATGCGTTTCTTGCGCAAGTGAAGATTTGATGAGTCATCTGCAAATATGATAACTTAATCATTCAGTATCCCCAAGGATCATTAACAGAAAGCAAATTTCAAATTTTGCTTGGGGAAATGGCTCATTTTCTGAGGTATCCGATTCTATCTTATTATCATCTACCCTCACTTTCTCCCTCACGAATTCCCTCTCATACTCCCTTTCCCAATTCTACTCCCCTTCTACTTTTCATTTCCCCTCTCATTTTCCCAGGGCTACAAATCCTATAATATGAAGACATATTTTTTTCCTCACAATCTGAAAATATTCCCCTTTTTCGCAAAGAATAACATAGGCAAGTCTAAGCCCCTAAGACTCTCTCATCAGTCTTCTAAAATAACAACTTTGTTTTTTTTTCGTATACTGTTTCGAATTATTTGGATTAAACTTCAATTTCTTTGAATTCTTTGAAGTCTTTTTTATTCTATGTATTTTTTCTATTGGTTTAAATTCTTTGGAAAGAATATTCTCTCGAATTCTTTTAACTTCCTTGAAATCTTCTAAATTCCTCCGAATTTTCTGATATACGTGAATTCTTAGAGATTCTTTAAATTATCTGAATCCCTCTGATTCATTCGAATTCTCTCAATTTCTTGCAATATTTTCATTTTCTTGGTATTCCTTAATTTCGCAAAATTATCTGAATTTCTTGAATTCGTCTAATTGCCTGATGTCGAATTTTCTGAATTGCGAGAATTCCCTTAATACCAAAGACTTCCGAATAAAAATCGAAAGAATTAAGAGAAATTCAGAGAAATGAAAATAATTAAAGAATTTAGAAAGTTCAATAAATTTTAGTAATTCAGAATATTTACAAAATTCAATGAATTCCAAATGCCCTAAGGAATTAGGGAATGCCGGATGTTCGAAGACTTCAAAATGTTACAGGATTACAGCGAATTAAAGGAATTCTGATAAGTTCACTAATTCCAGGAATCCAACGAATTCAAAATATTTAATGAATTGCGGAAATTCAATGAATTCAGAGATTTTCAGGAATTCAGAAAATTCGAGGTATGTTGAGGATTTCGGATATTCAAGGCATTCATAATGTCCCAGAATTACAGAGATTTCAAGGAATTCTGAAATTTTTAGTAATTCATGGAATTCAAGGTATTCCAAGTATTCAAGGAATTGAAGAAATTCCGTAGATTCAGTGACTTCAGGAAGTTTTAGAAATTCAGAGATTTTCAGATATTTAGACAATTCAAGGAATTCAGGAAATTAAAGGAATTCAATTATTGCAGGTTATTTAGAATTCAAGGATTTTCAGGGAATTTAGGGACTCAAACAATTCAGAGAATTCAGCGACCTCAAGAAATTTGAGAAATACAGAATATTTTAGGAATTCAGGGCACTCAAGGAATTCATAGATTTTCATGAATTCAGAGAATTCAAGGAATTTAGTGGATTCCGAATACTCAATGCACTCAGAATGTTCCAGGACCTTAGAGAATTTAAAGATTCTGCGATTTTTGAACAATCAGAAAATTCAAAATATTCCAGGAATTTCAGAAATGAAGTTTATTCCTTTATTTTTATTTATTACTTTACCATGTAAAAAGTGGGTAAAAGATTAAAATTTCAGGAGAAAATGCAACTAACTAGCATCAATAAAGGAGAAGATAGTTTTAAACAACAATGATTGATTCGAACAATCATTGTCGCTAAATTGAATTAATTATCAACTGACTGTAAATGAAAAGTAGACAAATAGTTAAAATTTTCAGAAAAAACCGCAACTTTCTAGCATTATTCAAATTGAATATTGTCAAAATAATATTATGAAACCCTCCGTGCCCGACTTCAATCCGGGTGATTTAAGGAAAGCAAACGTTAGCTCATACGACATCGACTGATCCTCCGCATTTCTGTGGAAGGTGCCGTGCATCCTCTTGTCGAGGAGATGTTCGCGGAAGTTTTTCTGCTGTGCTTTCTTAATCCAGGCCTTCAGGAGTGAGTGCTCGAGAGGGATAAGATTTGATGCATTTTGCTCACCCCTGATATCGAAGACAAGGCCGAGTGTTTCAGCAGCCTCCTTCGCTGCTTTGTACAGAAACGCCCCTTTGCCCACTTCTTCGTGTTTCCTAACTATTTGAAGAAGAGGGTCTTGTCCATTTGCGACTATATGTGCTGTACCCAGAATAATCCTTTTGTGAAGACATTCAAGATAGAGTATTCCACGACCGCCTAGACGGCGTGAGATGCGAAGTCGCGGAACAGAAGACTTAAGATGCATGCTTTTGTTCATATGCATAACTTTTCAGGACCCGATATCGAGGGATCTGAGCTCGTCCTTTGTCCATGGAATCACTCCAAATGAATAAAGTACTACTAGGACGGCAAGCATGTTCGTCGCAGACACTTTGTTCCTTGCTAACAGTTCGGAAGAACATATCCATAGGATGAGACGTTTGTATCTGCATCGGAGTGTATTTTTTCTAGATTTCGCGTCCTGAATGCGCCTCTGTGGCACGCCCAGGTATGTATAGATCTATCCAGCGCCAAGGTGTCGTATAGCGCTTCTGTCGACGAGCTCAGGGTCTTCGAGGATGCCATTCAGTTTTCCTTTCTTCAAATAAACCTTGACGCATTTCTCTAACCCGAACTCCATTCCAACCTCTTGAGTGTACTCAATTGTCCGAACAATCCTATCATTTAGGATAGCTGTGAAGATCTTATACAATGTGTTAAGACAAGTTATTCGCCTGTAATTCTTACGGTCAGCTAAGTTGCCCATCTTTGGCAGGAGCACTGTGCGCCCTTCCACCAACCAGTCCGGAATAGACTCTTCCGACTTTAGATATAATGTGAAAATGTGGGCCAGATGCTGGTAGGTTGTAGGAAACTTGTTCCACGAGAAGGTCTTGATACCATCTGGTCCCGCAGCGGAACAGTTCTTCACGCCTTCAAGCTATTTATATTCATTTAGTTTTCTTTCAGTGTATGCTGGACTTCGTAGAGTTCTCTCCAAAATGCCTAGACCTCCTCTGGTGTGGGCGGGTGAACGACAGCGTTAGATAGTACTCGTATTCTGTCAACAATATGCTGCCTGATGGTCAGTAGCTTTTACTTGTTGAGTGTGTGATGACGGATCCGCACTTCGCGCGCGAACTGCCGAACCTTGGCAGTGAAAGTCCTGCCAGATGTTATGAAGTCAATCACACCTTGGTCGGATTCTTCAGAAAAATCTCCACGAAGCTCGTCATCGAGTTCAGCCAGATCGTTGGGCTTGAGAGAAACCTGCATGTTGATGTTTCTCCGGGTGCTGAAGCATCGCTCTTCCTCTATTGGACGCCTGCTCGCGGTTGATATCAGTGTCGCCTCTCTTTCTCTGTTGCCGGCTCGTTCTGGCTGTGGTTGAGTAGGCGCTCCGCTTATATGACCCCTTTTCCAGAGTTCCTCTCACGCTTTCACAGACGTTTATGCGAAAAATGCGAGAGCTCTGGGTGTTTCTCGCACCACAGTGTATGCAGTCGTGCCATGTAACCTTTTCGTTCAAGGGCCATACTGGTTTAATAGCACTCCAGCAGGTCGTCCTTGAGTTGATCCGTCCACTTAAAAGTAATGAGATTCTACCGATCCATCGCATTGACTCCGTCTTGATTGGCTCCCCCAACTTTCGGATAGTCGGCATTGTTGTCCGACCCATTTTCGGGAGCCCTGCACGTTCGATGGCTTTGAAACGCACTTACTACAACTATGTTTGGTGTTATCATTGCTGTTCCCATGAGCAGCTAGGGAGAAGGGTTCATCCATCCTTATAGAGCCCCGCATGCAAGGCTAAGGCTCAGCTTTTTCGGCACGGTTGTTACGCCTCACTTATGGGTTATTCCTTCGGGACAATCCTTGGACAATTATCCGCGACTGCTTATTAATTATTGTAACCATATTCATCAGAAACGCTAGGTACAGGGACCCTATATCGACATCCCGAAGATGCGTTCGGTATATATAAACAACAGGATTGTTCGGTGAATTGAGTCTGTGTGGCGTGAGATGTACGAACAATATGGCTCGACAAAAAAGTGTAGCAGGCTCTCGAGAAAACCTGCTACTTGACAGGTGTGTCTGTAAAGACGCTGCAGCCCATGAACGCGTCCTGTAAATGGCCTGGATTGACTACCGGAAAGCTTTCGATTTAACCTCTCATAGACTTATCATATGTCTGTTGGAAAGCTTGAAGGTACATCCACACATAGTGAGATGCACAGAGAGATTGATGCCTCTTCGGAAATCTAGATTTACTATCTCATCTGGAAATTATCGTGTGACAACGAACAGCGTCACCTTCCAGAGGGGCGTCTTTCAGGGCTATACCATGAGCCCTTTGCTTTTTTGCATCACACTTCTGCCTCTATCTCTCGCACTACGTAATTCTTCTGGATACCTCTGTGGCGTCACTAACCAGCGCGAGCATAAGGTCACTCATGTATTTTATATGGATGACCTGAAGATCTATGCCTCTGGTAAAGGCATTTAGATGACAGTTGCTCCCAGTGGGACCCTGCGGTGGTTGTTAACCTTTAGTTTTCAATTATATATATATATATATGTCACGGGACGTGAAACCTTTCCCCTAAGTCGAACGCGGGGTGAAGCATTCAGGTGCGGCTTCAGAGTCCCACATGGAGCGAACGTCCATGCTCGAACATATGGTAGAAGGGTCGTCGTAAACACTAGATTAAGGAAATAGACACAATTGTTCCTTATATATAAGTTATATTTATATAAAGAACATATAAGTATAGAAAATACAAAAATATATATACTTAATATTTTGAGATCAAGAATTACATCTTATACCTATAGTTTCTACGTGGATGGAGACAATGTTGAGCTAAATGTCCTCTCTCATAACATTTTTCGCATGCGTTTAACCATATATATAACATAAGTTTATTGGAGTTTTTTGGTACTTCGGAAATTACATTAACATTAACATTAGTAATTTCGACTCTTAATTGAGTAAACGTTTCTTCTGAAAACAGGTATTTTTTTCTAAAGCTTCTAGAATATGGCGAGCCGCATTTTGCGTTGCAGCTTTTTTCGTAGATGCAGGATCGCCTTCGTATGAATGCCTTATATTGAATTTATATACAATACACTGAGCCTCAAATGGCGGTAGGTTAATATTATGACCTAAAGATTTTACAATATATATTGGTTTAGAAAAATCGTACTCAATGCTTATTTCGTTAAGGGTTTGAACAGCGCAGGATTTCGAGAGATTTCTTTCCATTGGCATGTTATCTGTAAAAGAGAAATATTTTGATTTGTAGATAACATGACATTGGGAATTAAATTAAATTATACGGTATTATAATATATGGTCTTTATTTGATCTGTAGTTAGCCAAAAACTTTCTTCTTTATATGACCTAGCAGATTTTAAAGCAATATTTAATTACATATGCAGTGTTGCCACAATAAAGTTGTGCTTTTATTCACAAGTGTATTTGAAAAAAAAAAACATTTTTTTTTACATTCGATGATAGTGTTACGTTGGTCCATAACTGACAAAAGTTTGGCGTCAATTTTGAAGTTATTAATTTTTTTGTTTTGGCAGCTTTTTACGAAATATAAGACATATTTTGCTAATTAAAATATCTAATTTGTTATTGTTTGTCGTAAAAAAAAGTTGAAACGCTCACAAAGATTTTCGCTACGAAAAAATTTAAAGACACATATCAACTTAACTTTTAAATTTACAAAATTATGACAAGGCGTGCAATTGTGCTGAAATGTACTGGAAAAAAGAGAAAACAAGGTAAAAAGCCAATTTTATTGTAATTATAATCATGGTACTTACGTACTAAAATTTTGCGAAGTGTACTTATTGAATATAATTGCACTTTGAAGGGTAACAGTAGTGGTAACATCTATATATATAAATTTTTTTCAATTATCGTTCTCAAGAATGTCAGTGTCAGCATCCAAATTCTCTTTCGGAATTATTATTCTACAAAATTTGAAAGGATTATCCAATCTTACGTGCACATCATAAAACAGATAAAGATGTATTTAAAAGGTTAAATATCAAAATTGTAAAATTGGATTTACATAGTATAGTATAAGTAACTACTTATAAATAAGGAGAAAAAAATTTATATAGGTTTCTATTAGAAAAATAATTTTTACATTGACGAAAGTGATATTTTGCAAGAACCATTCTTCTGATAGTATATAGAGAGATGAGAAAAAACATAATTAGCATTTTGTATAAGTAGGTAAACAAAATTGCCTATTGAGGGCTATAAGAAAATGAAACCCGAATAGGTGGTGTGGATCATGATGGATTCTCTGCATGGAGGGTTATAAAACTGAGTCATGTTAAGTCATCAAAGATAAGGTAGACCAGATAAAGAAATAGTTAACATAAAAGTTAAATAGTTTTTGACCCTCAAAAGTTTAATTTTCAAAAACGGAAGAACTGTTAATATTATATATTTCTTAGAATTTGACCAAATTTATTGAAGAAAATAAGTTATTGTAATCATATCAATTTTGTGACTAATCGCATTGCAAACGTCAGATCTCCCGTACATCCTATAATGAGTTTAATATATTTTTCAATTATCTCATGCTTGAAATTATATAATTCAAACATATTTAAATAAGACAAAAAATAATATTCTTCGGAAAAGATTTGAATATTAATAATAGACTGAAGGAAAGCATCAAATGAGTGCGAGAAAAGAGAATCGATGTACGAGGTTGTCGCATCAGATGCTATTACTAGGAATAATATCAAGAAGATACCAGGTGAAAGTTGGAGTTTTTAATTTATTGTGCTTCTTGGAAACCTGTAAAAGGAAAACAGAAGTTAGTGTATAAGATTGTTTTAATTTTAAGTATTATGTCCCTAGTTGTTTCTATGCTTCAAGGTTTTTTGCCCATCTAGGAATATCGCTATCATTTCTTTCTGAAATTTCCGTGTGAAATAAATATGGCCATAACATGAGCAAATTAATTTGATGCATAAAAACGACGATAAGGAAGTCTATACGCTGATAGTGGATGGGATCCATCTGAAATTAAAATGATAAAGGCTTGTCGTTTAATTATTAACGGTTTGACATTTCATGTGTGAAAGTTTAAGTCTATTGACGTGTACTACTACCGGTTTGCCTTTTATGTCAATTTTCACGTTTCCTTTTCCTAATATTTCTATATGATTTTTTAAATAAGAAGATTAATTTCTACAAAAAATAATAAGATGTAACAAAATACATGAATTTGCAACTAAAATGATGAATCTGTAATGAAAATTATTGAATTTCCAACCAAGAAGATTAATTTTCAGTTAAAAATATTAATTTCTACCAAAAAGTACAAATTTGTAACAAAAAGCATGAATTTTTTCAACTAAAATGATAAATAGTTACCTAAAATAATTGAATCTTCAACCAAGAAGATGAATTTTCAACCAAAAATATGAATTTTCAACTAAAATGATGAATCCTTAACGAAAATAATTGAATTTTCAACCAAAAAGACAAATTTTAAACCAAGAAAATTAATTTCTACCAAAAAATACGAATTTTCAACAAAATACGTGAATTTTCAATGAAAATTATGAATCTTTAACAAAATAATTGAATTTTCAACCAAAAAGATGAAATTTCAACCCAAAATATGAATTTTCAATTAAGAAGATTAATTTCTACCAAAAAATAAGAATTTTTCAACAAAATACATTAATTTTTAACTAAAATTATGATTCTTTACCTAAAATAATTGAATTTTCAACTAAAATGATGAATTTTTAACAAAAGAGTTTAATTTTCAATGAAGTAGTTTTATTTTTTAACAAAAAGATAATTTTTTAAATGAGAAGATTAGTTTTTTACAAAAAATAAGAATTTTTAACAAAAGACATGAATTTTCAACTAAAATAATGAATGAACTTTAGAATACATCTATTATTTTATTTACAGTGAAATATATCTTCCAGATTTTTGACAGAATTAAAAAAAATATTTATGGATCTCTTAAACTCATTTTCGCAAAAAAATTGCTTTTTAATTTTAATTGCGACTGTTAATGGATTATTTGGTCTTAGTCCTTATAAAAGAATAAAATGCATCTATTTCAAGGTAAAAAAAAAATTAATTTTAGTTACAAATTCGTCTTTTTGGTAGACATTAATCTTCCTGGTTGAAAATTCAATTATTTCAAGTGAATATTCCTACTTTTAGTTGAAAATTCATGAATTTTGTTTAAAAAATTCGTATTTTTTGGTAGAAATTAATCTTCTTAGTTGAAATGTCAACCAAAAAATGAATTTGCAACCAAGAAGATTAATTTCCACCACAAAAAAAATTTTTTTCAACAGAATACATGAATTTTTCATTAAAATTATGAATCTTTAACGAAAATAATTGAATTTTCAATCAAAAAAGCTGACATTACAACCAAAAATATTAACTTTAACTAAGCAGATTAACTGCTATCAAAAAACACTAATTTTTAACAAAATAATTGAATTTTCAACCAAAAAGATGAATTTTCAACAAAATACATGAATTTTTTAGCTAAAATTATGCATCGTATCAAAAATAATTAAATCTGTAACGAAAAAGATCAATTTTCAACTAAGAAGATTAATGTCCACTACAAAATACAAATTTTAAACCAATAAGTAGAATTTTTAACAACAATAAATTAATTTTCATCTAAGAAGATTAATTTCTAATAAAGAATACGAATTTTCAACCAAAAAATAAAATTTTCTACAACAATAAATGACTTTTTAACTAAAAAGATTAATTTATAATAAAAAAATATGAATTTTCAACCAAAAAGATTAATTTTCAACAAAGTACATGAATTTTCAACTAATATTATGAATCTTTTCAAAAATAATTCAATCTTTAACGAAAAAGATGAATTTTCAACTAAGAAGATTAATTTCTAATAAAAAAAAACGAATTTTAATCCAAAAATATGAATTTTTAATTAAAAAAATTAATTTCTAATAGAGAATACGAATTTTCAACTAAGAAAATTAATTTCTATCAAAAAATTAGAATTTTCAACAAAATACATGAATTTTTTTAACTAAAATGATGAATATTTAACGAAAGTAATTGAATTTTCAACCAAAAAGATGAATTTTCAACAATAATAAATAAATCTTCTAGTAAGAAGAATAATTTCTAATAAAAAAAACGAATTTTCAACCAAAAATATGATTTTTTAAAACAATAAATAAATTTTTAATTAAAAAGATTAATTTCTAATAAAAAAATACGAATTTTCAACCAAAAAGATTAATTTTCAACCTAAATTATAAATCATATAAAAAATAATTAAATCTTTAACGAGAAATATGAATTTTCAATTAAGAAGATTAATTTCTATCAAAAAATAAGAATTTTCAACAAAATACATGAATTTTCTACTAAAATTATGAATATTTAACGAAAGTAATTGAATTTTCAACCAAAAAGATGAATTTTCAACAATAATAAATGAATCTTCTAGTAAGAAGAATAATTTCTAATAAAAAAAAACGAATTTTCAACCAAAAATATGAATTTTTAACAACAATAAATGAATTTTCATCTAAGAAGATTGATTTTTCATAAAGAATACGAATTTTCAACCGAAAAAGAAATTTGTCAACAACAATAAATGAATTTTTAACTAAAAAGATTAATTTCTAATAAAGAATATGAATTTTCAACCAAAAAATAGAATTTTCAACAACAATGAATGAACCCTTAACTAAAAATATTAATTTCTAATAAAAAATACGAATTTTCAACTAAGAAGATTAATTTATATCAAAAAATAAGAATTTTCAACAAAATACATGAATTTTCTACTAAAATTATGAATATTTAACGAAAGTAATTGAACAAAAAGTTTTTAATGATTTTACAAAGATTTCAATAATTTCACAAATATCACTAAATATTTTAAACATGTCGCAGAACCTACCAAAGATTTCACAAAGATTTTAATAATTTGCCAAAGATTTCAGAAAGATTTCAATAATTTCACAAATATTACTAAATATTTCGCAAAAATTTCCAAAGATTTCACAAAGATTCGAATGATTTCCTAAAGGTTTAAAAGTTTTACAAATATTTTGCAAAGATATTGGATAGGTATAAGAGATTTCACAGAGAATTATATTATTTCGAAAACCTTTCAGATGAATTAAAAAAATTTCACAAAGATTTCAATTATTTTACAAAGATTCCAAATAGAATTCAAAGATTTCACAAAGACTTCTGTTATTTCACGAAGATTTTCAATAGATTTCAAAGACTGAAAAAAGATTTCAATGATTTCCTAATGAATTAACAAAGACTTGAAATACATCGCAGATTTTTTTGGAGAATTCACAAATATTCCACAAAGATTTCAATGATCTTCTGAAACTTGAAAATGTTTACAAATATTTCGCAAAAATATTGGATAGATTCAAAAGAATTCACAAAAACTTCAATTATTTTACAAAAACTTCCGTTGGATTTCAAAGATTGCAGAAAGACTTTATCGATTTTCAAAAAATTTCACAGAGATTTCAAAGGTTTAGCAAAGATTTCAGATAAATTAAAAATATTTCGCAAAGATAACAAAGATTTCAGAATGATTCAAAAACGTTTTCACTAAGATTTCAAAAGCTTTCAGAAAGATATCACAAAGATTTTACAAGGATTTCAATAATTTCACAAATATGATAAAATATTTAGCACAAATTTCCAAAGATTTCACAAAGATTTGAATGATTTTCTAAAAGTTTAAAATGTTTACAAATATTTCGCAAATATATTGGATAGATTTATAAAATTTGGCAAGAACTGCAATTATTTCACAAAAATCTCCATAAGATTTCAAAGATTGCGCAAAGATTTGAATAATTTCTCAAATATTTCAGATAGATTTCCATAATTTTACAAATATTTTAAATATGTCGCAAAGATTTCCAAAGCTTTCAGAAAGATATCACAAAGATTTCACAAGAATTTAAATGATTTCCCAAATATTTTACAAAGACTTCGATTATTTCACAAAGATGTCAAGGATTGGACAAAACAAAGATTTTAATGATTTCGCAAAGATTTAACAAAGATTTGAATGATTTTCTAAAGGCTTGAAATTTTTACAAATATTTCGAAAAGATATAAGATAGATTCAAAAGATTTCACAAGGACTTCAATTATTTCACAAAAGCTTCCGTTAGATTAAAAATATTTTGCAAAGATTATAAAGATTTCAGAATGATTTCACAACGATTCCACTAAGATTTCCAAAGCTTTCAGAAAGGTTTCACAAAGATTTCAATAATTTTACAAATATTTAAAATATTTCGCAAAGATTTTTAAGCTCTCAGAAAGATTTCACAAAGATTTCATAAGGATTTTAATGATTCTCCAAATATTTCACGAAAAATTCAATTATTTCCAAAGATTTCAAGAGTTAGACAAAGATTTTAATGATTTCACAAAAATTTCACAAAGATTTCACACTGATTTCACAACGATTTCACAAAGATTTCAAAAGCTTTCAGAAAGGTTTCACAAGGATTTTAATGATTTCCCAAATATTTCACAAAGAATTCAATTATTTCACAAAGATTTCAAGGATTGAACAAAGATTTTAATGATTTCGCAAAGATTTCACAAAGATTTAAATAATTTCATAAATATTACCAAATATTTCGCAAAGATTTCCAAAGATTTCTTAAAGATTTGAATGAATTCCTAAAGGTTTTGAACTTTTACAAATATTTCGCAAAGATATCAGATAGATTAAAAAGATTTCACAAAGACTTCAATTATTTCACAAAAACTTCCGTTAGATTTCAGAGATAGCACAAAGATTTTAATGCTTTCCAAAAGATTTTACAAAGATTTCAAAGGTTTAGCAAAGATTTCAGATAGATTAAAGATATTTCACAAAGATTTCAAATATTTCGCAAAGATTACAAAGATTTCAGAATAATTTTACAACGATTTCACTAAGATTTCCAAAGCTTTCAGAAAGGTTTCACTAAGATTTCAAAGATTTTCAAACGATTTCAGATAGATTTCAATGATTTCCCAAAGACGTAAATAATTTCACAAATATGACGAAATATTTTGCAGAGATTTCCAAAGATTTCACAAAGATTTTAATGGTCTCATAAAGGTTTACAATTTTTACAAATATTTCGCAAAGATATCGGATAGATTTAAAATAGTTCACAAAGACTTCAATTATTTCACAAAAACGTCCGTTACTTTAAAAATAATTTGCACAGATTACAAAAATTTCAGAATGATTTCACAACGATTCCACTAAGATTTCCAAAGCTCTTAGTAAGGTTTCAAAAAGATTTCAATAATTTTACAAATATTTGAAATACGTCGCAAAGATTTCCAAAGCTCTCAGAAGGACTTCACAAAGATTTCACAAGGATTTTAATGATTTCCCAAATATTTCACAAAAAAATTCAATTATTTTACAAAGATTTCAAGGATTGGACAAAAAGTTTTTAATGATTTTACAAAGATTTCAATAATTTCACAAATATCACTAAATATTTTAAACATGTCGCAGAATTTTAAAGTATTTAAAATCTTTATGAAATCTTGAAATTGCTGTGAAATCTTTTGGAATCTTTTTAAATTTTTGTAAATATTTGAAATTTTTAAAATCCTTGAAATCTGTTAAATCTTTTGAAATCGTTGTGAATGCATTGAAATCTCTTAAAGTACTTAAAATCTTTGTGAAATCTTGAAATTTCTGTGAAATCTTTTGGAGTCTTTTCAAATAATGAAATAAACGTTTCTTATACATCTAAAAAATGAGCCATTTCATTTTGTATTCGCCAACAATTTTTTGATTTTTTTGCCAGCATAATTCGTCTTTGTGAAATCTTTGGGAAGATTTTTAAATCTTTGTAAAATCTTTGAAATCATTGCAATCTTTGAAATCTTTGTGAATTTTCTAGAATTTTTTAAAGTATTACAAGCCTTAGTGAAAGCTTCAAATTTCTCTGAAATCTTTTGGAACTTTTAAAAGCTTTTGTAAAATCTTTAAAATCCTTGAAATCTTTGTGTAATTTTTTTAAATATTTTGAAATCTTAATGAAATCTTTCTTCAATCTTGGTTTGCGGAATCTTTTGTGTTCTTTTGAAATCATTGAAATCTTTTAAAATCTTCACAAATGTGTTGAAGCCTTTTAAAATCACTTAAAATCTTTGAAATGTTTTAAAATCTTTGAAATCTGGTGTACTGTACCCTTCTTGAAATCTTTGAAATTCTTGAAATCTTTTGACATTTTTATGAATTCTTTGAAACATTTGTGAAATCTTTCTCATATATTTCGGATTCGTTTTAAATCTCTAGAATATTTGTAATATTTGTGAACTCTTTTTGAAATTTATTGCAATCGTTTAAAATCTTTGTAAATCTTCTAAAAAGTTTTGATATCCTTTAAAATCTTGGAAATGTCATGAAATCTTTGAAAATCTTGAAATCTTTTGAAATCCTTATGAATTCTTTGAAATATTTATAGAATCTTTCAGAAATCTTTTGTAATCGTTTGAAATCACTCGAATGTTTGAAATCTTTGTTAAATCTTTCGGAATCTTCTCAAACATTTTTTAATCGTTTAAAATCTTTGAAATGTTTTGAAATCCTTAAACCCTTTTTGAAATCTTTGAAATTATCGTATTCTTTTGACATCCTTATGAAGTCTTCAAAATATTTGTGAAATCTTTTATATTCGTATGAAATCATTGGAATAGTTGAAATATATGTGAAGTCTTTCTGAAATCTTTTACATTCGTTTCAAATCACTGGAATATTTAAAATCTTTTTGATATCTTATGAAATATTCTAAAAAAATTTGAAATCAATTAAAATCTTTGAAATGTTGTGAAATCTTTGAAATCTGGTGTATTGTTGCACTTTTTTGTTATGAAACCTTGAAACTTTTGTGAAATCTTTTGATATCTCTTAAAAAATTTTGAAATTGTTAAAAATCTTTTGAAATCTTAGAATAATGGTTTACTATACTCTTTTTAAAATCTTGAAATCTTTTGAAAGTTGTAAAATCTTCGTGAAATTTTTTTGAAATCTTTGTGAAACTTCAAAATCTGATGTACACGTCTTTTTCAAATCTTTGAAATCCTTGAAATCTTTATGAAATCTTCGAAATCATTGGTATATTTTTGTGAAAACTTTTTAATCTAGTGTAAATGCCTTTTTTGAATCTTTTGAAATATTTGTGAAACCTTTGTTAATTCTTTGTTTGTAAAATATTATAAAATATTCTAAAATATTTGGAAATCTCTTGAAATCGTTTCAAATATTTGGAATTTTTTGAAATTTTTGAAATCTGGTGTACTGTACACTTTTTCAAATCTTTGAAATCCTTTAAATCTTTAAGGTTTTAAAATGGTTGTGAAATTGTTGTGAAATCTTTACTGAAATCTCGTGTGCACACCTTTTTTAAATCGTTCAAATCCGTGAAATGTTTGTGAAATGTTAAAAATATTTAAAATATTTTGAAATGTTTGAAATATTTTGAAAATTTTAAAAATATTTTGTAACATTTTGAAATCTGGTGTACATTCAAAAACCGAGTGGTCAACTCCTCGAAAAATCCGTTGTATGGCCATAACTCATTCTAATTCTGAAACTGAATTAACATAGAAATTTTCAAGTTATGATTTTTATAATTTGTAAGTTGAATACCACAACAAAATTTATACGTACTTCAAAATTGAAGAATTTTTAATTGCAAATCCATAAGATTAAATCATTTTAAATTATAAATCTTCAAAAGAGAACTAGTTGAAAAAAAAACTAAATAATTTTCAATTCTGTATTTTCAAAATTCAAAAATTTTCAATTTCAACTTTTCAAAATTGTAGATCTTTGAATTGTAAATCTTCAAAATTTGAGAGTTTTTAATTCGAAAATTTGCAATTAAAAATTCTGTAATTTTGATAAATTATATTTTAAATTTTTTTAATTTGGAAGATTTAGAATTGGAAAGTCTTGATTTTCGATCTTAAAAATTATCTTATCATTATAAAATGATGAATATTTAAGTAGGATACTTGGATTTTCAACCAAAAAGATTAATGTTCAAACAATAAGATTAATTAAAAAAAAAAGATTAATTTTTTAACAAAAAATACGATTTTTCAACAAATTACATGAATTTTCACCGAAATAGTTCAATTTTCAAATAAAAAAGACAAATTTTCAACCAAATAGTTGAATTTCGAACTAAAAAGGATCCGTTGCATTTTCAACAAAAGAATTCATTTTCAACCAAGAAAGATTATTTTTCTACCATAAAAGATGAATTTTCAATCAAATGGTGGAATTTTCAAACAAAAAATATTAAAATTCAACATAAAAGAGTTTAATTTTCAAACCAAACAGACAAATTTTTAGAAGACAGTTAAATTTTCAACAAAAGAATTCATTTTCAAGCAAGAAAGATAACTTTTCTATCTTAAAGATTAACTTCCTACCAAAATACGAATTTTGAACTACTTGAATTTAACGAAAAAAAAAACAAAGAATTTTTAACAAAATAGTTAAATCCTCAACCAAATAGTTGAATTTTTAGCCAACAAGGTCAATTTTCAACAAATAAAATTAATTTTCTAAGCAAAAAGAGGAATTTTCAACAAAATACATAAATTTTCTGCCAAATAGTTGATATTTCAACTTATAAAGGATAAATTTCAAACCAAAAATGAAATCGTTCAATTGTCAGATAAAATTTTGAACAAAAAAGTTGAATTTTCAACCCAAAAAGACGAATTTTTTCAAAGACCGTTGCATTTTCAACAAGAGTTAATTTTGAACCAAAAAAGATGACTTTTCTACCATAAAAGATGACTGTTTACTCCTAATGGAGAAAATTTTAACAAAACAGTTCAATCTTTAACCCAAGAACAAACATTTTTTAGAAGTTAGTTGAATTTTCATGCCAAAAAGACCCATTTTTTAGTAGATAGTTGAATTTTCAATCCGAAAAGTTAAATTTTCAACAGAAAAATGCATTTTCAAGCAAGAAAAATCATTTTTCTAACATAAATATTAATTTTCTACCAAAATACGAATTCTGAATCACTTGAATTAAACGAGAAAAAAAACAAAGAATTTTTAACAAAATAGTTAAATCCTCAATAAAATAGGTGAATTTTCATTCAAGAAAGAAAAATTTGTCTTTGAATAGTTACATTTTCAAATAAATAGATGAATTTTCAACAAACAAGATTAATTTTCTAAGTAAAAAAACGAATTTTCAACAAAATACATCAATTTATTACGAAATAGTATATATTTCAACTTATAAAGGATAAATTTCCGAACAAAAAGTGAATTTTTAACAAAGTAGTTCAACTTTCAACCATGTAGTTAAATTTTCAATCAAAGAACAATGAATTTCCAAAAAAATTATTGAGTTTGGAAGCCAAAAAGACACGTTTCATTTGCAACCCGCAAAATATTATTTTTCCACATAAAAGTTAATTTTCTACCAACAGTTCAATTGTCATAAAAATAGTTTGATTTTCAACTAAATAGTTACATTTTTAACAAAAATTATGAATTAAAAAAAAATTGTTTACCAAATTGATTAATTTTGAAACAAAAAAGATTAATTATCTACAAAAAAGTAGAATTTTTTAGCCGGAAATATGATTTTGCAACAAGGGTTAATTTTCTACCAAATATTCACATTTTCATAAAAATAATCTAGTTTTCAACCAACAAATATTTTAATTTGAAATTAAAAACATTTTAAATCCACCAAAAAGATTAATTTAAAAAAAAAGTTGAAACCTCGACTAAGAAAGATTAATTTGCAACTAAAATTATGAATCTTCAAATGGAATAGGTGTATTTTAATCCAAAAAGATGAGTTTATAACAAAAGAGATTAACTTTCAACCAAGTGGTTTTATTTTTAACAAAAATATAAATTTTCAACGAAAATGATGAATATTTAACTAAAATACTTGAACTGTAAACAAAAAGATGAATTTTTAAATAAGATGATTAATTTTCTACCAAAGAAGACGATTTTTCAACAAAATATATGATTTTTTAACGAAATAGATGAAATTTCAACTAAAAAGGTCAAATTTTCAACCAAATAGTTGAATTTTGATCTAAAATAACTCAATTTTTAACAAAATAATAGAATAGATAAGATTTCATTTAAAAAAATTAATTTTCAACCAAAACGGATGAATTTTCAAATAAAATGACGAATCTTCAAAAGAAATAATTGAATATTGTAATCCAAAACGATGAATTTTCAACCATAAAGATTAATTTCTATCAAAAAAGACCAATTTTCAACAAAGTACATACATTTTCAACTGAAAAAGACAAATTTCCAACCAAATAGTTGAAGTTTGAAAAAAATATCATTTTTCAACCAAAAATTGAATAGTTAAATTTTCAGTTGAAGAAATTAATTTTCAACCAAACTGATGAATTTTCAACTGAAATGATGAATCTTCAACTGGAATAGTTGAATTTTAGACCAAGAAGATAAACTTTCAACTAAGAAGATTTTAATTTAATTTTAATTTCTACCAAAAAAAGACAAATTTTCAACAAAATACATGAATTTTCGACAAAAAAGATGAATTTTAAACTAAAAAAGATCAATTTTTAACAAAAAAAATGAAATAGCTAAATTTTCAGTTAAAGAAATTAATTTTTAAGCAAGGAATTTAACATACTACCAAGTAATTGAATTTTAAACCCAAAAGATAAATATTTTACTAAAATAATGAATCTTTAACTGGAATAGTTGAATTTTAGACCAGGAAGATAAACTTTCAACTAAGAAGATTTTAATTTAATTTTAATTTCTACAAAAAAAAAAAAATTTTCAACAAAATACATGAATTTTCGACAAAAAAGATGAATTTTAAACTAAAAAAGATCAATTTTTAACAAAAACCAGTTTATAATATTACCGAATTGAAAAATTCTCGAATAGTAGAACTATTGAAAGTTTATAATATTACCGAATTTGAAAATTGACGATCAATAAAATTTCCCAAATGAAAAATTCCCGAATAATAAAATTCCGAAAAAGTTTATAATATTACCGAATTGGACAATTCTCGAATAATAATATTCTTTTCAGTTCATAATATTACCGTATTTGAAAAATGTTGAATAATAAAATTTCTGAATAATAATATTCCCGAACATTTTATAATATTATTGAATTTGAAAATTTCCGAATAATAAAATTCCCGACAGAAAATTGCCGTATTATAAAATATCCGAAATTGAAAATTCGCGAATGATTAAATTCCCGAATATGAATAATTAACCATTTTTTTATAATTCAAAAATAATTTTAATATCATTTTAATTATAATAACTTAATTAATTTTATAATTAAAAAAATTGTTTGTGTAAATTCGGGAACTTTCTAGTTCGGATATTTCAGAATACGTCAATTTTCTGTCGGCATGTTTATTATTCCGGAAGTTTCAAATTTGGTAACATTATAAACTGTTGGAAATTTTAAATTCGGGAATTTTACAATTTCATTATATTATAAACTGTTCGGGAATTTTATTATTCGGGCATTTTCTGATTCGGGAGTTTTATATTTTGGAAATTTTTTTACTCTGGAATTTTTTAATTTGGGAATTCTATTTTTCGAAAATTTTATTATTCTGAAATTTTGTTATTCGGGTATTTTCCAATTCGGGAATTTCAAAATGTCGTGAATTTCATTTTTCGGGATTTTTCAGTCGTCCCAATATTATAAACTGTTCTGGAATTTTATAATTAGGGAATTTGCTGATTCGGAAATTTTAATTTTCGAGAATTTATCGATTCGTGAGTTTTCCAATCCTAGAATTTTATTTTTGGAAATTTTATTTTCCCGAAATTTTCCAATATCGGGAATTTTATTTTTCAGTATTTTTCAGTCATCCCAATAATATAAACTGTTCAGGAATGTTATAATTCTGAAATTTCCCGATTCGGGAATTTTATTATGCAGGAATTTTTATTTCGGAAATTTACCGATTCGCGAATTTTCCAATTCGGGAATTTTATTTTTCGGAAATGTTATTATATGTGAATTTTATAATTCGGGAAGTTTAATTTTCGGGAATTTACCGACTCGCGAATTTCCCAATTCGGGAATTTTGTTTTCGGAAAATTCATTATTCGGAAATTTTCCAATTCGGGAATTTCACAGTGTCGGGAATTTCATTTTTCGGGATTTTCATTCGCCCCAATATTATAAAATGTTCAGGAATTTCATAATTCGGGAATTTGCCGATTCGTGAATTTTATTTTTCGGGAATTTTAATTTTCCGGAATTTACCGATTCGCGAATTTTCCAATTCGGGCGTTTTATTTTTTGGGAACTTTATTTTGATGGGATTTTCTATTTCGGGAATTTTATTTTCCGGAAATTTTCTATTCTGGAATTTTGTGATTCGGGAATTTTCCAATTCGCGAATTTCACAGGGTCCGGAATTTTATTTTTGGAAATTTTAATATTCGGAAATTTTATTATTCGGGAATTGTAATTATCGAGAATTTACCGATTCGTGAATTTTCCAATTCCGAAATTTTATTTTACGGGAATTTTCCAATTCGGGAATTTTACAGTATCGGAAATTTTATTTTTCAGTATTTTTCAGTCGTCGCAATATTATAAACTGTTCAGGAATTTTATAATTCGGGAATTTGCCGATTCGGGAATTTTATAACGCGGGAATTGTATAATTCGGGAATATTAAATTTCGGGAATTTACCGATTCGGTAATTTTATTTTTGGGAAATTCATTATTCGGAAATTTTATTATTTGGGAATTTTATCATTCGGGAATTTTCCAATTCGGGAATTTACAGTGTCAGGAATTTCATATTTCGTGTTTTTCAGTCGTCCCAATATTATAAACTGTTCAGGAATTTCATAATTTGTGAATTTGCCGATTCGTTAATTTCATTTTTCGGGAATTTTATTATTATGGGATTTTCTAATTCGGGAATTTTATTTTTCAGGAATTTTCTATTCTGGAATTTTGTTATTCGGGAAGTTTCTAATTCGGGAATTTTACAGTGTCCGGAATTTTATTTTTGGAAATTTGAATATTCGGAAATTTTATTATTCGGGAATTTTAATTTTCGGGAATTTACCGATTCGTGAATTTCCCAATTCTGGAATTTTATTTTACGGATTTTATAACATTGGGAATTTTATTTTTCAGTATGTTTCAGACGTCCCAATATTATAAACTGTTCAGGAACTTTATAATTCGGGAATTTGTCGATTCGGAAATTCTATAATTCGGGAATATTAAATTTCTGGAATTTACCGATTCGCGAATTTTCCAATTCCGGAATTTTATTTTACGGGAATTTGGCAATTCGGGAATTTTACAGTATCGGGAATTTCATTTTTCAGTATTTTTCAGTCGTCCCAATATTATAAACTGTTTAGGAATTTTATAATTTAGGAATTTGCCTATTTGGAAATTTTATAATTTGAGAATATTAAATTTCGTGAATTTTCCAATTCCGGAATTTTATTTTACACGAATTTGGCAATTCGGGAATTTTACAGTATCGGGAATTTCATTTTTCAGTATTTTTCAGTCGTCCCAATATTATAAAATATAATATAATATAATATAATATAATATAATATGATATTATCATTGATATTATCATTATTAATATTTTAATTTTAAATAAACACTTGCATTTAAATAAACAAAACAAACAGTTGCATTTTTATCCAAAAAAGATTAAGTTTAAAAAAATATTTAAATTGGTTGAAAATTTAACTATTTTGTTGAAAATTCTTCTTTTTGGCTTAAAAATTCAACAATTTGATTAAAATTTTGTTTCTTTCTTAACTAAAAAATTTTTTTTATTGAAAATTTTTTGTATAAAAATGTATTTTTTCTGCAGAAAATTAATTTTTTTGGTCGGAAATGCTACTATCTGGTTAAATAATAATCTGTTTTGGTTGAAAATGATTTTTTTGTTGAAAATTCACATTTTCGGATTGAATATTCAACTATTTGGTTCAAAATTAATCGGATTTATTTGAGGATTCAAGTATTTTGTTGAAAATTGATAGTTGTTGATTAAATCCAACTGTATTTTATTTTTATTATAAATTAAATTTTTTAATTCTTGATTTTTAATTAATAATCATATAAATATTCTTTTTAAATTTTGTAATAAAATAATTTTTTATTTTACATATCTTTTTTATTTTATTTTTCTGTTGAAATATCAACTACATATAACATTTTTTGTTGAAAATCCATCTTTTTAGATTACAAATTCAACTCCTTGGTTGAAAGTTGAACTACTTTCTTAAAAGTTCATTTTTTTGGTTGAAGATTCATAAGTTTAATTGAAAATTCGTTTTTTTTTTGTTGAATATTAATTTTTTTTACTGAAAATTGAACTATTTTCTTAAAAATTCAATTTATTAGTTATGAATTAACTTTTTCTTTTGAAAATTAATATTCTCGGGTTGAAAATTCAACTGTTTGATATAAAATTCGTCTTTTTAGTTTGAAAATTCCACAATTTGGTATAAAATTCAACTATTCGGTACAAATTCAAATTTTTCTGTAGAAAATTCGTTTTTTTTTACAGAATATTAAATCTCCTTAATCAATATTTAACTACTCTATTTTCGGTTAAAACTTGATCTTCTTTAGTTTCAAAATTTAGTTACAAAATTTTAGAAACAAAAAAAATATAAACTAAAAATTAACCAAATAAAATTTCGACTAACATCACAACCATTTTTCAAACTATTTACTTGAAAATTTATGTGATTTGTTGAAAATTCTTCTTTTTTTTAGGTAGAAAATTAATCTTCTTGGTCGAAAATTCAACTTTTTGATAGAAAATTTATATATTTTGTTGACAATTCGTCTTTTTCGGCAGAAAATGAATTTTTATCATTAAAATGCAACTGTATGGTTAAAAATTAATCTACTTTAGTTGAGGATTCAAGCATTTTTTTTAAGTTTGTCTTTTTTGGTTTTATTAAACTGTTCTTAAATTAAAATAAAAAAAAATTTTAAGTTTCAATAACCAGTATTACATTTTTATGTGAAAATTAATTTTTGAAATAAAATTTAACTATTCTATCATTGGTTTGAAACTTTCAACCAAGTAGTTGAATTTCTGATCAAAAAAAGGTGATTTTTTAAACAAAATAGTTGCATTTTCAATATAATAATAATTTTTTCAACCAAAAATGGAATAGTTAAATTTTCAGTTTAAAAGTTAATTTAAAAAACAAAATATTTTCGACAAAATAGTTAATTTTCCTACCAAAGAAATGAATCTTTAATTGATAATATGAATTCTTAACAAATTAGTTCAACTTTCAACCAAGTAGACTAATTTTAAGCCAAGAAGATTAATTTTCAACGAAAAAGATGAATTTTTAACAAAATATATCAATTCTCTATAACCAAAAAAACGAATTATCAACAAAATAGTTAAATCTTCAGACAATAAAATTAATTTGTAATAATATAGTTCAATTTTCAAAAATGTAGTTGAATTTTCAACCAAAAAATATGATATCTCAACGAAAAATGTAATAATTAAATTTTCAACTAAAAACGATCAATTTTCAGCAAAAAATAGAATAGTTAAATTTTCAGCTGAGAAAATTAATTTGCAAAAAAGAAACGAATTTTCAACCTTTCTAATACAAGTGTTTAAAAATATTGATTAATAGCTCTATATAGCTTTTTTATTGACATAGTTTGACTTTCTAAACAATTATGTAATTATGTAGTTAAAACAAGTAGCACACTTTATAAACCATGACTCATATTACAAAACAACTTATTGCCTAATTTATTATTAATTTAAAATTTGTTGTATATCTATATAAGGTAACTTTTTTTATCTGTGGTTAATGAACCTGAATTTATATGTATGTACACATGTTTATCAAAAAAATTATGCATATCGAAATGCAAAAATTCTGCGGTATTGACGTCAACGCGATATGTGTTGATATGAATCATTGCGATTTTATACGACTTACATTATCGTGATAAAGTATCATGATAAGCACACTGAAATTTTTTTTATCTGAAAGTCTCGACTTTTTAAGTCTTCTATATAAATGCCCTTGGAAATTCTTATAAATTTGTACCATTGGGACGACTGGAAATTCCCGAAAAATTAAATTTCCGAATTTAAACAATTAAAAAAATTGCTTTCAACAAATATTATTTATTTATCAACAATATAATAATCTAATATTTTTATCATTTATATATTATATTATATATTTATATATTATATATTATATATTAACAGATAATACTTTTTCAATATGTAAACATATAGTGAATTTCATATTGCAATGGATAAAGAGAAAAGAATGTTCTTGTCATGAAGTACAGTTAAATTTCGAAGAGTTCATTGGTCATTAATTTTTTATACAATTTTTAGGCTGTCAAAAGCATAATTTTGTTGTATTTGCTTTATTTCTCTCGAATGTATTCATATACTGATTCCCTCGTTAAGTTACGTAACATTAACCATTATTCACAACCCAAAACTGAGTGACAACAATTGAAGCATACTCTACAATAGTGCAGTGTGCGCCACTTGTCATAAGGGTCATTTAATATGTGAATGTAGGTAAAAAGTTACCCGAATGACAAGTAACGTATAGTGAACTATTGTGGAGTATGCTTCGATTGGCATACAAAATTTTTCAAACAAAAAAAATAGCGCGTCTGGCCTTTTTCACCTATATAAGGTTCCTTTTTTCGGCACAATGTAATTCTCATCGTAAGAATAAGCGACTTCGCCGAAAAGAAGAAACTTATAAGTAAAAGAAGTTTGAACTGTGAATTTGTTCATCCGAATTTCGACAAACAATAATAATTCTGTTGTTGAATGTCAATATATTATGTAAGGATATTAATATTCCAATTAAAAGAAAAAACGACTGTTCAGAAAAAAAAAAACAATTTTCTTTCTTCAAAACTGCAATTGTAGTGTATTTTTCATAAACATTGTTCATGATAGACAATCTTATGTGGTAAGATATTATTTTTCACATGAAAATAAATTTTCCCACAGTAAAAACATTTTTGTTTAACATCTGTGATGAAACTAATTTCACGAAATTAGAATAACAACAGTTTGAAACCGTGTTCAATCCGCCTATGCGTTCAACTTATTCTATTGGACGCTTAAAAATATATGTAGCTTCAAAGTCCAAGGATTTTCCAGCAAAATCATCGTTTAAAAATCTTGCGTGCAACTCATCTCCAAATCGAGTAGATTGTTCCTCAAATTTTTTTTGGAATAACAAAATCAGGAGCTCATCATACTCTTTAAATCTGGGTTAATTTTTCAACAAAAAACATTTTTTGAAAAAATCAATATTAGACCTTTATAAATAAAGCTTAAAAATAATTTGTCTTTAATTCCGGCCTGTGTAAAACGATTGTTTTATTGATATCAAAAGAGGTGATAATTTCTAAAGTCAATTGTACCCGCAAAAAATTGCAGTCTTCCCCTTGATAAATATGTGTCCTCATAATTGTCATTTGATAGGCATACACATTGCCTAAGTTAATGTTCGATGAGTAAACGTCAGTACAATGCCCCATTTCCGGTTCCGGTCCTGTCGCAACTATTAGGCTAACAAGCTCACTCGCTGTTTGCACGAGAAGAGGGGTGAGATCGATAGAGTGCGAGAGTACTCATTCAAGGAAGTGACGATTGTGAAATTTACCACAATTCCATTCAATGAGTTAACAATATGAAACAGTATTTATTGAACTAGAGAGCAACACTACATCAATTCATATGTCTTACCAAAAATCAAGGAAACATTTGAGCCCGCGCTTGCACCACGTCGTTCGACGTGTACTGTCGCGTGCCCACACCAACGGTCTCCTTGAGGGACGGCCGCCTCAACAATCTATCGTCGGGCTATAAGTCGGGCGTGCCTCACTTCCGGATCTCGCGGAAATCTCGGTCGGTATCAGTCACTAACTTTTTCTCACACGCGGTCACTGAAACTACACCGCGTGGGGTCGAGAGTGCAAACTAAAACACTGCGGAGACTAGTAATGAGGCCGCTCACCTTGAAGCCATTGTGCATACTGTTCTTTTCTCGGATCCATCTTTTTCATCATTTATAATTTGTTTTCCACTTTAATAATCGTACGATTTCTCCGGTCCGGCTATGCCGGGTGTACCGCTGTGGAGCCAAGAAACATAAGTGACAGGTTTCGCGTTCTTCTCCGCTTCCTCCCTGCTCGACTTTTTGTGTTGGGCCTGACGATTGGTCGGTTGGAGTGAAGATGGCTGGCCTGTTGATCTTGGCCAATGGGTGCCTTCGTGCTTCTGCTGCTTGCTACCCATTGGCCCGTATGCGCTTCCTAGAACATGGACGTTTACTGGATCTTAGCAGCGCGGAATCGTTCAGCCATACCGTGGTACAGGGTTGGTCGACTCTGTTACGTACTGCCGTCGATACTGCTAGAGAAGCTTAATGGTGTGGGGTTGCAGGGCTGGTTCTTTCTGACTCGGTGATCGATTCAGTACCGCTACTCGCCTTCGGTCGTGGCGCTGAGATATGATGTCGACGGCGAAACATGGTTGCTAGTTGTGGCACCTTGCATTCGGTCGATGAAGCATGACCGTCTGGTATGGGTGTTGTGCTATGGTGCCGACGATGGAAAATGTAGGCTCGTTGTCTCACCTTTCCACTGCGTTCGTGAAACATGGATGTCGGGTAGTGACGCCATGTCATGGTGCTAATGATGGAAAATGGCTGCTGGTTGTGACACCTACCCACTTTGTCGGTGAGACATGGCCGTCAGGTAGTGACGCCATGTCATGCGCGGGACTGGTGCGCCGTGTTGGTTTCGTTCCATCCTCCTGTCCTACTTTTTTGGTGTTGGCTGTCTGCGCTGTCTGCTCGGTGTTTACGAGCTGTCAGTTTGATACACAGTTACGATCTCGACCCCGCTTACGCAAGGTTGATAATTCGACTATTTCATTGGAAAATTTTTTTATTTATTTAAAACTTATTTCTCTGACCTGAAAGTAAACTTTTGTCTTTTTTGTTAAAAATTCATTTCTTTGGTTGATCATTCATCATTTTAGTTGATTTTTTTTCTTCAAAATTTAACTATTTTGTGAACATTTTTGTTTAAAAAATATTTTTTTAACTGAAAATCTAACTATTCCATGTTTGGTAGAAAATTAATCTTCTTGGTGACTAATTCACCTTTTTGGTTGAAAATTCCATTACAAATTAAAACATTTGGTTGAAAGTTAATGTATTTTGTTAAAAAATTATTCTTTTTCATAGAAAATTAACCTTTTTGGTTGAAATTTCATTTATTTGTTTGAAAATTATTATTTTCTTAATTGAAAATTTATTTTTTCAACTAAAAATTTAACTGTTCCATTTTTCGTTGAATTTTTTTATTTGCTTGAAAATTGATCTATTTTGTTGGTACTTTGCCTTTTTTGGTAGAAAATTCATCTTCTGGGTTGAAAATTCAACTATTTAGTTAAAAATGTAGCTTTATCATTTTTGCTAGAAAACTGATCATTTTCAGTTCAAAATTCACTCATTTTGTTAAAAACTCGTATTTTTTAGTCGAAAATTCAATTATTTTGGTAGAAAATGCATATTTTTGTGTTGTAATTCAACGTTTTTTTTCCTCAAAAATTCGTCTTTATGACTTGAAATCTCAAAATTTGGATGAGATTTTCTTCTTTATTGATTGCAAAATCTTTCTTGGTTGAAAATTAAACTCCTTTGTTCAAAATTCTTATTTTTTGTTTCATTTACCCATTTTTTTTTATTATTAAGAATGAATTTTTTTTTTATTAAAGATTTATCAGTTTGGTTGAAAATTTAACTATTTTGTTAAAAATTTCCTTATTCTTGGTTGAAAATTAATTATTTTAGCTGTAAATGTATTAGTAATATTTTACATAATAAATCTTAATCAATTGCAACTCAATTCTTAATTATGTATGTGAATTTAGAGGAAGATTAATTCTTCAATGGCAGAAATGATTAAAAAATAATTGAACGTTATTCAAAAACTATGCAATTTTTAATAAAAAAATGGTTTCTTATTTTCTACATGAAAAAAAGAAATGGTTAATCTTTCCCCTATTTGTTCCCTTTTTCGTGAAAAAATAAATAAATTATACTTCTTTTCAGATGTCGATGATGCCGCCGGCTTCCACTAATCAAGATATGGACGGCGAAGACAGCACCGTGACGATTTCGCTCATTATTTCTGAGGACGAGCATGGACAGAAAAGAACTCAGGTCATCATACCAACGGCTGATAATACGAAATGTGACATTTGTAATAAGACTTTTAAGACCTCCTTACAATTACTGAAGCACAATAGGCTGAAGCACGCACGCGAGGAAGACATCACGACAAGGAATTTCCCCTGTGATTTATGTCCAAAGAGGTATTTTTATTACTTTTTTATAACCTTCATTTAACAGGTTGTCCAGCGACCTTGAAAACCTTGAAATCTCCTGACATTTTTCACGAGAATATTGAATTACATTTTTTTTCTCTTCGTTTTAAACAGTTATTTTATTGAAATTCGAAAAGTAATTTAGATCTTTTAGTCCATTATGAAAGAAAGATCTCGCTTAGGAGAAATCTTGCTACTGAAAAGTTTTTTATTTATCAAGGTATAATTTATCTTTTACTCATTAAAAAATCTCATTACAGAAATAAAGAGATTTCTAGGCATTTTTTGTTAACTTGACCAATTATTGTATAGATTGCAATGAATAGACTTTAATATTACAAAACATCACCAAAGATTTCGAACATTTCCAAAGATTTTACACCGATTACAAATATTTCAATAATTTCAAGTGAATAAAAAAGATTGCAGAAAGATTTCACAAATATTTCAAAGATTTCATAAACATTTCATAAATATTTCAAAGGAATAATAGAATTCCAAAGATTTCAAAATATTCTTAAAAATTATTCTTTTTTGGTAGAAAATCAATCTTTTTGGTTGAAATTACATTTCTTTTGTTGAAAATTAATTTTTTTAACTAAAAATTCAACTATTTCATTTTTCGTGGAAATTTTTTGTTGTTGGACCTTTAATATTTTTGGTAGAAAATTCATCTTCTGGGTTAAAAAATCAAATATCTGGTTCAAAATTTATTTTTTCCATTGAAGATTCATAATTTTAGTTAAAAGTTTAAAAAAATTTCATTTTAAGTCAAAAACACTTGAATTGAGCCAAAAAAGACGAATTTTTAACAAAATAGTTCAACCCAATTGCAAAGATTTCAAAACATTTCAAAGATTTTAAACGATTTCAAATATTTCAATGATTTCAAACGAATACGAAAGATTTCACAAATTTTTCAAAGATCCTAAACTATTTCAAAAGGTTTCAACAAATTTGAGAAGATTTCAAAAGATTTCAGTGCTTTCAAACGAACACAAAAGATTTCATAAACAAAGATTAAGGAAAGCTTTCACAAATATTTCAAAACTTTCATACAAATTTCATAAAGATTTTAAAAGAATACAAGAATTCCAAAGATTTCAGGGAGGATACAGTACACCAGATTTCAAAAATTTCAAAACATTTCAAAGATTTTAAACGATTTCAAATATTTCAATGATTTCAAACGAATACGAAAGATTTCACAAATGAAACTGACTTTGAAGATTTCACAGGAGATTACACTCTTAAAGATTATGACCTTAACTCTTTTTATTTTTGAAAATAAAATTTTTATCGAAAAAGAAGAAATAGAAATAGCCTCTAAAGTACCAGTTATCAAAATTAAAATTAGAAATCCTCAACTGTCTTCAGTCCATCCCAATGACTCTTCTTAAAAGATGTGAAAGCACCGAATCAATTTATTTCTGTTTCTATTAATTTAAAAACAAGATAATTAATGCATCATAATGAATACGACTTACTGATCCCTTCAGAGATTACTACTTATTCAAACCCCAACCCTACCTTATCCCTGCCAAATGTCATTCCTTCAGACCTTTCAGAACTTTCACCTCTCTCTGGTCCACAACCCGTGATGTACTTGACAGTGGAAATCCTAGGGAAACAAATCAAAGCCCTCGTAGATAGTAGCGCTTCACGTCCTTTCATAGGCTTGGATGGCTTAAAAATAAAAAAAGAGTTGAATTTAGAAATACATTTAGAAATGAATTTAGAAAATTAGCAATAAATTAAAAAATAAATTTAGAAATTTAGCGATAAATTGAGAAATTTAGAAATAAATTCAGAAATTTGTAAATAGATTCAAAAATTTAGAAATAAATTTAGAAGTAAAAGAGTTCGAGTCCAAGTGGCTAACAGTAAAATAGAATAAGTTTGATTTTTAAACAGAATATTCTAAAACTTGATGTGGTCTTGGAGAACCTACCGTCGATGAGGATATTAAACTTCAAGACTTTCTAGAAAAATAATTACCCGAGTTGCTTGGAAAGCCCGGGTTAACAAGTTTAACTAAGCATATCATAGATGTAGAGAAACATCCGCCCATAACACAACGTCACTATTTAACATTCCCTAAAATCATGGAATTCATAGTTCCCGAAGTTGATAATATGTTAGCTAACGACATCATTGAACCCTCAAATAGTGGTTGGTCTTCACCAATAGCTATGACTAGAATAGCGGGTGGCGGTTATCGTTTTGCATTGAATTGCGTAAAGTTTAAGCAGTTACAAAAAAGACACCTACCCCTTGGCACAAATCACATGTACTCTAGAGAAATTACGAAGTGCAACTCACCTTTCGAAACTAGATTTTTGTAAGGGATTTTTACCCATGCAATCTTTTTCTTCTCAAACGAATTATGTTATGTTCTCGTACTTAAATAGAAAAATTTATTTCTTTAGCTTGCGTAATTGTAAGCTGAAAGTCAAGGAGCCCCTAGTTTTGATCATTCAGTCTATTGAAGTTTCTTTGATTCTACGTGGCTGGTCATTCTTTATTTCGGTTCCTACTCTCTTTTAAAATATATTTTTTTGTCTTGTCTCCATTTGCGGTTTGAGACCTGTTTGCTGTCTGCGCTTAAAAAGAAAGATGTACTGATGAGTCACGTATAAACGATACAAGCTTCGATTATTTCACCAATAAGGCATTATATGTTGAAACGATATAGTTTAGAGAGCATGTAAAAGAGGGCTTATTAAACAATGCATCAGAAGAAGGTGAATTGAAACATGCAATTATAACTATAATAAACAAAGACCCCGCTAAACATAATGAAGCGATGTCAACTGAAAATGAATTAGAATGGAAGGAAGCAGTTAGAAAAGAATATATATGAATAGATGGAAATAAGGTATAAAAACTAGTAAAGAGAAGTAAATTTATCCGTGGTGGAAGTACAGAAGACATAGTAGATTTGAAGTGGATTCGAAGATTTTAAAGGAAAATAGAAGATTTGCAAGTACCATTTGAAGTTAGATTGGTAATTAAGACTCAAAGATAGGAAAGAATACGAACTAAAAGAAACTAATGCTAGAGTATCAAGACTAGCCGTAGTCAGCACAGTATTAGTTATCATACATAAGTATAGCTTAGTTAAATGAAGTTCGTAAACCACAGGAAGCAATTTATGTATTGAAATTTAGTGGTAAGAAAGAAAAGAAGCGATCTTCAGCAAAAGTATAGAAATTAGGATTAGAGAATGTCTCACATGAACAGTTCACATAGAGGAAAGAGGAAAGAAAAAAGATGGCAGTATTAGTTCATATATAGATTATTTACATATGGCTTTCAATGTTGAAGAAAAATCAGAAAAAATGAAAGAAAGATTAGCGAAATTCTTTGATGCCGAAGGTCTTGGGAATCAACATATTTTCTAGGAAGGAAAATCCAGAGGATTAGATAAAACAAAGTAACGAAAATACAACAAACGGATTATTTGATGAAAATAGTAGAGAGACTAAAGATGGATGATAACAAAGCACAAAGTACACCAATCGTAATAAAACAAATCATAAATAGAGAAAATAGAAAAAGAGAAGAAGGGCAAAACACGTCAGAAACAAAAAAGTAATCAATTCACCATTTAGAGAAGGTATAGGAAGGTTAGTTTATTCAGCAGGAGCTAACAGATCAGATATTGCTTAAACGGTAAATCATTTTGCTAGAAGACAGAGCCAACAGAGGATGATTGGAGAGGAGTTGAACGAATTTTCAGGAAAATTAAAGAAATTGTAGAGGTAGACTTAGACTATAGAGCAAACTCAAATAGTTTGGACGCAATGGCCACGTGTCAAACAGGACAACTCAAGATAAGTGATGCTTGCCAAAAGCTAATTTCTCTGATACATATTGATATTTGTCCTTTACTTTGGCAGATAATATATATATATATATATTTATTTAATTTGAAAATTCGATTATCAATCCTACCGAAAGCCGATTTTGATAAATTTTGAAATTGCAACCACAAAACTCTTTGAAGCAAACTCGATATCTCGGGAGTAAGTTTTTTTTCTTCAAACTGAAGATTACACTTTTTATCGCCATCCGCAGCTGAATCTGCTTCAATTCGTTGTCAGTGTCACTTTGAGATTGCCAGCTCACACATCAGGATGCTTAATTTTTCACAAAATTTCGAAATTTCAATGCAGAAAAAAATTTTATTTTCTTATTTTTTACCTTTTCAAAAATTTTACAAAGTGGATCATTTAATGTTTGGTATTATAGTTATATTTTTTAAATCGAGATACAAAATCTCCAATTTGTTTCCATTTGCGTGTCGAAGATTTAAAAAAAAACGTTTTCATCTGTCGTTGAGCCATTCCTATAAAAAACTTGATTTCAATAAAAAAATGTGTGTTTTTGACTAAACACTCTATAATTTTGAAAATAATGCAAAAAAAATTAAAATATGCTGAGATGCGTCAAAAAAAATCTGCGAACAAATCTGGTAAAAAAGACTCATCTATATAAATGAAAAAAAATTACAATTTTCAGAATTCTTTAATATCTGTATCATTTCACTGACGTTTTTTTAGTTGAGATCTCGCGTTGAATGAAGCTTTAATCGATTAAATAAAAAAGTGTGGACATATCTGTACAATACGCTTACATGTGTTACAAACTAAATTAGTTGATCCAACAAATTCATTGGTTAAATGACTCAGCTGATTACATCGAGGAGCAAGTCGGATGCTTTCATAAACTATTATATAATTTTTTATAACTTTCATCTACTTCTTAAGGGAATATTTGTTAAATCATGTAGGTTTTTTTATTCTTAAAGTGAAATATCGAAATATATATTGCATTGACAGCCAATTAGTTGAATATTCCACTATAAAATATGATTTTTCTACTGAACGAGATGAACTGTCAACCTAAAAAGACGAATATTCAATAAAAGAGTTACGTTTTCTAGCTAAAAATATCGAATTTTTTATAAAACATTTGATTTCTAAAACGGAAAAGGTGAATTTTCAATTAAAAAGTCCATTTTCAAACAACAACCAAATTAATTTTCAACCAAATAGTTGAACTTTCAAGCAAAAAAGATGAATGTTTAATCAAATTGTTGAATTTAAACCTACAAAGGTTAATGTTTAAACCGAAAAGACAAATTTTCAACAAAGGAGTTGAATTCTCAACCAAGATAGATTTACCAGTCAAAAAAAAGAGAAACCACAACCAAATGAATTTTTAGCCAATAACGATGAATTCTGAACGAAAAATGTAATAGTCGATACTTCAATAAAAAAAGGTTTCAATTTTTAATAAAAAATAGTTTAATTCAATCAAAAAAAATGAATTTTCAATAAAAAAAAAAATAATCATCTACCCAAACAGATTAATTTTCAACCAAGCAGTTGGATTTGGAATCAAAGGACATGAATTTTAACACCAGAAAGACAAATTTGCAACTAAGAACAATTTTTTAGTCAAAAAAGAAAAAAATTTCAACCAAATTGCAGAATTTTCAAGCCAAAAAGGAGAGATTTTTACAAACCAGTTGAATCTTTAACCCGAAAATATGAATTCCCAACAAGAAAGTTAATTTTCAGTAAAATATTGAATGTTTTAACTAAAACAGATTAATTTGTAATCAAAAAGATGACATTTCTACCATAAAAGATCAATTTTCAATCCAAACGGACGAAATTTAAAAAAAAACAGTTGAATTTTCATTAAAAAAAAAAAAAAGAATTTATCAAAATAGTTGAATTTTCAACCTACAAGGTGTAACAAAATGTTCAAATTATTCAAGCATGAAAAAAATTTAAATTCAACAAAAAACAGTTGAATGTTCAAGCCAAAGAGATGAATTTTTTAGAAGACAGTTGAATTTTCACCCCGAAAAATTGAATCTTCAACAGAAAAGTTTATTTTCAACACAAAAAGGCGACTGTTATACTATGAACGATGAATTTTCTACCAAAATTTTCCATAAAGAAAAATGAATTTGAAATGAAATAGTTGAATTTTCAACCAGAAAAGATTTTTTTTATCCAAAATAAAAAAGTAAACATTTTCCGTGTAAAAAATTTATTTGAAAAACGATCCAAAAATTGAATAGTTACATTTTATGTTTAAAAAATTAATTCCTAATAACAAAAAAAAAATAAATAATTTTCAACAAAACGCGTACATTTTCAAGAAAAGAGATGTCTCAAAATGATGAATCTTCAAACAAAAAATGAATTTTGAACAAACAAGTTCAGCATAAAAAATGACTTTTTAACCAAGAAGAATAATTTTCTAAAAATGAAATAGTCAAATCTTCAACGAAAGAAATGAATCTTCAACCAAAAAATGAATGCTTAACAAAGTAGTTCAACGATCACCCATGTAGTTGAATTCTTGACCAAATAGATGACTTTCTAACAAAATAGTTACATTTTCAAGAAAATAATTAAATTTTTAAACAAGTAGTAGAATTTTTACCATAATTAAATGTTATCTAAGTTCGTAACGTTATCTTCCTGTGACTCCCCCCCGCCCCTGTTAGCTACCGTAGATTTTGCCCCCCCCCCCCACCGCAAATTGGTAACGTAGTTTATGGACGGCCCCCTACGCTATTATCGAAAATTTATTGAAATAGTTCAATTTTAAATTGCTAAATTGAAATTTATTTAATTTTCAAGATTTACAATAAAAAATTCTTCAATTTTAACAATTTGAAACTTAAAACTCTTCAATTTTGAAAATTAACAATTGAAAACTTTCTAATTTTGAAAGATGTATAAATAACAATTCTTAAATTGTGACGATTGAAGATCAAAAGTCAAGAGTTTACATTTCTAAATCTTCTAAATTGATGAAATTTGACATGTAAATCATTAAAATGACAGCATTTTTAATTGTAAAAGTTGCATAATTTTTAAATTGTTAATTTTAAAAATTAAAAACTACCATTTTTAAGAAGTTCTACGATTTTAAAGACTTAAAATTGAAATTTATTTAATTTTGAAGATTTTCAATTGAAGACTCTTCAATATTTCATGAGTATTATCGAAAATTTATTGAAATAGTTCAATTTTAAATTGCTAAATTGAAATTTATTTAATTTTCAAGATTTACAATGAAAAATTCTTCAATTTTAACGATTTGCAACTTGAAACTCTTCAATTTTGAAAATTAACAATTAAAAACTTTCCAATTTTGAAAGATGTATAAATAACAATTCTTAAATTGTGATGATTTTGAAGATCAAAAGTCAAGAGTTTTCAATTATAAATCTTTCAAATTGATGAAATTTCAAATGTAAATTATCAAAATTGCAGAATTTTAAATTCTAAAACTTCAAACTTTTATAATTTTTAATTGTAAATGTTTTAAATGAGGAAATCTTCATCTTTAAAGATCAACCATTCAAATTTTTCCAATTTTGAAAAGGTACAATTAAAAAATCTTGAATTAAAAAAATATTGATTTGAAAATTATTCCACTTTTAGGTCTTATATTTTAAATTTAAAGGGATATAATTTAAAACAAAAAAATTTTAATAGATCAATTTTGAAGATTTAAAATTGAAAATTCTTTAACGTTAACGGCTTTCAATTTAAAATTCGTCAATTTTGAATATTTACAATTGAAGACTCTTCAAGATTATTATTATTAATGTTATTACGAATATCAATACTTTTATGTATTTTAAACTCAGCGTTAAAGCAGCCAAGTAGATATTAAGGTTATAAATTTCAATAAATTGGAAGTCGAACTTTTTTTTACCAAAAATATAGATAACAATGTTATAGCTGTTAATAAATTTCATGAATAACGAATAATACGGAATTCTAGCGCAATTAATTCACGTTTATTTATTAAATATTTTATTAATTTCTTTTGAAAATTTCCTGCTAATTATTTCCACTTTAAACAACTGACAAGATTTAAAAACATTATTTTTTACCTATTAGATTTTTCAACACTATAACTTCTTGTTGCTTCAATACCGTTATTAATTATAAAAAATACAGACTTTCAATAACAATAATTAATAATTAAACAATAATAAAATAATTTAACAACTCGCCAATCTTTGCAGTTGACGGTAGTTTCTAAAAAAATATGCAATAATTATTTTGTAAAGATATTGTCAATTTAAAAAACATTTTTCAATAATCAGGTGTATCTTTTTTTTTCAGGACTTCAACGATATAAAAAACTCATTTTTCGATTTTTTGCAGTTAACGGTGTTTTTTCAAATCACGGCAGAATGTGATATATAGATACAATATACATATATACTTATCGTTACATTATTACATTTCGCACTGTTTTCTCATGATAATTAAATATAGAAATATTTGTTATTTTTTTTTTCATTAAACCATCAAAAGGAAAGTCTAGACCACATAAAGCTTTTTTTCTCCTCCCGCCTAAATCCTCGTATCGTTTTATTTTATCTACACAACGCTTCTTTTTTTTCCGAACACTCGGTATGTACACGTCTTCAGCATTGGACTAAATATAGTAATAATCATTATAGTATTCTTAATCGCCGTACCGAATACAGTACGAGTACTAACCCAACTTTATTATGTCGGTTGGCTTATAAAGTTGTAAATTTGTCGCAGCGTAGTGTGATTGGTGTAAAGCTTAACCAAGTCAATCTTTCGATCGGTAATTCGACTATTATGCTTTCGCGTCAACTACATTCGCATCGAGTAGTATTTATTATAGGTCTTGAACCCCATGAGTGCAATAATCCCTATCCGTGCTGATATGGAAATCGAAGCGCATGAATATTTCCCAAATTCTATTCTCTCTAATATTTATTTACCCTACTTGCCAATTTACCTCATTTTTATTTAAACGAGACGCCATCTATGATAAATGCCCATGTCATCGAAACTTCATGAACAGAATAGTACATTGTGTATCAAGGGCGGAAAGAAGGCGATTGTACGATATCCGAAATTCTGATTCACTGATTAACGTTTCCCGGCCTTATTCAACCAATCAGAATGCCGGCAGCCATTTTGTGACAGATAACGTTTCGCTTAAGGGCATATGACAGTATGTCACGTGACCAATTATTATTATTATGTCTACAAATTATTTCAAATTAATTGAATTTTTTCCCACCATAAGATAATTTTAAATGGGGGAACCTTCGGCTTTAAAACACAATATAATGGGTGGTGGTCCTGCGGACGTAACCTAAAAAATCATTGGTGAATACCAGCCTCGTGACACTGAAATGAAAGTGACGGAAATGTTGAGTACGGCCGAGGGTGGCGCTGGCTGTACTTTTAGGCCGAAAATGTCTCCGGTCGTATCGACCCCAACAACTGATTATCACGAACACAACGCGGGTCATCGTCAACCCCCCCCCCTCACACAGTGTATATCTTCCCCCACTCATACGCACACAAAGGCGGGCAGATAAAAATCGGCTTCAATAACAACAAAAACCTTCAAAATTGCGATAGTAAATTTTCTTAGGAAAAATTTTCTGAAGCAAAATTTTTTTCCCAAAAATGTCAAAAGCACTATCGGCTTTATTAACATCAATAACATTAAAAAATTCGACAGTAATTTTTCTCAGGAAAATTTTTGTGAAGAAAAAATTTTGTCCCAAAAATGTCAAAAGCACTATCGTCTTCAATAACAACAAAAACCTTCAAAATTTCGATAGTAAATTTTCTTAGGAAAAATTTTCTGAAGAAAAATTTTGTTCTCAAAAATTACAAAAGCACTATCGGCTTCAAGAACAACAATAACATTAAAAATTTCGATAGTACATTTTTTGAGGAAAAATTTTCAGAAAAAATTTTTTTTTCCTAACAATGAAAAAAGCGCTATAGGCTTTAATAACAACAAAAACATTCAAAATTTCGATAGTAAATATTCTGAGGAAAAATTTTCTGCAGCAAAAGATTTTTTTCAAAAATGTCAAAAGCGCTATCGGCTTCAACTACAACAATAACATTCCAAATTTCGATAGTAAATTTTCTGAGGAAAAATTTTCTGAAGAAAAATTTTTTCCCAAAAATGACAAAAGCACTATCGGCTTCAATAACAACAATATCATTCAAAATTTCGATAGTGAATTTTCGGAGGAAAAATTTTCTCCCAAAAATGTGAAAAGCAATATCGGCTTCAAAAACAACAATAACACTAAAAAATTCGACAGTAATTTTTCTGAGGAAAAATTTTCTGAAGAACAAATTTTTTCCCAAAAAAGTCAAAAGTTATATCGGCTTGAATAAACATAATAACATTCAAAATTTCGATAGTAAATTTTCTGAGGAACAATTTTCTGAAGTAAAAATTTTTTCCAAAAAATGTAAAAGGCGTTATCAGCTTCAATAACAACAATAACATTCAAAATTTCGATGGTAAATTTTTTGCGGAAAAATTTATTGAAGAAAAAATTTTTTCCCAAATATTTCAAAAGCACTATCGGCTTCAATAACAACAATAACATAAAAAAATTCGAGATTTAATTTTCTGAGAAAAAATTTACTGAACAACATTTTTTTTCCCAAAAATGTAAAAAGCGCTATCGCCTTCAATAACAACAATAACATTCAAAATTTCGATGGTAAATTTTCTGAGGAAAAATTTTCTGAAGTAAAATTTTTTCCCAAAAATGTCAAAAGCACTATCGGCTTCAAAAACAACAATAACACTAAAAAATTCGTCAGTAAATTTTCCGAGGAAAAATTTTCTGAAGTAAAAATTTTTTCCCAAAAATTTCAAAAGCACTATCGGCTTCAATAAAAACAATAACATTCAAAATTTCGATCGTAAATTTTCTAAAGGAAAAATTTTCCGATGAAAAAATTTTTTCCCAAAAATGTCAAAAGCACTATATTATTTAATACAAACAATACCATTCAAAATTTCGATAGTAAATTTTCTAAGGAAAAATTTTCTGAACAAAAGTTTTTTCCCCAAGAATGTAAAAAGCACTATCGACTTCAATAACAACAATAACATTAAAAAATTCGATATTTAATTTACTGAGGAAAATTATTCTGAACAAAATTTTTTTTCCCAAAAATGTAAAAAGTGCTATCGCCTTCAATAACAACAATAACATTCAAAATTTCGATTGTTAATTTTCGACAGAAAAATTTCTGCAGATAAATTTGTTCCCAAAAATGTCAAAAGCACTATCGGCTTCAATGACAACAATATCACTCAAAATTTCGATAGAACATTTTCTGAGAAAAAATTTTCTCAACAAAATTTTTTTTCCTAAAAATGTAAAAAGCGCTATCGCCTTCAATAACAAAAAAACATTCAAAATTTCGATAGTGAATTTTCTCAGCAAAAATTTTGTGAAGAAAAAATTTTTCCCAAAAATGTAAAAAGCCCTATCGGCTTCAATAACAACAATAACATTCAAAATTTCGATAGTAAATTTTCTGAGGAAAAATTGTCTGGAGAAAAAAATGTTTTCCAAACATGTGAAAATCGCTATCGGCTTCAATAACAACAATAACATTAAAAAATGCGACAGTTATTTTTCTGAGGAAAAATTTTCTGGAGAAAAAATTTTTTCCCAAAAATTTCAAAAGCACTATCGGCTTCAATAAAAACAATAACATTCATAATTTCGACAGTAAATTTTCGGAGGAAAAATTTTCTGAACAAAATTTTTTTCCCTAAGAATGTAAAAAGCGCTATCGGCTTCAATAACAACAAAAAGATTCAAAATTTCAATGGTCAATTTTCTGAGGAAAAATTTTCGGAAGAAAAAATTATTTACCAAAAATTTCAAAAGCACTATAGGCTTCAATAACAACAATAACATTAAAAAATTCGATAGTAAATTTTCTGACGAAAAATTTTCTGAAGCAACAATTTTTTCCCAAAAATGTCAAAAGCACTATCGGCTTCAATCACAACAATAACATTAAAAAATTCGACAGTAAATTTTCTGAGGAAAAATTTTCTGAAGAAAAATTTTTTTCCCAAAAATGTCAAAAGCACTATCGGCTTCAATAATCTGGATCGAAAAACTCGTCCAGCGTTCGAGATCGGGTGAAAGTATTGTCCAAACGTGTCGTTGGACGGAAATCTTAAAAGTCACAACATTTTTTTTCAAATATAGCCCTAAAGAAAATGACGAGATGAAACTTTTATCTATTTGCTGTTTTTTTTAACGGGTCATTTTTTTCAATAATAATGACGAAAAACTAAAAAAAACATTTGGCAATCTATTCATTGAAAAATGACGGAAATTCCACTTTAAAGCTTCCCCGATACTTTTTGTCGGTAAAAATGAACAAATGGGTTACCGATCTGTCTCAATTTGCAATTAAAAATCATTGGATAATGATCGATTTCCAGTTTTTTCTTTAGTTTTTAGGCATCACTGGGGTATATTTCGCGCGCAAATCAAAGTTTCAAACAATTCCAATAATATTTGCCCAACTCACGATAATTTATTTCTTAAGAAGTAATTGAATTTGGGGAAGTTTTTTTTCAGTTTTTCGTCGTTATTATTAAAAATAATGATCCGTTGAAAAAAAACAGACGAAAGAAAAAAGTTCCGTGTGATCATTTTCTACAAGGCTATATTTGAGAAAAAAAGTAATGTTGTGACTTTTAAGATTTCTGCCCAACGACACCTTTGGACAATCCTTTCACCCGATCTCGAACGCTGGACGAGTTTTTCGATCAAGACAGTCAATTACTGTCGGTTTTCAATTTATTTTCGCTCAGAAAATACAAGCATAAGACATCAAACAAAACTTAAAAACATTGGTTACAACTAAAAAAAGAATGCGCTAGTTTTCAGCTTTGTTTTCCTGCCCGTCCTCGACATGTATCTGTTCTTTTTGTTCTCGCAAACGCTCAGGCTCGAGACGGAAGACGATCGAGTTTTTTGCGCGCTCAGTTCAACCTACGTTCGCTTGCTCATTTTTTGCTTAAATAATCTAGAAATTTCCAAAAAACTTCTTTTGACCCTGATGAAGAACTTCTCCCCGTAAAGTTGTTTGAACTTGAAAATTCCCTTCATACTTTTTTCCGTCGAACGTGAAAAAGCATGGTATTAAACAGCTATTGAAAAATATCGACATATTGTTGAACAAATAACTTTTTTATGCACACGAGTTTTTTTAGAAAAAAAATTAAATTCCTCTCGTGGAAATTTGCAGTTTATATTTTATTTCTCACAAACTTGAAATCGGACAAAAAAATTTTCTACACAAAAATTGTGCTCTCCATTGAGCTCCATGTGCTCATATTTTTTTTCAAATTTCAATGTCAGATAATTTACAGCGTCACTTTATCCCGAATGGGAGGAAGGAATACAAAGTCGAACGTGCTGTCGGTTATTGCATCCGGACTCTCAAATATAGATCGAGGATCCAAATGTGAATCACCGTTTCTCTATGCGGTATGTATATATATTGATTTTTTGTACAGAAAATGTGAGTATGATATAAAGTAAGCCACTTGCACGAACCATATAATACATAATTTTCATATATATACAAGAGAAACGACTGCTCCACACTTGGGGTCCGATCTACATTTGGTTCCTCTACCTCACTAATTGGTTCAAAATTGAATTAATTTCAAAAATATATATTTTTTTAATTCACCTCTTTTCTTGAAAAGTTTGGCGAATCATCATTTTGTTGAAAATTCAACAATTAAGTGTCACCATGCAAGAACAAGACCTAGATTTATGTGAGCGCGGCAGAGTTCGCACCTGGCGACCGAAAATTCAAATTGGATATTTTGAATTTTGAAACACATATTTTCATGAAAAATTATATTTCGCATCATTTTCTCGTCTACAAGAAAATCGCATTCTTGTACTTTTTTCACCGTTGCAAAAATTGAGTTTTTTTCAAAAGTCAATTTTTGTCTTAACACTTGCTCAAATCCACAGTTTTTGGAACTTCTTTATAAAATTTGAAAGAAATATTCCCTATGGTATTCTTGCTGTTACAGTAAGAGATTAAACTTTTTATGGTTATTGATAACAGTATAAAAAAGTATTTTTTAAGCTATTGTATAATTGATTTCACAAAATCTTTGAGCTTTTCGTTTATGGTGGAAAGTTTGAACTAACAAAAACTTCTTGTAACGAAAATATTCAAAATTGTGTAGAGAAGTTTGCTGTCAAGGCTTTTTCAAATTAAATTAATAGATAAAAAATTGCACATGCTGAACTTCAAGCGCGCGACTGATCTTCCATGCATGTATTATGCCGAGCGGAACGTATGGGTCGCATCGAAGCGCGCGCCTGTCGAGAATTGCCTCTAAGTGCAAAATGTTTGCAATTTTTTTTCGCAATATTTTTGCAAACAAAAAATCATAAAAATTGCATAAGAAAGCAAATTGTAACAGATGATTGGACAAATTTTCAAAATTTTGCAATGATTCCTACCCTTGCAAAAATGGGACATGGTAAGAAAAAGTGCATATATGACTAATATAATACATTGTTTCACATGGGGAAAGACGCTTGAATAGTCACTTTGAGGGATAACTAAAACTGACCAATATATGAATTTGACACTTAAATTATTGATAACATTCCTTGAGGCAAATATCGGCAGACTTCTTCAAGTTCTTAAAGTATCTTTTGATATCAATCGAAACATCTGATGAAATTTTAAACGTGATCTTATAGAATACTTTAGCAAACGTGGATAATGAGTAAATTTTAGAAGCGCTAATCCCAAAGTTTACATTGACGTGACAAGCGTTCCTGATTCGGAAGGCAACTTCCGACCTAAAATTGGCGTATCATTTGGCAAAAACCGTCCCCTGAACGTCTCACAAGCAGTTCCAGGACGCCAAAAAAACAACGCGGTTAAAATCAATACGACCATGGAAGTCACTCAAAGGGCCACATGCGCTCCAATCCGACAGCTTAAAATTATTACAGATTCCAATTTTCTCAACGACAGCGCAACCGCCTGCAGGCTGAAATGAGGAATAAACGACTATGAAACAGCGACACGAAAGCCCTTCGTAGAGAAAAAAGAATTCTTAGCACAAAAATCCACTTTAGAACTCTTACTGGTGACATGGACTTATGTTCCTTGCCACCAATGTATAGATGTAAACGAAGAAGCACATGAAGTTGCAAAAGGAGAAATAGAGAAAGATTCCTTACGAGAAAACAGCACCTTTCACACAGAAATGTCAATTTTTCATTACAAGGACTCTACATCTTCGTAACAAGTCATAGTATATATCAGTTCACCTCAGGTGGACCACGGAGACAGCAATGTCGAGGAGATTCACAAAGTTCATTCTAAGGATTGAGAAAAATCATTAAACAAGTTTATTGAATCCTCTACAGAGCAAAAATTCTGGTTTAGTGATAATAGAAGTATTTATTCCGTTATTCAGATTCCTTGCAGTCATGTTTCTGAAAGGAAAAATTATTGGGAACTTTTGGAAGAATTGAAAAAACAAGATCTCTACGAAGAATTTGATGATGACAAATTCACTCTTTGAGTGAACAGCTTCCTTGAGGCTTCTATAGAATATAAAAAATCACTGCAGGAGGCCGACAACTTACATAAACTATATTAACCGGCAGTCCATACAACCTCAGACTGCAGCAAGGTGGTAGCAACGCAGCAACAGAGTAGCGTGCATTATACCTTGCATCAAAATTGACCTCAGCTGTTTAAAATCTGAACCTTGAAGTACCCCATACAGTCCGATTGAGCGTCTTGTCAACAAGACCATTGGGAAAGCTGACCTTAGAAGGGGCAAGTCCTATTCACCCATAACGGTCGATACAAGACGTATTTTCTCTTTTTCGAAGAACTCGACTAGAAAGACGTGATTGCTTGTCTAAGGAAGCTTTGCTTCGCTCTAGAAAAACATGAACAGAAAACATAGCGTTTGACCAATTCAGGAGATTTGCTTGGTTCGCTGCCCCAAGACAAAATGCAAAGTATAGGCGCGTCCGAGTATAATTCACATGGCTTGACCTGCGGGACCAAATAAACAAACTTACAGTGTTACGTGACACTATAGGAAAACTCCCTACTACCCCGGGTGGGAAGCGGCATATACTAAGTATGCAGGAGAACTTCAGTTAGTATTGCATAGCGGTACCCATTTCAGATGCTAAAACTACTTTCATCGCGCATGCCGTTGGTACTCATCTCTTTTCTTCGCACCATGCTCCGAAGTTTTTACTGAGTGATCGAGGGGGCGCATTCATAAATAAAGTACTACAGATAATAGCAAAACTTTTCAACTTAAATCAACGGAAGACTTCCGGGTATCGCCGTCAAACGAATGGATCCATGGAGGGAAGCCATATAGTTGAAACAGATTATATAAAACATCACGCAGACGATCATGACGACCATTTTTCATGTGTGCGTACAGCACATTGGTTCATGAAGTAACGGAGTTTACTCCCTACGAATTAGTTTTCAAAAGAGACGCACGGGTACCCACCTCCTTTTCGTCTGGAGGCTACCTGGAAACCTATGGAACCTGTTCTCACGATGCAAAGGAGATAGCAAAGAAGGATACTGATAAAAAAGCTAGGCCGCTAAACGCGAAAGTGAATGATCTAGTATACGTGGTGAAAGATGTATGCAATGAAAATCTCGATGCTTGAGGTCATGCTTCATGCAAGATCGTACAACTACCCGATAATCATAGTGTAATTCTCGAAAGTAGAGATGGCTCGCGATTTATGAAACATGCCGACACTGTTGAGTTAGTTAAGATTTCAGCCGATTGAAAGAATGCAAGCAAAGTATGATTTTCTTTGATGTACATAATGCAACTGTCTAATTATATTCAGGAATCAACGAAAAGTTAGGCCAACCTCAGAGTAATCTGTGAAACAAGGTAAACACAGGAATTAAAATCAAAGCTAGAAAAGGAAGGAAAAATTTAAAATATATAAATTCAAATAAATTCTATAAAGTCCAATATAACCCAAGAATTATCTTGTTTCAAGATAATTTCGGGGTAGTGAACCGCTCAAATGTTTTTTCTTCTCTCTGTAATTTTCCCTTATTTATTCAAGGGGTGACAACATTCACTACAAAATAACTTCGACTGTTATTTCCATGTATACTGTAATAAAAGCATACAGAATCATTCATTGCGAAATAATTCTGGAGTGGGGAGAGTACAGAAAATCAAACATAATTTACAGGGTAAGAAAATTAAAGCAGAATTTTTCAATTGTGTAAAATGTACGGCAAGTGTCTTTGAATCCTTCTATGTCATGTATATGCAGCGACCGGTATTTGGCAGGACGGACATCTGCACAGAATCACTGCCCTTAAAAGGAGTACCGGAATCTACTACGAGAAGAAGGGAATCATGAGAGGGAGTGTCAGTGTCTGAAGACTCACTATTTTCACGGACATTCAAAAATATTCGGGACAATACTTTAGACCTTCTAGAAACATCGATGTATAGAAAATCATCAGAGATCACGTCCACAAAGAAATTTTCGTGAGGCTAGAATAACACATAGAATTTCAAATATGTGCGATTCTAGATGAAAGTTAATATTAATATTGAATCGCTTCTCCTGCAAACTCGTTAGTGATTACATTCAATATATTTGTTTCTGAAAAGTTTAAACCGGAAGTTTGACCTGTCTAAACCTTTCTCGAAACTTGTACCGGAAGTTTGTAGCCAATGTATAAACTGAAAGGGCTTCATATATTGGGTTGATATATTGCATTCTAGGTCTACAAAGTGGAGACTTACATCACTGACCGAGACATGGATTCATGAAAGATGCCTACCTTTTCAACTGATAGTAATGAATGTTTCTGCCGGGCTACTGCTGGCAATGCCGATTTTTACCTAACTGCCTAAAGACAATGCAGATTTCCACCATACAGGCCGATGGATTTTCACATCAGCGGCAGATGGTTATGAATATTTTCACCTTAACGACTTACGGTTCCTGTCGTCCAACTGTTTCACCGACTGATGGTAAATGACTGGTGACGCTAACAGTCAGTCTCTGCTGGAACTAAGTAGTAGTGTCTCCGAACCGGCCTAGCTTAACTACTGAAATCCTGACGGAAAATCCTCTCTATATGAATCAATTTGCCTCTTAAAAGGGCAGATTTACCGTAGAAACTATCTATGCGTTTACCTCAGACATTAATAATACAAGGCGAAACGTAAAGTAGCAACTGCAGCGTCTTTATACATAGATGGGGCACTTAGCGACATCTCAATGAAATCCATATACGGCTCTGCTTAGACACACGATGTTAGTGACATGGTAAACAGCTGAATGCACTCCATGTTGAAAAGCAGAACGGTGCATACCTTGCTACATGGTAATGAAGTGACGGCCAAAGTTTCAAGGGGATGCCCACAGGTAGGAGTTTTTTCATCCACCCAGTTGGCGCTTGTCATTGTTGATCTGATTCGTGTTTTTACACTCAAGGCTATGTAGATGACCCGGCGATCATGGTAATAGAAAAGCATGAGGGCACCTTCGTGGAACTTATGCCGTTAGCGCTCAGCATAGCAAGAGAAATGGTGCAAAGACCGTTGTTTATGTGTTAGCCCATATAAGACAGAACTCATGAATTTTACCGGAAGAAGGAAGCTTCCTGTCCTTAGAAATATTATGTTCTACGGTAGAGATGCAGAATATTCAAAACCAAAACAGTATTCAGGAGTAACATTTCACCCTAAATAACCTTGGAAACTCCATCTTGACACAGTGGTGAAAAAAGGTAAGATGCAGATGCGCGATAGGACAAACTTGGGGCTTGAAACCCAGGATTACTTACTGGTTATAAGCAATGATAATCAGACCCACAATGGCATGTGTATGAACGATATGATTGCCAACGACTGAACTAATCAGTACTACTAAACAACTAAAAAGCCTTCGAAGGGTTTTCTGCTTGACAATCACTGGTGCTATGAAAATAACACCATCAGCAGGTCTCGAGGTCATTTTAGACATCCCGCTGTTACACCTTTTCGTATGAAAGATTGCGGCGGCGCGGCGGAAGTCTATAGACTTCTAGTAGGGGGCAACGTTAATGATGTTGTGGTAAAAGATTTATATGGTATCGCTTCTTCTTTTCGATGTGTATTGTAAATAATAAAATTGAAGTAGGAAAAAAAATTCTACATAATATCGACCATTCTTAATCAAATGTGATTATATTTTTGTAGTATAGCATAAACAGATTTAGAAATAATAGATATAGTATATAATTTTAATGTTCTTCTGATAAAATTACAAATAACATGTGTGATACATTGTTTACCTATTTTATCTGAAAGACAGCAACAAAATATATAATCACATAAATTTGACCAAAAAGTAAAATCCCTGTTGTTTTGTAATTTAGGAATAAACAACTTACGAAACACAAATTTTCCTATTTTTAGTTATTTGCTAATTCACTGAAAATAACGAAATTTCAGAAAATATAAAGCAGTCGATTTTCTGTTGATTGGAAAAGGGGGCAGGTTTTTTTTAAATTTTCAATTATTGATAAGATAAGTCCTTTATAAAGGAGTATAGGCAAGAGTACTAACGTTGAGAAGCGCTTGAATATGCTAACGACGCAATCATAGATGCCGTCGCGCGCTTTATTATGAACTTGATGTTTACGCCAATGTTTGATGAATTGATCTAGAAACTTTCATGAAACTTTCTTTAATAGAAAGAAACAATTACTGAAAATTACAAGTAATACTGAAATAATATCAATAATTATTACTAATGCATTTCAAATTAATATCGTGTTCGTTTTTGAAAATTAAAAATTTTTGGCCCACTCACTAGATGCCTCACGTATTGCACTTAATCCATTTGATGAATGTAATTTGAAAATTGCAATCCCATTCTCACAAATTTTTTGAATTATATTATAAAAACATAGTTCACTACGTATTGAAGGAGATTTAAACAATAGTACATTGTACAATAAGTTGGGTGGCGGAAGATTTACCATAAGCATGTTGTTTGGATCTTGTTCTGTCAACTTTTTGTTCATGGTGCATCTTCTGATCCCCAGTGAGTGTTGCATATTATTATTTACAACAAGTGTAAGGAAAATTCGATATTTGGCGTCCGTAATATATTCGTACGCGATGTCGCCCGTCAGCTGGTTGGGTATGACACTTATCATCTATCACTTTTATGCTGACCTTTGCAAAATTTTCTTTCAAAATCAGCACTTTTCTCTTCAACAATCAATAACGGCTAGGCTGCAATATAATAGGATATAATATATTGCTCCTAATTGCGGAAAGGCCCGTCATTACGTCAAAGTGTCGCGTCGGTCAAAGTCAAACCCAACTGGCCAGGGGCATCTTTACTTTCAAGCGAAAGATATTATATTCCCTGCTTATTGCAGCCAGGCCCCAAACAATAAAGTTCTTTTCACTCGAGAAAGGCAAAGGCCCGACCAGCGACACGCGTACGAGAAGACTGGAGGTGTTGAGGGCCCTAGAAATCGAGTATAAATCGCAAAAATAAGATTCAGGTCAAACGGTGATGCTATTTGGTCTGATTTTTTGTATACACACTCTAAAAAATATAAAGACTCTCGATAAAGGTCGTTTTTTCGAAAAAAAATGTATTATAAAATTAGTTTTTCCTTATTTCAAAGAAAATGATTTGTGAACTAATTGATGCTCTATTCGATTTCAGAAAAGGAAAACCAAATGCGGCGATATTGCGATCCATTCTCGTTAGAGTAAATGATCAGAACGAGTGTGTAGGTGCCTACAAATCGAAGTTTCCAGTTACGAAACAACATATTTGTGCTACTGCTACTAAAATAAGACCATATAGTGCGGGCAATCATGGCAATTTGTTGATAGTCCAGAATCAACTGGTTGGCCTTTTTATTTATAGAGGAGAGAATCCAGGTCCTGATCTTTTTGTTAGAGTAGGATATCTTACACTTAGAAACTGGATCTTTATACAAGAAAAAAATATACTGACGGAGCTCGAGCACGAGAAGGCGATGGGCAATATGCAGGTAGTACCATACCAAGGGGCGCACAGTCTTGCAGGACCATCCTTACCGCGTTTGAGCAATAGTCGTGATATAGTACCGTACAAGGAGCATGTTATATACGCACCAAGTTAGTTGCATCACCTGCTGACATGCGTCTAAATCTAGCGGAAATGGTTCACGCGGAATACACAAGTTTATTTTTAAATATCATATTTAAATATACATTTCACTTCATGTCTTACATAACTTCCAAAAATGTAATACATTAAATCATTACTATTTTGTTATTACAGGCTAATTCTTTATACCCAAAATTATGACTCAACAATCTTTTTCATTCAAGAATTTATATTAAAAAAATTCTAATTCAAAATTTTTTTCTTGTTGATAGTCACACTAAAAGGACATCTGACCTAAATTTTTCCACATTACCTAGGTTTCGTTACTAGAATTAGAATTTTATTATACTGTTTTTCAGCATCCAGCAGAAGTCTGCCATCATATGTTCATCTTATCGTCCTTGATACCAACGCTCCTATGTCTTGATATTCTGATGGAATCGCTCTCTCTCTGCTCCTCACTGAAATCTCCGCAGTTGCTTGGAAGGTAATCCAAATGTGCATGAAGAAAATGCAATTTGAGATTCATCAAACAACCTAGTTTCCTGAAGTTTTCAACCATAGTAGACACTATCTCCCTGTAATATTTACTCCAGTTGTTACCTAGAAAGTGTTGTACAACTTTCTTGAAACTGACCCATGCCGCCTTTTCGAAATCATTCATTACTTCCATAAATTTCTCATCCTTCATTATTGTGCAAACTTATGGACCATCCAAAATACCTTCTTTCAGTTTATTATCATGAATAGCCAGGAATTTATGACCCAAATAAGCAAAGCATTGACCTTCTTTGTCTGGTGCTTCAACGAATTGTTTCATCAATCCAAGCATTATATGAAGGGGCTGCAGAAGGATTTTTGCAGGATCGACAAGTGGTTCGTTTATCACATTGTGTTATAATGAGCTTAATGAGCTTGATGAGCTTATAATGATTTTTCCTATCTCTACTATTCCAGAGACACAAATAGCATGGGAATTTAGTGTAGCCCGATTGTTGCCCAAGAATCATAGACAGAATCTTCAGGTCCCCACAAATCTGCCAGTTATGGTCTTCATACTTAATTTTCTTCAAAACTGCTTTGATATTAACATATTCTTCTTTCAATACTGATGACTGCGCTACTACTATCGGTGCATGTCTGTTCGTATTATGGAGCAACACTGCCTTCAGTCTGCGTTTTGATGAATCTATAAACAGCCTCCATTCTTCAGCTTTGTACGAATTTGTCTTTAGTTTATTTATTAAGCCTTTTACATCGATACAATAAAGTAGATCTGCATCCCGCCAGAAATACTTTCTGAACTCCGTATCTCTATCTCGGTAGAAAGAGACTTTCGTTTGACCAGATAGCAAGTTCTTCTTTTTCAACCTTGACTGGCTAGTAACTCGGCTCTATCTTTCGATAACCCTAAGTCCCAAATTAAATCATTAAGATCTTGTTGTGAGAAGGTTTGTGTACAGAATGGTTAGATGGAATGTAATCCTCATCATCTATAGAACTTCTTACATCATCCGTTTCGTAACATCTCTCGTACTCTTGTTCTGAATAGTCTTCACTTTCCACGTCACTGATAGATGTAATGATTTCAGATTCAACTTCTGCTACATTCTCATCATTATCAGATAGAAGCGTCGGCTTTGTTACGCTGGAAACATTTGCGTAAACTATTTGAGAAATATTGCTCATATCACAAAATATTCCTATATATATATATATATATATTAGTACCATCGATTAATTAAATAATTAAATAATACTAAAAACATCATTTCTTGAATTCGTCTCTGAAGTCCATGAATTTGAATAATAATTGAAACAAATTTTTATTTTACCTTCTTACAATTAAAATATAGTGCATATTTAGGTAAAATTAATATGTGTAATATATTAAATTCAACTTAAAACGCTTTAAATTCCTAAATATTCAAGTAAAAATATTACCTTTTTAACAAGATAGATGAATTTTTAACCAAATATTTACATTTTCAACCAAACAGATTAATTTTCGACCAAAAAAAATAAGATTTTAAAACAAAATACATGAATTTAGAACTAAAAAAGAGCAGTTTCCAATCAGAAGTGGAATAGTTAAATTTTCAGTTAAAAAATTAATTTTCCACCAGAAAAAATTGCGACCACAGTGACGAATTTAATTTTGAACTAAAAAAGACCAATTTTCAACCAAATAGTTGAATTTTGAACTAAAAAAGATCAATTTTCAACCAAAAATGGAACAGTTAAATTTTCAGTTAAAAAATTAATTTTCAACCAAACTGATTAATTTTCAACTAAAATGATGAATCTTCAATTGGAATAGTTAGTTACATTTGCAGTTAAAAAAATCATCACGAAGAAGAAACTGATTTTAAAAAAATAGTTACTATACTATCCAACTCTACTCCACTAGTTTTTTTGTTGTTGTAAATTTAACTTCTTGCAAAGTCGAAAACTTTAAATTTTCTCTTTCGCTTAATTTAAATTTCATTCTTTTCCAAGCCCGAATCTTTTTTATTTGAACGCTTCCAAAGTGATATTTTATACTTTTTAATGTAATTAAATCAAATTTACAGTTTTAAAACTCCTTCAATTTGATATATAATTCCTTTTTGAATGATATTCTATTAAAAATATATTGCCAATTAAGGCTTTCATTGGTAAATTATGCAAATTTGAAACAGTACGAATGGGATATCCATTTGTTCGCTTTTTAATAATTGAATTTGAAATTATTCGATTTCGGAAATTTTTAACATTAAAATTTTCAACCAATAAGTGTTACAAATCAAAATGGTACAATTTTGAAAGATTTTTCTTCAGAAAGACGAAAATGTCGTACAATCCGAAGCTTAGAAAATGAAGAATGGATGAATATAAAGTATATATTTCGGTGCTATTTTTAAAAGGAAAGTAAAGAAATAGTAGTATTAGTATTAGTAGCATTAGTGGTATTTTAAAAAAATAGTGGCAAAATAATGGCATCGCTCAATAAGTGTCAAATAGTGTCAATAGTGGCGTGAGTCCGAGCACTGCGTTATTTAAAAGAGAATAAAACTCTTGGAATAATCTGGTGAGATTCTCAAATACCTATCTTTTTGACAGACGAAGAGATTGAAACAGTTTTCAGCGCCGAGGAAAGTATCATCGTCGAGAATCTCGATTGCGGTCATCCAGTTTGGATTGTAGTCCCTTGCGATTTCCTCAAAGCTGCCCTCCATTGTTTTGTATTGAAGAAGAGTGAGGGATCTCATAAGATCACCAACGAGGACAAAGTCACCTTTTGTTTTCAAAAAGAGGGCGATGATATTGTTAAAGTGACTGCATTCAAGTCTTAATTCTTTCTCGGCTGTCCACTCGAATAATCTTACGGTACTGTTTATGCTCGCCAGGAGTTTCCCATTAAATTCTACTAGGGAATAACAAGCGCCCTTGATTTCCTTTTCCGCAACCTGGTTCAACTTTCCGTCGCTCCATTGATAGAGCAGAATCCTATTGGCAAGAATAAATAAAATGAATATAATTTCTGAAGGTTGTATCTCCTAAACTATATGAGATAACAATTTTTTTTTTCAACTTTACGGGGAATAAAATGCACTTTTTTATAGCAAATTTAAAGTAACATGCTCAGCAGTGGAGCAATATTCAAGAAACTGATAAAAACTGCGATTTTTCACACTTTTTACAAAATTTTGAAAAAACGAAAGGTGCAAACCCTTTTAAATTGTATTCAATCCAAGTTCACTCCTTTTTTAGTGACGTTTATGAATTTTTATGATAATTCATGATTTGTCCGATTTCGCTTTACTGAATATTTTTTTATATTTTCCTGTATTTTTTTTAGTTTCATACAATTATTTTCCATTCATGCGGTTGATTTTATTTTCGTTTCTTCGTTCGATTTTCGAAGTTTGTTGTATAACTTCGATTTTAACCTGTGATACCGGTGAAAATTGAAAAATTGCTTGAATCCTTTTTTGACAAACGGCTTTGAATTTCTACCAAATAGTTAGTTAGTTTATCAAATAGTCTATTTTTATTTCGTTATCGTTTCATAAATGATGTAAACGTCTCGTCCGATTTCAGGGCTCGGATCGTCAAGGCTTAAAAAAAGATCGCATTAGTCGCAAAAAATTTCGAAAACCCAAATGTCTTCTAGAACTTGCCTTACTATAGAAATTAATTTCCTGTTGTGTTGTGGTAATTTTGAAATTTTGGTAACTTCAGGGTTTTCAAATTGTCCATTTAAAGTTCTAAGTTTTTGTAAAATAAAATGCTTGCAAGTTCTCAGAACGGCAGAAACTGTAATTGAAGGCCGGGATGCAAGAACCGGGCGAGCGCTCGAAAACGTGAAAAAGTATTGTCCAATCGTCTTGTAATATCCTTCACGTCCATGCACTTTTTCATGCAAGCTCTCGTGTTTCTATGGCTTCTTATGTCTCTTCGGATTAATGTCTCATTCACAGATTGTAACCATTCTTTCAGTGGTCTACCTCTGGGCATTATGCCATTTACTTTACCTTCATACACTTGAATGGTCAGTTATTCATCTTTCATTCTTTCAACATGTCTGAGCCATCTTAACTTATTTCTTTCCCATATCTCAACTAGTGTCTCTCCTGCAGCACATTCTTCGAAGATTATCTCGTTTCGGACTTTGTCCATCAGTGTTTTCTTGCATATTATGCGCAGAGGTTTCATGTCAATCACGTTAATTTGACTCTTGTCTTTTTCTTGATATGTCCTTGTTTCGCTGTCATGTGATATAGTCAGTACAAATATAGAATTATGTATAGCCATTCTAGCTTTTTTCACATGTTTTTATTTCGGAAAATTCACCCTGCTCTACCGATAACCTTATTATCCTAATTTATGCGCCTATCTAACTCTATATCTATTTTTCCGTCGTTAGTGAATAGGCTACCCAGATATACGTATTTGTCAACTTGCTCTAATGTCTCATCGTTAAGGACATTGTTGCACATTGTTTTCTCACTTTTTCCTTCAAACACCATGATTTTTGTTTTATTCACGTTATTTTTTAGGCCTATGTTCTTCATGCTTTTATTACGTTTATTTAGCATTCTTTGCAAGTCCTCGATTGATTCTGCCAAATTAATCTTGTCATCTACGAAAGCTAACCCACGTATCCTTACTGTCTCGAGATCTAGACCTTCTTCGTCGAAGAGGGCTATTCTTAGACACTTATCTATAAATATGATAAATAGCCATGAGGACATAACGCATCCTTGTCTAACACCTTGCACAATATCAAACCAGTCACTTAGTTTTCCAGTAACCCTCACACTCGCTTCACTGCCTGTATATATTATCTTTATTGCCTGTAGGAGCCATCCATTGACTTCGTACCCTTGGAGGACTTCCCAAAGTTTATTTCTATCCACCATGTCAAATGCTTTTCCTAGGTCAACAGATGCACATAAAACATTCTTCCCTATTCTCCAGCTCCTTTCTGTGATCCTCATATCTTTACTTCTGTAATTCTTATTACCTTACTTATAAGTATTTTTGAGTATATTTTACTTATAGTACTTAATCAGCTGATACCTCTTTAATTTTTGCAGTTGCTTTTATCTCCCTATCTTTTGTATATTTGTATGATATTGCTTTTCTCCAATCGTCTGGGACTTCTCCCGTCTCAATGCATACGTTTATCATTTCGCAAAACCTGTGAGTTAAGTACTCGTCACCGTATTTAAGCATTTTCGCACTAACACTGTCCACACCAGCACACGGGGAAAAAAGGCTAATCAGCCTGAACATCCAGAGTATCAGACTGCCTATATTTGAGTTTTAACTATGGGGCAGCCCCCTAGATCGTGTAGTGTACCATCCGCGGAGTGTCAACATTTGACGGTAGCTTCACTATCCCAGAGTGTAAAGTTGACCATTATGGAGTTTAAACCTGATTATCTTCGGAATTTTAGCTTGATTGAATCGGAATATTAACTTAATCATATCAGAGGGTCAACTTTATTATGTTTTGTCCTTCTCATACCTACATATACGTTCACAAGAGTAAGAAAGACGATAGACGGACATTTAAATTAATAAATGAAACCTGAAAATTTATATAAAATCCATAATTTCTTAAAGCATCTTCATGATTGTTGAATGAACGATGCATCAGACATAATTGCATATGCATAAAAACTTTGACAACAGATCAGTTTGAGCACGAGAGGCTAAGGAAACGGCGTCACTGCACTGAATTGAAACATTTTTAACACTGGAAAATTGAGAAAGCAATATAAATGCGTGTCACAAATCTTGCGAGTCTTGTTTCTTTATTAACGAATTACGAAATTTCGAGCACGTTTTCGATCGAAAATGTTGAGAATAAGCACTGTGTCCTGGATCCCTCGGATGTATCGAATTTGACGTTCAAGATCAGAACGAAAACCACTCAAGCCGCTCTCCAGCATGTTCGCCACATTTTATTCACTCTCGGCACATGTTTGAAGTATCAACAAAAAGTTTTAATTAATTAAAAGTTTTTTGTAACAGGGAAAACGTAACACATGACGTCAGTCGCTTAAAAAATGCGTTTCTGGTGTCGGGAGTGTTCGCTCGGTGTTCGATAGAGGTCGCGACGCCGCCAATTCTGTTTCACATTCTGAAGTGTCGATTTGACTATACTCATAGTAAGTCTAAGTCACTCGCGGATGTTCAAACAGACTATATAATTATGGTCTGTCTGACTACGAAGAAAAAATTGTGGATGGTACTTGGTACTATGTAAAAGATGGAACTGACCATCTAAATTTTGACACTTCAATTTTAACTATACGTTTTTCTCCGTGCAGCCTTACCGTTTTTCAAGTTTTTAATTATATCTCCATCATTAGCGACACAGAATTTTTTAATTTGTTTTTCTAATGTATTATGTTCTATGTCGCAGTTCTGTTGCCCTATATCTTCACCTCATAATAATTCTTTCGAAGAGTCTTGTAGAGCGTTTACTGTTCCGTCTGTATCAGTAGTATAAACGTTTATTCTTCAGCCTGTTGGCCTTAAAAAATTGACTTGCTTACACTTTCCTTTTTTACACAATTTTCTGTAATGTTCACTGCACCACTATTGTAATCTCGGTTCAGTGAATTTTACATATCTTACAGTATTTAATACTAGGCAATAGAGGTTTGATTTACTAAAGGATTACCGTTAAATTCACCTTAACTTCACTGTCAAATTTACGAAATGCTAAGTGATTTTTGACATTTTCACACCCTCATTAAGAGCAGTTTTTACTGTTATGGTTACAAGAAACACTTGACATTTCTTGACAAGTAAATATAACATTTATTTTTTCTGCGAGTAATAAGTGAAGTTAAATCTTCGAAAAAATCGTAACATATACGTGTTTGATATCAAATTAATCAGTGATGGACAAAAAAGTATAATATGTAATCAGATTTCGACTTTAGCTAATCATTAAAGAACGCTAATTAGCATTGGCGCGTCAGAGTGGCAAAAGAACGCTCTCGCGAGCTGTCCGTTTCACTAGCGCACATGTGTCGCATTCCTCGGAAAACCCGAGGCGAGAAACAGGCCCAGTCAGGTAGCACCTCCACAACGGAAAATCAATATTTTTTTTATGCCAGAATTTTGGGCTAATTATGGTATAATTTTGGGCGGTAATGCCGATTTTTGGGCTCTTGTATTTTTCTCAAAAAAAAAAAAAAAATTTTGGGTGGAGGTGCGGACTGCACGCGCGGCTAGCACCTCCCGCAGATAAAAACCTTAAAATTTTAAAATCTAATCATTCCAGAATTTCAAGCCATTTTCGGGCTCTTGATATACAAAAAAACCAATTTCGAAAAAACAATCCCTACCATTGACAACCAACCCTCAATTTTGATAAACAATGTTTGAACAAAACAAACTACTCCAGAATTTCGGGCTATTTTCGGGCTCTTGAAATACCCGAAAAAAAATTCGAAAAAACAACCCCTGTCACTGACAACCAACCCTGAATTTTGAAAAATAATTTTTGGACAAAACAAAATACTCCAAAATTTCGGACTATTTTCGGGCTCTTGAGATACCCAAAAAGAAAATTTAAAAACAACCCCTCTCACTGACAACCAACCCTCAATTTTGAAAAATAATTTTTGGACGAAACAAAATACTCCAGAATTTCGGGCTACTTTCGAGCTCTTGAGATACCCAAAAACAAATTTCGAAAAAACAACCCCTGTCACTGACAACCAACACTCAATTTGAAAAAATAATTTTTGGACAAAACAAAATACTCCATAATTTCGGGGTATTTTCGGGCTCTTGAGATACCCAAAAATAAATTTCGAAAAAAAACCCCTGTCACTGACAACCAACCCTCAATTTAAAAAATAATTTTTGTTCAAACAAAATACTCCAGAATTTCAGGCTATTTTCGGGCTCTTGAAATACCCAAAAACGAATTTCGAAAAAACAACCCCTGTCACTGACAACAAACCCTCAATTTTGAAAAATGGTTTTTGGAAAAAACAAATTACTCTAGAATTTCAGGCTATTTTCGGGCTCTTGAAATACCAAAAAACAAATATCGAAAAAACAACCCCTGTCACTGAAAACCAACCCTCAATTTAAAAAAATAATTTTTGGACTAAACAAAATACTCCATAATTTCGGGGTATTTTCGGGGTCTTGAGATTCCCAAAAATAAATTTCGAAAAAACAACCCCTGTCACTGACAACCAACCCTCAATTTTGAAAATTGGTTTTTGGAAAAAAAAAATTACTCTAGAATTTCGGGCTAATTTCGGGCTCTTGAAATACCCAAAGACAAATATCGAAAAAACAACCCCTGTCACTGACAACCAACCCTCAATTTTGAAAAATAATTTTTGGACAAAACAAAATACTCCAAAATTTCGGGCTATTTTCGGGCTCTTGAGATACCCAAAAACAAATTTCGATAAAAACAACCCCTGTCACTGGAAACCAACCCTCAATTTTGAAAAATAATTTTTGGACAAAACAAAATACTCCAGAATTTAGGGCTATTTGCGAGCTCTTGAGATACCCAAAAAAAAATTTCGAAAAAACAACCCCTGTCACTGAAAACCAACACTCGATTTAAAAAAATAATTTTTGGACAAAACAAAATACTCCATAATTTCGGGGTATTTTCGGGCTCTTGAGATACCCAAAAAGAAATTTCGAAAAAACAACCCCTGCCACTGACAACCAAACCTCAATTTAAAAAATAATTTTTGTTCAAACAAAATACTCCAGAATTTCGGGCTATTTTCGGTCTCTTAAAATACCCAAAAGCAAATTTCGAAAAAACAACTCCTGTCACTGACAACCAACCCTCAATTTTGAAAAATAATTTCTGGACAAAACAAAATACTCCAAAATTTCGGGCTATTTTCGGGCTCTTGAGATACCCGAAAAGAAAATTTAAAAAACAACCCCTCTCACGGACAACCAACCCTCAATTTTGAAAAATAATGTTTGGACAAAACAAAATACTCCAGAATTTCGGGCTCTTGAGATACCCAAAAAGAAATTTCGAAAAAACAACCCCTGTCGCTGACAACCAACCCTCAATTTAAAAAATAATTTTTGTTCAAACAAAATACTCCAGAATTTCGGGCTATTTGCGAGCTCTTGAGATACCCAAAAAGAAATTTCGAAAAAACAACCCCTGTCACTGAAAACCAGCACTCGATTTAAAAAAATAATTTTTGGACAAAACAAAATACTCCATAATTTCGGGGTATTTTCGGGCTCTTGAGATAAAACTTTAGTATTTTAAATTTTGTTTGTTTCCCAAATTCTGGGAGACACGACTTTCCTCTACTCAAGCACGCCCGCGTTCACTTAATTCGATAAACAAAATTACCTTTTCGCGAGAAGGAACAAAAATTGCATATTTTACAGTGTCAAACCGTACGATTTATATTGTGCCGCTACATCAGGTGTTGTTTGAGAACGTAAAGCTCACATTGTAAAATAACAATATCCGATACCGGGCTATGAAATGTAATTATTGATGTAAATATTGAATACTTTGCAGTTATCGATTCAATTTTTTAAAAATTGTTTTAAAAATTCTGCATTGTTTAAATGTAACTTTTGCATGTAAAATAAGACAGAAAAATGTAGTTTTTTGCAAATTCGCCAACATTCTTGACAGAATTCTGGTATATCTGGTATTTTTACCACATATCCGTAATTGTCTAAACAAATTCCTCCTGTTTTAATATTCTTTTTTTTTCGACAAAATTGACAAAAAATGTACACCTACTTGGAGTAGCATGAACGAATTAGTTTAAATAAAACATCAAAATAATCAATTCACTTTATTTTTTATTGTTTACATAATTTTTCATTTTTGAAATGTAACTTGTGACTGAAATAATACAGAAAAGTGGTTTTTTTGCAAATTGTTCAACAAATTTCATTAGCTCCTTTTATTTTCACGCTTTTTATTACTTATTCATAATTATTTAAACAATTTTCATTCTTGTCACTGAATTTTTCTTACTTTTCACTTCTCACTAATTTTCTGAAAATGGTAGAATTTCAATAAATGATGTGTTATTTTTTTGGGGGAAATATTTCAACCATAGAAAATTTCACTTTAAAAATTGAAAACAGTCCTGGATAGCACTAAAGTTTCCCTGAAAATTCCAATGGAAGTTTCGGAGCATTACGAAAAATGTTCCAAGAAGGATCTCGGATGTAGGTAAATGTCCGCGTATCAGACGACATTCGCAAGGAATTTTCGGGGAATGTTCTTGAGGAATTGATTAATTAGTAAATAATAGAACAACTTTTTTTGCAGAGATCTCATTTTTGGCACAACAAATGAAAATTGAAACAAATGTTAAGTGAGTAATGAAAAGTGTCAACATAAAAGGAGGTCATGAAGTCAAAAGTTATATTTTAACAAAGAAAAATTACTTAAACAATTAACAATGATGTGAATCGATTGTGTTGATCTTTGATTTAAAATAATTAGTTTATGTTACTTAGAGGCGTAAATTTTTGTTTTAAATAAATGGAAATTGTTTAAACAATTATAGATAAGTGGTCGTAATACCAGAAGTACCAAAATTCTTTTGAGTTTGTTGCAAAATTTAAAAAAAAACGCATTTTTCTGCCTTATTCCAGTCAAAAAATACATTTCAACAATAATTTATTGTTTGAATAATGCATTGTTTAAATGTACACCAGAAAAAAATCTTTCTTCATTCAACAAAATCGTTTTGTTGTCAGTATTGGGTTGATTTCAGAAATCATTTTGGTTAATTGAACACAATTTTGGTTCAGTTGACCTAATTCGTTTGCTTCAGTCAATCAGACTTTTTGGTTGAATTGTTTTGTTGATTTTAGAAAATATTTGATTGTTTCAACGAAATTCTTTGGTTGGATTTACCAAATAATTTAAAAGAGCATTTTACTAGAATCAAGCAAAAGATTTAGTTGATTCTACCAAAATTTTTGGTTGAAAGCATCTTAAAATTCACGGACGCATGGACTTGGTACGATCACGTATACTTCAATTCAAGATGACAGTCCACGTAAGAGAGTTCGTAGGGTCGCGAAAAAAAACATAAAAATATAATCCGCTTGCGTTTGCATCTCGGTGATCCTTATCAAAATAAATGCTCCGGAAACAGAATTGATTGGCATTATAAGTGATTATGTGAAAATACGCAAGATTACTTGAATCTGTTGGATTAACTAAGATTGCGTGATTAAATTTTTTATATAACAGGAGAACGGTATTGTGAATCAAATAAACAAACGATCCTGCAAAATTTATATTGCAAATGTCTTGTCGTGGACTTGTCTCGTCTTGTGATATACAGTAGTTAAATAAACTACTAAATAATTTACACAAGATGACACAATTCCATGGTAACCGTTTACAATGTAAATTGTGCTGGTTCCTTTATGGTTAGATGAACCACAAGTTTTCGTTAAATCAACCAAAATATTTTCTAAGACCTGCAAAAATACTTACTTGAAATAACTAAAATATTCTCTTGGATGGAGTAAAATATTTGCTTGGATCAACTAAAATATATGGTATAATCAACCAAATTTTAATAACCAAAAAATTGTCTTGGGTCAACCAAATATTTTGTTGTCCATGTAGCAACTATATTCTAGGGCAGACATGCCCAACCCGAGAAATTTGCTCCGGGACCACATGTTCCGCTTCCATTATTATTCTCCTGGAGAGCGGGAGTGGTGGTAGGCGCGTGCGAGAATCTCTACTCTGTGACGTACGCTGCATCGTAGATACGAAATATCTGTTGGGGTGCTTGGGGGCAACTGACTTTTCAACATACAATTTTAATAGTAACTAGAGTTTCATTATTTTATTGCAGTATGTTTACATTTTTTTTAATGAATGTAATTAAAAAGAGAAGTTCACAAAGTGTTTTCTTTGTTGTACATTATTGAATATTTTAATATCATGAGAGTAAAGTCAGGCTAAAACATTTCACGCAATCAGCACTAGCTGAGCATCATATCGAAACAGGACATAGCATTTGATTTGACAAAACAACCGTCATCGCAAAAACATACAATATTTTTCCAAGAAAACATAGAGAAGCAATGGCCAATCACAGTAGAAGTAAACTGCAATGTTCACGAAACGTCGGCAAGATTCGCAGACACAGGAGAGGTATATAAAGTGCACACTGGAATTGACAAGGACCACGCCTACTTATATTGTCAGGCGGGAGACGGGGAGAACGAGTTCACGGATTCTAACAGGAGTCGAGCGTGTAAGTATGAGAAGAAATTTTTGGAAGAGGGGGGAAGTAAGCTGGTTAGTGAGTGTTGGTGGGAGAAGGAGAACAGGACAGAGGGTGGGAATATGGAGGTTGAAAGGGAAAGGTATTTTAAAACGAATTGACTCCAGATGGATGAAGTGAGAAGGATGCACGAGGAAAGAAGGAAGGTATACGAGATGGTTAAGCTGTTATTCTACTATCTCACTTTTGAAAAATCGATTTTTTTTGCATTTTTTGACAGGTTATATATTCAGAAATATCATATCAAAATTTCATACAGATATTCGGAGTCTTTCTATACTTTTGAGAGCTTGGATAAAAAGCGCGTAGAGAGCTGAGTGCTTGAGTAGAGCATCCGAACGCGGCTGCTTATGTTTCAGCGGTGGCAATTGTTTTCTATGCATATCCGGAATCATTGCTGTTTATTTTTAAATGTGTATATGTGAAGAAAATATTGCACTTCTAAGAATTTATACAGAGCAAGGATCGCTGATTAATTGAAAGTAACTTTTTTTACAATTTTTATATTCCGAAAACTTTAAACGCGTTTTTCTCGAAACAGCGTTTTTGCGCTCTGCGCGCACGATTTCTCAACAAGTTTTTAAACGATTATTTTCAAATTTTCTACGTTCATTCTAAACATAAATATCTAAAGAGTGACAAAGCGGTTCTTTAAATTTTTAATTTTATCATAGTTAAATTAACAAAATAAAAAGAGCAAAAAACACGATTTTTTGAAAAATTTTGTTTAAACTGCCGCCATTTTGTTATTTTGCAAAATAAACAAAATCCGCTTCGTCACTCCAGAGCTATGGTTATACTAATACAGAAAATTACTGATTTACTTGTTTCAGACGATGCTGACTGGAGATATCGTGCGCGCAGTGGACATGTCTTTTTTTTAAGACACTTTGTTTTTTGTTAAATAATATATAAAGTAGTTGTTGAGAAAAAAAATCTTGAAAATCAACTTTTTTTGCCGATATTGTAGAATGACCTCTTAAGAAAAGCGGCATGGAGAGAGAGAAGGCAGCAGGGGAGAAGAGAATAATAGAGTCAAAGTTTAACGGGAACTATGGGTAGATTATTCCACGGGAAAGGGCGCAATATTTGTGAGAGAAAGGAGAGAAAAGCTGAGATGTGGGTGCATACACGGTTTTAATAGGTTCTGACTATCTAGGGAGAAGAGGATGTATGAACTGTGCGGGAAGGGGGATGCAAGAGTGAAGGACCGGTTGGAGGAGTGCGTGTAGGTGGAAGGGAGTGGGATAAGCATAGAGGTATTGATGCATGAAAGGGAGGAGAAGAGGGCAGTAGCATGGGTGAAGGGGTTATTGGGTAAGATGGAGGAGATTAGAAGGAAGGAGGAAGAAGGATGGAGAAGGAAAGATTGTAAATAGGAGAGGAATTAGATATAAGTACTTTATAAATATTGTGAATAGTACATAAGTATTAGGTATTAGCCGCGCAGGCAGAGTTTGGCTGGCACTGCGAGGCAAAGTGAGAAAGTAGGGACATGCCTGCGAGGCGAAGCGAGGAAGGCAAGAGGATAAGAGCTAGCGGTCTTAGAGATAAGATGTGGATGGATGTTAGTTTTTAATGGTCAGTTGTAAAAAAAAATTCTGTAAAAAATGGAAGGGTAAGCAAGTCAATTTTTGAAGGACAACAGCCTGAAAAATAAACGTTTATCTATTTTAATGGATTTTTACGATTTCCAAAATACAAAAAAAATTCTTTCAAGAGATTTCCATGGATTTCAACAATTTTAATGGATATGAAGGAAATGACAAAATTGCAAGGATTTTAAAGATTTCAAGTTATTAAAAAAATTCCAAATAATTTTTAAAAAACTCCAAATAATTTTAAGAGATTTCGCCTCCAAAGAATTTCAAATGATTTTTACTTATTTTAATGGATTTTTACGAATTCAAGGGATTTTAACGAATTTCTAGAGAACTTTAGGGAATATATTAAATTATATTTCAAGAGATTTTTACTGATTTCGACAGTTTCAAGAGATAAGAAGGAATTAGAGAAATTTTGGAGGATTTTAAAAAGATTTTAAGTTATTTTAAAAGATTCCAAAGAATTTCAAGAGATGCCTATTCGCTATTTATCGTTCGTCTATCTATGTCTATCGTATTATATCTTTTTAACCGTTTACAATTCTAGCTACCTATTTCAATTCCTAATTTGTCATCCATGACTATCCTTCATCTATTCACATTAATACTTTTTTCTATCACTTTTTGTATCTAAAATTCGCGCTCTTTTTTAAATTATTATTATTATCATTATTATTATTATTATATCATTAAGCCGTTTCCCTTTCGGGGTAGGCGTGAATTGCTCTGTTGGAAAGTAGTGATGTTCAACTTTAGTACTGATACTTCATTTTGAGTATTTTTTAATAATAATTTACTTATTATTTAAAAAGTTTCTATCGAGGGGCACTTGTGCCCCTCAAATTAGCTATTCAATACAGCTCTGTCGCTCTTACACACATCACGTTACGTAAATGAGCACTACTATTGGTTGTTCCCTTTCTTCATGCCTCATTTGACGATTTTTGACGATAACGGTCAAATGACCAGGCAGAGGGTTAATTCTTTAGATTGATTCAAGAGTCATTTCACTCATAAATGTATTAAAGGGTTATACATTTTCTGCCCTGATCATTTTTTTCTCCTAATAATTTAAATTTAATAATATGCTTCAAATTCAACCATTTCTAATTGTTTGTGTGTAAACTGTAAATCTTGTCATGTTATAGATGCAATTTTATTTGAAATACAGGGTGTCCCGCGAGTTATCCTTATCCTTGTAGGGGCGAGTAGAACAATAAAATATAAGTCGAAAAGTCCTATAAAATTTTTGGGTCTGATACGGATTTTGTGACTTACAGAGCTTTGAAATTGTATTTAGGTGAGCCGTTTTTGTGGCAGTGTGCGTGCTTGGAGCCAAGCGATCGTCAGCACCACTTCCTCTCTAGCGTCAAGTTCACGACGTTCAAGGTATACAAAACAGCGAAATCTAAGCTCGCTCGACAAGTTCAAACTTTTACCAATTGATTAATGAAATTAATAAAATAAAATGAATCGCACTTCCAGTAATTTGTATCCAACAGTGCACGTCCCAGGTGGCATTTGCACAACTGTACACGTGCACAGTTGTGCGAAAAGTCTTACTTCGGAAAATCGAAAAAATTTTGTAATCGTCAAAGTGGTTTATCCCAATGATTTTTTTTTTATCAACTTAATGCTCTCGAAGGTGATGTTCGAAGATCCCCAGAAAACCACCCCAAAGTAGACATGTGTCTGAATTTGCCTCCAGGTGTATCAGGGATATTTTTACATCACATACTTACGAAAATCTAAAAATTTCTATAATAGTCAAAGTCCGTATGATTTTTTATGAACTTAGTAACCTGAGATATGATATTCCAAGACTCCCCCCCCCCCTACCACCCCTCAAAAACTCCTGCATCAGTGAGGCCAGTCTAAATTTTCCTAGAAAAATGCTAGGATTTCTTGCAATATATTATAAAATCATCAAATTGATTAGCCCCACTGATTTTTCAAATAGCTCAGTGAGCCAGGGGCTGATGTTCTTACATCCCCAGGAAACCACTCCTACATTAATACATCATCCCCTGGCTGATTGAGCTATTTGAAAAATCAGTGAGGTTAATTAATTTGATGCCTTAGTAATATATGATCTCAAATCCTAGTACTGCTCTAAGAAAATTTAGATCGAACTCACTGTGGAGGGGGGTCTGGGGGGGGGATATAAAAATTAGCCTTCATTTTAATGAGTCTATAAAAAAATAATAAGGACTTTGACCATTATGGAAATTTTCAGATTTCCGTAAGAATATGTGATTTAAAAACATCCGTCGTACACCTGGAAGCGATTGCAGGCATGTATCCCGATAGGGGTAGCTTCCTGGGGATATGAGATAATCAGTCCCTGGCTGACTGAGCTATTTAAAAAATCAGTGTGGCTTTTTAATTTGACTATTGTGTAAAGTATGGCAAGAAATCCTAACATTTCTCTAGGAAAATTTAGATCGGCCTCACTGATGCAGGAGCGGTTTTTATGAGGTTTTTTTTGGGGGGGGTATCATATCTCAGGTTACTAAGTTAATAACAAATTATAAGGACTTTGACTATTATGGAAATTGTTAGATTTTCGTAAATATGTGATGTAGAAATATCCCTAATACACCTGGAGGCAAATTCAGACACATGTCTCCTTTGGGGTGGTTTCCCGAGGATATTCGAACATCACCTTCGAGAGCATTAAGTTGATAAAAAAAAATCATTGGGATAAACCACTTTAGGATTACAACATTTGTTCGATTTTCCGAAATAAAGACTTTTCGCGCAACTGGACACCTGTACAGTTGTACGAACACTGTCACAAAAGGAGCTCACCCACATCCAATTTCAAAGCTCTGTAAGTCCCAAAATACGTATCAGACCCAAACAGTTTAAATAAAATAAAAACATTTAAGGTTCACGTTGGATGCCTTAGTATTTGATCTTTCTTCATCATTAAAGTGTTCCAAATTAAAAACAAATAATCTTCTTTCGTTATCTGCAGTGGGTTCGCCAGGATGTTTTTGCTTTTTTACTTCTGTTTTTTAAATTATTTCGCCTTATTAATTAAAGTTTAGAACCATGTAAGTGTAAAATTGAATAATTTTTACTTGGTAATTTATGAAGTTCTTTGGGATAAATTTGAGATCCTGAAATTATACAACAAAATGAAACTAATAATTGAAAAATAACTTTTTTGAAATTAATATATTTGACGTTTTACTTAGGTTCTTTAATTTTCTTCTTCAGTTAATAAGTTCTTCATTTTTTTATAACTTAAAATTCTTGGAATAAAGAAGAAGCCTCTTACATTTTTGACTTCTGACATTAGTTTCAGTCAAAATCATTATTATTATTAATTTTTTAATCTTAATGGCATAATACGCAAAAAGAAAGCCTTCGTTTTTTGAAAAATGGTCTTCTTTTTGTTATTTTTTAATTAATCAAAAATGTGCTTCATTTATTCACTCAACTGCAACTTCATTTGTAATTAATGTATGATGGTGTCATGAATAGCGAATTTGTTCGCAATAAAATTATATTTGCAATGAACTTTGTTACGTTCTTTAGCGATTTTTTTTCACTGACTTATTCAATTTTTTGTAGAGAGGTCAACATTTTTGAAACCTATAGGTGCATCCCAAAAAAAAACCCATAACTGAAAAAATGGGTTTTGCGAGTTTTTGGCGCTAATTATGATTTTCTTAAGATGTTATGGTGTTGACCAGGGTAATTAATAAGTGAAGATGTCATTTTGAAATTATTCAATGTTGTTGATTACTGGTTATATGAATAATACTGGTAAATACTGGTAATTAACAACATTGATCAATTTCAAAATAACATCTTCACTTGCTAATTATGAGTTTTGTTTTAGGGTTTTAAATGCAAATTGTTTCTCATACATTATATACTATTTTATACTGAAAATTAATAATTAATTAATCTCAAGAAAAATAATTGTTTTAAGAATTTATTATTATTGTTAATGATATTCTCTTAGAAACTTTCAACTATTAGTCTACTTTTCACTTGACGTGAGTTAATAATTGATTAAATTTGACAAAAATAATAATTTAAACAAATTATTATTGTTTATAACTATTTTATTCTTCATTAGTGCTAGATAGTTGAGGTTTCGTCTGAAATTTTCAACTTTTTACCCACTTTTTACTTACATTAGTAAAGTAATAAATGATGCAAGTTAACGAAAATGCTTATTTAAACTATTGCTTATTGTTTATAACTATCTATTCTCAGAGTAATAATAGAAAGTTGCTTTTTTCTTAAATATTTAGTTCTGCTTTGACTTTTCAGTTATGAAATAATAATAAGTAAACCACAACAAGAATAATTTCTCAAATAAAATTGTATTGTTTCAAGTGAATTATTTTTGCTTTTCTCCAAATGCTTGAAAAAAGTAATTTAAACAAAAAATCTATCTTACACAGGAGACAAAAACAAAGATTGGAACAATTAGGAGTAGCTGGGGAGACTAGGTCTGTAAATTACTTATTAAATTTTTGTTTTGAATTACAACAAAAAGTTTATTGCAAAGCGTAAAAAAAATTTAGAATTGCACACATTCAATTATCAGCCCTCCCCCTCCTTTCCCTGTAGAAAACACGTCTCGCCGATGATAATATACATAAAGATTAAAAATACCTCAAACAACTAATTAATTGATATTATAACATCTCACGGGACAAGGTAAACTTACTGCTGTTAGTAAAATGCTTCCGGTACTATGTTACCACTTGTAGGAAATACTGTTTGTGAATTTCGTCTCTAGTAAGAAGGGGATTAAAATGAAATATTAATTTTACAAATATCTGTTTCATTTCAGAAAAATATATTCACAAAAAAGAAAAAGATTATTTAAAATATGATTCTCTATAATGTATATTTATTATTTGTTCATAACTAACAATGCAAAGCGAAGTTCAACATTTCAGAAAAAACCGCGACTTTCTAGCACTTATCTAAGAGAAGATAATTATGACCAATAATGAATTGGTTAAACAATTATTTTCGTTAACTTGCATTAATTATTACATTACTAAGTGATGAGTGACAAAAAGTTGAAAATTTCAGAAAAAAACCGCAACTATCTAGCATTACTATAGGAGAAGATAGCTCTAAACAATAATAATTTGTTTAAACAATTATTTTTGTTGAATTAAATTAATTATTAAGTCACTTCAATTGAAAAATAGACAAACAGTTACAAATTTCAGAAAAAACCGCAATTTTCTACCATTAGGCAAAGAGAATATTATTAACAATAGTAATAAATTGTTTGAACAATTATTTTTGAAAACTTAGATTAATTATCACCTTACTCTAATTGAAAAGTGAACAAAAAATTGAAAATTTCAGAAAACACTGCATCTATCTAGAATTAATGCGGATGAAGATAGCCATAAACAATAATAATTTGTTCAAACCATTATTTTTGCTAAATTGAATCAAATATTCATTGATTTCAAGTGAAAAGTGGACAAAAAGTTGAAAATTTTAGAAATAACCGCAATTTCTAGCATTATTTAAAGAGAATTTTAATAACAATGATAATAAATTATTTCAACTATTATTTTTGTTGGCAATTTATGTGAAAATCTAATTAGCAGTATAAAGTAGTATTTTATATATTTGAAAAAATATGCAATTTTTTTAAGATGCAAACAAATTATAATTAGCGCCAAAAACTCGCAAAACCCAGTTTTCACTAATGGGTTTTTTTGGAACTCTATAAAACAGACTTATGGGGTGATATCAGAGTTGGAACATAATACTCCACGTATTATACGTGGTTTTCTACGCGTATATTACCACGTATATTACCTCTCTAGTTTTCTACGTTATTTGACGTATATTACGCCCGAATGGAAACTTTCAGTGCGCATGCGTCAATATCGAAAAATACATCACATAACCTATTTTTCTTGTCGTGAGTCGTAGTCGCCGTATTCGCTTTTCAACTTTTCATTGCAGAAAATTGTAAAAAGATGTATCGAGGGGGTAGACCTAAAGGAAAAATGTGGGACCAATTATCCTACAAACTCATAAATCTTATCTCTGAAAAGACACTTTGCGAAAGTTTTCTGTCCTTCTTTCTTCCGCTCAAAAAACATATCCTTCCATGGGATTACATTATTATCTAAATAATCACTGGAAAAACATCTAATATGTGATTTTATGTGATTCTTGGACTTTCTAAACAAATGCAAAATAGCAGAATACAGGTCTTAAAATTTGTACTTTCGTTTTTTCCCAATTTATTCAACATTAAGCGAAAAATTGTTTAAAAGAAGTTTGATAACGGTCTTCCTGATATTAGTACAAAAAACAGTTACTAAAGAAATGATAGCCTACGAGAAAATTGAGTGGCTTATCTTACCCCCTATGCCCATCTCGCCCCACCCTACCCTAATGAAATATGTAACCTGATAATGTAAGCTGCTCGCCAAAAAATAAAGACATCAAAATCACATTTCAATTATAATTTGAAGGGCATTTCATTCAAAGCCTGACAACATACCCCACTCTCTCCCATATAGTAAAAAAGTTTATAGGAACTTTTTTACTGCATATTTTATGCATAAAAGCGTACATAAGATAAAAAATTGTTATCACAAAAAAAACACCTCGAAAAATCAAATCTTGAGTTTTAAAAAAAGGGCTCGATAAATTTTTTTCATTTATCGCTTAAAATATTCAGGCAATATCAAAGAATTAAATCCTGCAAAGAATTTGCGAGAAGTAAGAAGTTTAGGTTGAAGTTGGTTGAGGCGCACCTTGAGTCACTATCTCACTTGATTACCAAAAACACTTGCGGCCTTTTTTAACCAAACCTTATCACTAGCGAGGCTCAAATTTACGAGGTCAAGTGAGATGGCGACTAGTATCTTTAATTATATATAGATATGGAACCATTTTGCAGAATATTCATTAGTGGTTCTATTCATACATTTCTCAGTAAAATTGTATAATCTATAATAAAAAATGAGAATCTTCTTGGGTACTATATACTTCGCTTTAGCTATTTTTCTTAATTCTATTGGTAAATATATAATAATATAATATCATCCATAATTTTAAGTACATTTATAATAGAGGCTCGATTGCAGTCCAGCGGAAAGTGTTTACGTGAGAATGCAAATAGAAATTCACGTAAAAATCTATGTAAAATTCCATTTGTGACTTTACAGAGTACTTCGCATCTACTTTAAAAAAACTTCTAGGTATTTGAAGTGCAGCCATTAATAAAAAAGACGCGATACTCAAAACTCAAAAATCCGTATGGAATTAACTGTCCACGCAGCAACTTTTCACGTGACCCACTATACAAAGTGCACAGATGATACTCGAAATGCGAAAACTGTGCACGTGCTACTGATACTAATTGGACAACTTTGCACGATTACGATCCCGTTTATGTCATTTTTTTTAATTCGTTTGCTCTATTTCGCGGAATTTGTTCGTACGCCGCAAAAGAGAAAGAACCCCCAATTTTAGCCGAATCGGTTAATATTCAGCCACCAAACATAGGCCTTGAAAGTTCCCATTGATACTTTTTAAAATTTTTAATTGGCCGTCAGTTCTCCGCTAATTTTGTACATTAAAATATATCAAATAATTTCTGTAGTCAACCAGTTTCTTTTTCCAAAATTTAAAAGTATTACGTTAAAAACTGTAGGAAAAGGTATTTTTTGAGTTTGGAATTATCCTCTATTCTGCATTTTTTCAAAATTTGTTAACTTGTCAACCTTTGTTAATAACTTTGAGAAATAATATTTTTTGGCCCCTTTACATGGCCGCCATTTTATAATTTTCCGAAACTATGAGTTTTTGAGAAAAATAAAAAATAAACGTATTTTTTATTTTTCTCAAAATTGACACTTGTGTCAATTTACTTTTAAAGCAGGGCAAGTACACGTCAGAAATATCAGAATCCACAACTGATCCTTAGATTTTAATACAATTTGGCAAAATTATAGTGCAATTATAGGATTAAAATTTTTTTTTTTATTATGGGAGTTACACTATATTGAATTTTAGGCTTTGATTTTTTTTACTTATCGACACTTCTGAAAGCGATGATTGGTTTTGATGAAACTTAGAGGTGTCCGAAATTGAATTACACATTTTGAGAATATAAATCTTTTTAAAAACCTTTTTCAAATTTTGCCTCAAAAGACAAAAACAAGTTTTTGGTTAAATTTGCCGTGAAATACCCACTTTTTAATTTTCTTTGAATATGAATAAAGAAGTTCCTTATGAAATCAACGCTCCTATAAAAAAAATCATGGAAACGATAGAACCTGCAACCTTTGTTTCATTTTTTAAATACAATTTTCCCTGTATTCAGTTTGGTTTGATTTCAATGCTTAGGAATGCGCGGAATAGAAAAAAATTGTGGACTTACAATGGTAATTGATATAAACCAATTCTAGTACCAATCACTCAACATTATGGATTCTACATTTGTAAAGGATATTTCGGCATTAAAATTACTTACTTTTATCGAAAAAGTGATACTTAATCATAAAAATATATCTCCCACTATTATTTGTTATTTTTATGAAGAAATTCCCAGTGTGGACATATAAAGTCAACAACAAATTATTTTATGTCCTAATTTTCTTAAATTATATTTCCAGTGAGATCTAGAATCTAGTAATAAAAATTTGTTACTCGATATTATTTCTTAATTATATAAACAAATTTTATAAACAATTGCCAAGTCTGCCCATTCATTAGGAACTCAGTACTGGGGCATAATTTCTCAAGTGTACCCACCTCCAAAATGAAAGTTGTCCGATCAGGCTAAAAATTGGCCTAATTGTAGCAGTCTTGAGATAGAAGCAAAAATAAGGGCAGGTAACTATCTGGTAGAAATCCTTAATATGGAAGACGATAGACTCCCCGAAATCTTCCTCAAGGAAGAATTGAGAGCAATTAAAAACAAATATGACACGACCTGGGGTACCAATCTGACACAAGCTTCAGCAGATTTTGGGGAGGAGAAAGTTATAGGGTGGGTGGAAGATAAAAGTAGAGAGAATGCAATTCCAGATCCACTCGGGAAGGGTACTAAAAAATTGCTGGAGAAGGAAAAACGAGAAGATGAGGTAAAAATAGAAGAATTTGGTTACTGTACTCAGTATAGAAGTTGGAGGACAGCAGAGGGAGGGAAAGGTTACTGGAAGAACCGAAAGTTGAGCCTTTCAGATAAAATTCAGTGGACAAGACTCCGATGTGGAAACGTAGGAAAGGCGGGAAATAATGGGTGTAATAATGTAGAATGTAGTTTCTGTGGAGAAGAAGACGAAGATATGGAGCACGTGTGGGTGTGCGAAAGGGCACGGGAGCAAATTGAAAAAAAGTGGGTAAATGAAGTCGATAATCGGCTGTTAAAGATGGCAATATAATCAAATCCTTGCCAATTTGTGCAAAATTTTGACCTAGGAACCGATCTTCGGTCCTTGCAGATATGCGAAAGAATTCGAATCGAAGGCCAAATAATGCAAAGCTGTTGAATAAAAATTGGGAAGGGTTCATAGATCGTTCATTAGTTCATAGATTGTAAGCGGATTATAATTTTAGAATCTAAGTTTTCTATTCAATTGTCTCAAATGACCTTAGTCATTAAATCTTTTTGATGCGTGAGGGATTCATTTCGTATATGGAAGTATCCATAAGGATGTACATGAGATAAATAAATAAATAAATAGTAAGTGTCCCCATAATTGAGTAATAATTAAAGCAATTATAGTACTTAAATAAATTATTTATGAATTTTTCCTATTGCTTAAAAAATTATGACGAATTTTTTATATTTATAGCTTTTACTAGTGAACAATAATAAAAAATACGAAATTTATACATAAATTATTTGCCCAATAACAATTTTTTGAAAATGTGCAAAAAGATGTTTTTTTAATGAGTTATATGCACACATTTTAAAAAAAGTTGAATATGTCGAATCTGAAATATATTCAGCTTGAACCAAAGAAACATTTGATCATTTCACTTTTTCGGAAAAAACTTTTGTCGTGATTTAGGATTTTTGGGATTTTATTTTTTTGTGGAATTTTGGAACGTTCGAAACACCAAGAAAAAAGGGTTTCCCATGACTCGAAAATGATAAAATGTTTCTTCAGTTCAAGCTGAAGAGATTTCAGGTTCGAATCAATCCAAAAAAACAGGTTTTTCGTACATTTTAAACAAATTCTAAATAAGGCAAAATTTATTTTTGAATTTTCATAATTTTTAATTATAAATTTAAAAAAGAGAACAGAATTCAGATTTCCGACGACCTAAGTATATCCAATTTTTAAAAATAAATTCTTGAATGGCAGAAATCATTGAAAAATTATTTTAAAATATAACATTTCTTATAAAAATGTTGTTTGTTCTTTTCGACATGTAAAAATAAAGGTTTAATCTTTCCCCTAATTTCCCCTTTTTCGTGAGAAAATTACCCTATTTCCCTTTTTTGAGCTCCTTTTGCGCTGTGATCCCTGTACATTTTTTTCTAAGATTCATCATTTTATTTCAAAATTTATCTCTGGTTGAAAATTTATCTTTTTTTTTCAGTTGAAAACTAAACTATTTAGTACAAAATTCATGTATGTATTTTGTAGACAATTCCTCTTTTCTGGTGAAAAATATGTTTTTTTTAAATGCACATATTGAACATTGAATAATTTAGAATTCTATATTTTCAAAATTCAACAATTTTCAATTGCAACTCTTCTAAATTGCAGAAATTTGAATTTGAAATCTTTAAAATTGAAGAGTTCTCAATTTCAAAAATCTGCAATTAAAAATTATGCAAGTTTAAAGTTTTAGAATTAAAAACTATGTAATTTTGATAACTTACATTTACAATTTTTTCAATTTGCAGATTTAGAATTTAAAAGCTTTGACTTTCCATCTTCAAAATCAGCAAAATTTAAGATTTTTTATTCACACGACTTTAAAATACAAGAGTTTTCAATTGTACCTCTACCTATCTCTCTCTACCTATCTCTTTCTCTACCTATCTCTATCGAATTATTAAAAAAAAAGTACTCAAAAGTACATAATTTTCAATTGTACAGTTATACACATTCGACATTGAAGAATCTTCAGTTGCAAATTTTTGCGCGCTATTTTTGCCAGTAAAGAATGTTTAAACATTTTTCATTGGTTTTCTTTTCAAATATCAAAACGCCTTTATCGCTTGAATGTTTCAGATATGTATGAAGAATTAAAATTCCTGCAATAAATATTATACACTCTCTAAATGTGAATGATAAGAGTTAACTAATCAAATACTGCAAGTTATTATAATTTTATAATTGATTTTGTAAGTATTTCTACTATTCATTAGTAAAAAAATTAATTGTTCTCAGTGGAATTGTTATTAATTTACTTTGGTAGAAAATGTCTAACTGACTAAGTAACAATTTTACTGCTACACTCAAACTCCAAAGATACGAGAATCTCGGGAATCGGGAACTCCAAAGATACGAGCGTGAAAGGGGCTCCCACTCCTCAACCTAAGTACTTAAGTACTTTTTACTCCCTATTTCGTAAAAAGTAGAGCTTTAGCCCCGCTTCATAGGTTTAAAAGAGGGCTGAAATCGTGCATGTGTCATACAAAATAATTTTTTTCCGCATCATCCAGTCAGTCTTTTGGGGCCCTAATCGGGTGCTGGGTAGCCCGTTAGGACCAAAAAATATCTAAGTGTCTCATTCAAATATTTTTTTCAGGCCCTAATCGTGTACTGGCTAGCCTGTCAGAACCAAAAATTGTCTAACTTTTGAATCCAAATACTTTTTTACACATTTCCAAAAATATCCAGGGTATTTAAAAGTATAAAAAATAAAAAAGTACATTCAAAACAAAGAATTTTTTCTCATCGTCTAGACTGGACAGCCAGTTTTTGAAATAATTTTTAAATTCAACCATCTAAAATAGATTTTCAGAAGACCGACTGACTAGCGCTATATATTAGCTTCTCCAGACTAGCGTCAGATCATACAAAAACGTTTCACTTCTACTCAGCGCCATAATAGACGGTCATGACAGGGCTACATTAGTTGTCAGGACGGTCTATCCTGGCCCCGAATAGTGCCCCGATAATTTTCTATACAAGTAATTTTTGAATAGTTTACATTTGTTTAAACAATTAGTAACATTAACTGATAAGTTTAAATCCAAAATTAAAGCGATCTATTTACATTGTTTTTAATTGTTTATTGTTTAAATGTAAGTATTGATAAGAGTAAGGCAGAAAAGTGTAGTGTTTCTTGCATGCTTTACAAACAAGTTTTATTAGCTCCTCTTATTCTGACACATGTCTTTACTTACCCATATTTTTTAAAACAATTTTTATTGATTCATACACTTTTTTCGACTAAATGGACAAAGTTTTTACTTTTTCTGAATGACATGAATTAATTAGTTAAAATTGAAAATTAATACTAATAATAATATTAATAAAAAAAAATTGTTAAAATGTGCAAAACACTACAGTTTTATGCATTAATCCGGTCTAAGGTTACTCTTATATTTAAAAAAATATTTAAACAAGTAAAAACAAAGTGGATCGAACCTGTTTATTTTCTATCTAAGCGACGAACAGTTCCTGACAATTTCAGACTGAAATATAAAGAGAAAAACTTTTATTTGTGTGATTTGATATATATTAATTTATAAATTCGCAACTCAGAAGATTCGACCCTCAAAGACTGCTGACAACAACACCAGTTTGTAAACATAAACCAGGAGTGCGTAAACACTCACAGACATCGAGGCTAAACAAAATAGGTATTATAAAACTTTAAGCTCTAGCCACTCATCCGACGAGTTCGAAGCACACATACGAGCGTTTGGACGAGCGTGTGCGCGGACCACGTAGAGGCGAACCTACTTTCCAGTTCCCAGATTTGTCGGGCAAGCTCTTGCTCCTGAGTGCTCTGAGAATCTTTTCCCAATCACTCGTGATATTTTTGTAATTATTCACGTAAAAAAAAAGTGATGAACCGTTTTTAAATTTTCACATCCATTTCGTCAATTCTTTCTCAAAGTTCGCAGATTATTATTTACGAAAATACATCAATATCCGATGCATTTTTTCTTATATCCGAGACCTAGCTACTAGCTCGTAACTTTTTTACGAACAAATTTTTTCGTGTAATCAGGCTTTTATATCAGGACGTAAATTTCCCGTCGTCGACCGTGAGATTACATAAGGGTCGTAAATCTACGGGTCGGAAATCTCCGAAATCTCGTTGAACTTTGTCTTCAGCTTTTATAATCGAATAGATATTTCAAGGTTTGGTTCGCCAAAAACTTTTCGGTTATTCGAATTTCAATATTTTTTTCATCTCTGACTTATTCCTAACGTTCCCTGATTAACAAATTTCCATGACTTTTCTCTAATTTGCAAAATTTAAAAATTAAATTTTTTTCAAGTGAAAGAACAAATTATTTTTACATATTCACCGCAACGCGACATGACGTTCAAAACAAGGTAAACAAGAATGCAAACCAATGAAATGCGCACCCATTGCTGAGTGGCCATTCGGGCGTCTCCGGAACTCATGATTTGGCACGACTTATACTCGAGAGTCCCGAATGGTCCAAATTTACGTCCTGCATGTTATTTGAATAAATAACACGGGAATTCTAGATCAATCTAAAAATCTATACTCCCTACTTCACATTACTCCCTTCCTTACAGAGTGAGTCACGATTACCCCGAAAGGGAAATGGCTTAATGGTATAATAATAAATAATATTATTCCAGTCAAAAGTTACATTTTAATAGTAGAAAATTGCTTAAAATATTAATAGCAAATGCAATCGATCATATTGATTTTTGAAATTCGCTAATTATTTCATGTCGTTAAGAGAATGCCGACACTTTGCAATTCAATGTGAAAACAGAATTGTTGGAACAAATAAAAATTGTTTGAACAATTACATCAAACTTTGTAATTTTTCCATCAAAGATGATGTGTAGACAAAATTCCAAAAAAATAGTAATTAGGGGAGCGGCACCGAATGCGGCGCGGCAGCTAATGTGGCGCAGCTTGTGGAGGTGTATGCCTACATGTCTACATGTCATGTCATGCCTATATGTTCTTATCATTACATGTATTTTTTTTCAACGTTACATTATCAAAAAATTGGGATAATTAAATTAATTGCCTGATTTTTATGACGAAAAGTTAGTTTTTGGCTCGCGCTGGTTAGTGTCGCCACAGAGGTATCCAGAAGAATTTCGTAGTGCGAGAGATAGAGGCAGAAGTGTGATAAAAAAAAGCAAAGGGCAGCCTGCTACACCTTTTTTCTAGCTACGTTTTTAGTATAAAATATTGCAATAATGTTATGAAGACATGATATGGGTATAAATAGATGAGTCTTTTGATTTTTTTTTTCATAATTCTGTAAAAAAATATCCATAAAAATAAAGTTTTTTCAACAAATTTGAAATAACTACTACCCGAAAAATCATTTAACATTTTTTTAGTTTATCGGGTTGAGCTAAAAGGTATTTGATAAGATTCCAAAGTATTTATAAATATTTCAAAGGATTTTAAAGGAATTTCACGGATTTTTATAAGGTTTCAAATGATTTCAGTATTTTCAAAGGGTTTTAAATCCTTCTAAGAAGGTATTTTAATGAAATTGCAAGGATTTCAAAATATTTCATAGAACTTAAAATATTGCAAAGGGTTTCAAAGAATATAATTAAATTTTATGTAATTTTACGAAATTCCAAGGGATTTTATAATATTGTAGCGAAATTGCAAATAATTTATTCATAATGATTACGGGATTTCAAAGATTTGAAGAGATTTTCTAATATTTCAATATATTTTCAAAACTTTTTGGAAATTGAATAGATTTAAATTTTTTAAAAAGATTTTAGGATATCTGAAAAGATTCCTAGGAATTTTAACGGATTCAATCAGATTTCCGATGCTCTCAGTAATTGTAAGGGATATTTAAGGATATTAAAAAAAATTCCAAGGAATTTTTAAGGAATTTTAACGGATTTTATCAGATTTCCGAGGCTTTAAGTAATTTTAAGGGATTGTAATGTCTCTCGATAAAGGATCATTCAAGGGATTTCAAGGAATAGCATCATATTTTATGTAACTACATGGAATTTCAATGGATTTAAAAATAGTTTAATAAAAAATTTGGATTTAGAATTTCAACTTTCAACGTTTTGTCATTTCATATTTGAATTATTCAAAATTGTATCGCTCAAGATGTTATACAGAGGGCATTTATAAGATTTCAAATGTTCCAGTAATTTTAAAGGAATTTAAAGGCTCCCAAGAAGGTATTTTAATGAATTTGGAAGAATTTCAAAAGATTTCATAGAATTCAAAATATTGTAAAGGATTTCAAGGAATATCAATCAAGTTTGTGCAATTTCACGGGAATTCATGGGATTTCATAATATTGTACTGAAAGGACCCCTCACCAAATACATGGTAAAAAATCTGCCCGCATGAGATGGAAAAGAAATTAAATAAGAAAAGTTTTGATGAGAATGTCCCCACTTATCGGGCTAATTTTTTCACTGTTAATGTACTTTCTTACGAATAAAACAAAAACTACACATCCTATCAAAAAGTGACCAATAACAAATTTGTAGATCTTTTTTTTCACGCACAACTTTGTCGAATCATTATTTGTTGTATCTTGCATAGTTTGGCCGTAAAATTGGAATTTTGGATTTTTAATTATTTTCTATGCAATAAAAATGTGAATTTTCGATTTTTTCAAGAAAATTCAGAAATTCGTTATGATAATCTTATAGGGCGTGCAAAAAGAAACATTTTTCTTTCATCGACTTTTTTTCGTATCGTGCGTTGTTTGGCTGAAAATGTTACTTTTCGTTTCTTTTTTTGGATTTTGAAAATGCCTTAACTCTGAAAATTTCTATTTTATCGAAAAATGTCATAAAAATAAATTGTGTGAATGTTTTAGTACTATAGACGACCGCACATATGATTTTCAAATTTTGTAAAAAATGGTCTGAAAATTTTTCAAAATGCTCTCACTTTTCGAATTTTCATCCAAAATGGCTGGATAACGAACTTGACCTTTAGTTTAGGAGACCTAAAAAGTATACCAAAGAAAAATCGAATCGATCAATTCTTTCGAAAGTTATCGTGCTAAAAAAATAAAAATCTTACAGACAGATTAACAGACTAACAGACTAGCAGACTAACAGACAGACACATCCGTAAGAACCTGCTTTTGAGTTCAGGTGGTCTCAAAACGTGGACATTTGACAAAAGCCGGGGGAGTCAAATTTTACACAAATCTAATACCTTCTCTGCATGAGAATGTAAAAAGGTCCAGGTGGAACTTTGAAAGTTTTTCGTATTGTTCAGTTTATGCTCTCCTGATCAACAAATCATCATGGCAAAAACTCAAATTATGAACTGTTTTTGCACTACGGTGATTTAAAAGCTAGAGTTTGGTACATATTTTTACCTGTGGAGTGAAATATATCACAGACTTTTTTTCCACCCTTTGTATTGCTCTCGTGCAAGTTTATGCAGAAAAAGAATTGCACGAACGAACAATGCGATGTAATCGCGTTGTAAGTGATGACCGCTAAGCGTTCGGACGACGCGCTAAGCGGTTCGGCACCACACAAAGCGTTAATATAATTGCATGTTATCGAGCTTTAAACACGAAATTCGATTTCTATTATCAAGAGGCGTTTGGTTGTCTGAATCGGTGATACAAATAGCTAATTTACAAACACATGACAAACGCTACTTTCGTTGAAAAGATTGCATCCTAAGTTCGTCGCAAAGCGCTCAAATTGAATGGCCAGACAAAAGAATCGATACCCAGCGTTGCAATTGGGCACTGATCAACCAGTTTATGTCAAGCACTCTACAAGTGAGGGGTAACTCGCTTAGCGCAATGGTGGGGGTATACTTAGCTGGTCAGCGGGTGCGAGTCGGGCGATGACCGGTACTACAGAGGGTTCGCAGTGCAAGCCTTGCGTATTTTTGAACAAGACTGTACGGCCAGAACTCGACTCGGCCGAAACAATAGGTCCGCCGACGGCAGGTCAAGGGGCTGGATGCGAACCCTGTGGTAGCTTTTACGCCCTAATACTTTTTATAATTTACTATTTACGAGCTATAAAGAGCTTTTTATATAAAGTCATGCGAAATTCAAAAATAAGCTTCGTTTTCTTGGCCATGTGGTGCGACAACGAATCGATAGGTCAATAGATACCTCGAACGTGAACGAACGGAATGAGCATCACGAAAAGGTTGCTTGCGTCTTTCCCGGTCTTTCCCAAGAGTGTCGAGGGAATTGGCTGCCCAGTGGGCACAAATGTCCAGGAACGTTATTATAACGTTTTAAAAACGCCCTGAGTCAGTGCAAATAACGTTCCTTGAACATACAATGATCCAGAGACATTTTAAGGACGTATTTGGAACATGGAACGTTTTTGAAACATTATTTGGTCTGACTTAGGACAGTTTTTGAAACGTTCAAATAACGTATTTTGTCTTGTACGTCCAAGAAACGTTTTTAGGACGTTCGAATTACGTTCTTAAATTTCGTGCCCACTGGGTGGTGTTATAAAGGGATGTATTCGAGTAGAAATATAAAAAGAGATACAAAGGTTACATTTACTGTAAAGATACTACAGTAATTTTATTTGGGAGAAACTTTGGAAGATAGTGACCTCTTTTCATTCGCCAAAGAGGGAAGCAGTATATACCTTCAAGGCGTTGCTCCCAAAAGCATAAACACTCAAATCGGGGATCGGAAGTCGAAAGTTTAAGTTTACCACCTCAAATTTGTTTCCCTTTCAATTTTTCACTTGCAGCTCGTTCAGATTCTGAGAAAGAGGAATGTGGATTATATTATGAACACGCGTCGAGGTTTGCACAAGTTGAGTGACGAATAGTGGGCAAACATTTTTATTTTTCCTTACTCGAGTGCAGTTGTCTAACAAATATATTTTACTCTCGTGATGTTTTCCTTCACTTTTCGAGAGGAAGTGGACGGAAATAAGTTCTGAAGTTAAACTAGATTGACTGCAAGTCCACAGGAGTTCCAGTGCGCCATGCGGGGAATAATGAGTTCTCTGAATCGAATTAATTGAAAGAAAGTCTTATGATTACCAGTCACTGCAGGAAACCTCTAGTTAACATTGGGATGACTATTATAATTGTGATCATGCGATGATGATGACGATGATGATGATGATGATGATGAATGAGCACATTTTGTGGAGCAGAGAAAATGTAACTCATCGGTTTATACTTTGTCTTTAACACAATATTTAAGAGCTTATGATTCTAGAAAATTAAATATAGCAACACATCTGAGGCACTCAGGAGATATAAAATTATTTTCTGGTTTGCTACAACCATTTTGGCAAGGGGAAGGCAGACGTATAGATACTACCAATTATTTTATAACCCATCACCCCATCAGTCTATACTCTAATTAAATACGATCCGTGCCCTAATGTTATATAATGATAATATTATAACTTGAGGATTATGCTCGAAAATACGAGCGGGTGAATATTTGGGACCACGTAGGTTTTCTTATAAGGTCAACACTAATCCAATCTTATATATGAGTATAGTTTGATCATAATTATGCGATCGACTCATTGCAAAGGATCTGTAAAAACTAGGAATCGATTTAGGACCGAATTGGATATTAAAAAAGTGCATACAACAAAACAATCTCATTTCATTTTAATTTATTGACAATCTGATAAATATCTGGCAAAATAAATGCAGAGCAAGGATTATTAAGGGTTTTAAAATGTTATAAACTTCAAATTTTGAAAATCAGTCAAGTTTGTTATGGAAATATTAATATGAAGGATCACAGGGAAAAACGGTCAGAGTCCACTTTTTGAAAAAAATGAGATAATCGTTTTATCTTATAGCTCGTTACAGATAAACTCGAAAGGTTATTCGTAACTGAGAAGTTTGAAGAAAGTTTCAGTAAAAATATAGGTGAAAGATATGGGGTTTCGCTCTTGTTATTACGAATAAGTACATTATTATTTGATCGCGATCCGTTCATAAGTTTCTATTCAAATTTGCAGTGAAGGTGAAAAAACGTTGTTAAAAGCACCTTTTGTAACTTGGTCAACTTTTGACCGCTGTATTGCATGGAAAATTGCATGAATTCTTTTGCAAAAAATCGAGTAGTTACCTTGAAGTTTAATTTATGAGTACATTTTCGAAAAATTTGAAAATATTTATAACTTTGGTGTCGGCAGTAAATGAAAGCGAAGGGTGCTAACTCAGCTTCTAATCAAACTGCAAGGCTCTACTGAGGCTTAAAATTTTCCAAAAAAATTAACAAATTCAATTATGGGTTTTTTAAAAACAGTTGATTACAACAATAACACGCTATCGCACATTATAGTTTTCCGGGTTCTTTTTGGGACTGGAGGCAAAAAAGAAGTCGATAGTAGAAGGCAACCCCTTCAAGGTATCGATTACAATTGAAGGGCCGGATAGAAGAATGGGATGTGCGCTCGACCGCTTGAAAGTGCCCCTGAACGTTATGTAATCTCCCGACAATCCCCGCTTGTACAACTTTATATTTCTGCCAGCGAATCTTCCATTCTTTCGTTGTCAAAACTGTTTTCTGCATAATTTTTCTTTTACAACTAAATTTTAAAGCTTTGAGTATGTGACACTATCTCTTTAATAAAATAGATTTATTTAATGCAAAGTCGAATTAAAATTGTTAAATAATAGCGATGTTATAAGCAAAGTCGCTTTTGCCCGACCGGTCGGCGCTGCCCCTCCTTACCCTATTATTTTTTGATGAATTAAACAAGATTCTGCTATGCGAAATTATTTGTAACATATCATCGTGTTTAAACCGTATATTAACAAAAAGCTGCCTTCTTCCCATATTAAATCAATGTGGAACTCTATGGTTTACTTTATGGGGGGTGAGAGCAAAGACTTTCTTTAAAAAATTTACACTAATATGACTAATGAAACAACCTTTAATTGGTTTTACAGCTTGCAAAATCCATGCCTCAAACTGTAATTTTCTTTTGAACTCATATGTTTTTGGTCGAAAGTAATTCATGACTGAGTCACTGAAATTCGAATTCCTCTATAAAATGCGCATCAAAATGTGTACTTTCAATTAATTTAATTAAAACTAAACCAAACAGTCAAGTTATCAAGAAAACTTTTCAGTTCTATTTAAAAGGAATTTTTTCTTTTTGCATGAATAATAGTTGCGTAATTGAAAAAAAATCTTAAAGATGAATGTTTGTCTTGTGTGAATTAGACATAGAGTTCCCCTAAAAGCAGTTGAATGTATCCGCACTCAATTTTAACATGAGTTGTCACTATTTCCACCCCTATGTGTAAATTGAATGAGGTTAAAAACTTTTTCTTCTCATCATTGTTTAAATTCCAAACTGCGTAAAGGTTCAAAACAGTTATGACCAGCATTAGTGCTACATTTGAACGAGCTAGTGTAACACCTATAAATGCGGGTATCTGGTGTGTCACGTAGGATAAGTCAAGGAACCATCAAAACTGGTCGGCTAGAAAATTATCGTCCCCCCCTTTGTCACGTGAGGAGAATAAATTCCGAACATGCCCATTACAGTTTACGAGCGACGGCTAAAGTATAGCTATACCAGTATATTAAGATATACCAACACGAATGAGATGAGTCTGTATCCAGAATTTCCATAATGATATGGAAACTGACTACATACATTTGTTACTAGGAATTCATTATCATTTTTACGGCCCATAGAATAGATTACGAAGACCGGTGGCATTAACGTCGCTAAAAAGCCACGTTGGGCGGTGTGTGGATTGTTGGGACGAATCGTTACTTTTATTTTCATATTATGGGTATTATGGACAGTTAAAAATAGTGGAAGATTAGTGGAAGATTAGTGGAAGATTAAACTCGCGAGGCTGCTTGGTTCAGACGATCCTTTTTAGATTGTTCATATTTCATCCGATGCGCAGCAAGCACTCAACGTTTAAGAGGTTCTACAACTTCAATGTCATTTTTAACGTTGTTTACGTCGCCTCCAATCCCACCGACAAACATCGAATTACGTTTGTTATTTTTCTCTCCTGGAAGATCGAACAAATAAATTGCCCTGAGGGTGATTTCGCGAGAACAGAACGAGGGTTGAAAGAGGTGAAGGGAAAGACAACATCGTGACGCGCCACGATATTTGTTTATACCGTTTGGAAGATGAAACGCGCGGTTTTACGGCCACGTAGCTGGCAATGTCGACGTAATTTATAACAGTACATTTCACAATAAGAGCAGCCCGAAATTACCACCCAGTGGCAGAGTAAAGGATGTTCAGTCATAACATCTGATGAAGCGAAACATTAACGAGGCGATACATCAGTGCAGGAGAACTTTCGCGGGTATGAAGGGGAGGTGTGGGCGGCAACTTGGAAATCACCCAGAAGAACGGGCGAGAGATGAAATGTGAAAGAAGCAATTCGTCGAGCGAGACCACAGCGATAAGTCACGTCCCGCGATTCCCTCTGAAAAATCATCGCGATCAGAAGGAATTTCACGGATGTCGAGAACGTATATTTATATCCACTTTAGAAACTGACGCCCGCACGACATTTCACAGACTTGCGTACATCTCTTTCAATGCTCCACTGCTCGTCACTGCCTTAGATTAGACGGCTGTCTGTTTTCTGAACGATTTGTCAAGTCTCTCTCGAATTACTGTCCGTTTCAAAGTCTTACTGAAATTCAAGATTCATTAAAGTGTAGCTCAATGAAGTGTGAGTGTAGGGTTGATCTTGATGAAGGAAATTTGATAAATCCACTTTTTAAATTGCAATAATGAAGGTTTCTGTATGCTAGAAATATCATCAATTCGATTATGAAATGCAAGCCTACTATCGGCAAGAAAATTCGAGTCCTCTGGCTTTGACGTTAAAACAGTAAGTGAAAAAAAATGGTAGCTCATTGAATGAAGGATCATTCTGAAGGTCAAAATGTTGTACGTTAATGAGCCTGAAACGAATATGACAAAGAAATTTTTATTGCTTACAGACCCGAAAATCTGTTAAAAAGTAGGGAAATTTGACACCCTTTAAAGACAATGAACTTTGGAACATAGTTTTTTATTGAAAAATAATAACAAAAATCTGACAAAATTCATGGTGATACCTTAAACATTTCTAAGCAAATTGCCGTTGAAAAATTTGCAGAATATAACAAATTGTTCATTTTTTGTACATAAATATACAACTGTACTATCTTATAGGTGGAAATGTCAGCCGTCAGGGAGGTTAGTACATGGTACTGCAACTACATACGACTTTTTGGAGAAAATCTCCGAAACGTAAAGGTACGTTATAAAGGTTTCGAAAATAATATTTTTCAAGTGTTTCGCGAAATACAATCAATTGTACGAAATTTGAGGTGAGAGTACCAATGACGTCGTGAAAAAATACTCAATTTAAACCAACGATGGCGCTCTTTGGGCCTCTTTTTTTTATTGGTCATCCACTGACGCGAAGGAGAGTGTACAGGGACCGTGGTGGGAGATGTCGAAACTGCGCAATTTAAAATAAGTGCATGTAGGGGGTTTAAATTAAGTGAACTTTAAAATAAGCGGTCTTTAAAATAAACAGAAGTTTAATGTACTTGTTCATTCGTATTGGCATTATTATAGGTTATGTCTGAAAATTTGTTTGTTGGTACAATGAAAAGTATGATGTTTCATACAAAACTGACAGAAATTCGAAACTAGAAGGTGCAATATATGTAGTATTGTGGAATTCTAACGAAATAAGTAATCTTCTTGACTTCTTTTTGTATTTTATAAGAAAGTATTTAGAACGTTTTTCCCAGATATTATTATGATCTCGAAGTTGCGCATATTTCTCCTTAAGTACTTTAAGTTCTTTCAGCTTTGAAAATACTTACTTAATCCCATGGTAAAAGCTCCAGAATTATGAGAGGCACGAAGTTCGCTGACCAATTGTGCGGAATCATATCCGGCATTATCAGCGATGACGGTTGGAAGTTGGGACAAAGCCTTGGCGAAAGCTTCCATGGCGACGGCTTCTTTGCCTGGGGTAGCTGCAGCAGCACGCATAACGGCGCAGGCCATCACCATTTCGCTGCATCCACCACCATAGACAACTCTCGACTCCTGTACTGTTGCGGCTAAAACGCAAAGCGCATCGTGTAAGGAACGCTCGGCCTCATCGAGAATCTGCTGAGTTGCTCCACGAATCACGACTGTGCAGGCTTCTCCAAGAGAAACGCCCGAAAAACGTAGGAGAGTGTCTTCTCCAATCATCACCTGGAAGCATAAAATAAGTAATATTATTAAACTTTTATCATCATTCAATTTTATTACATACAAGGAGAATGTTGAAAAGAAAAAAACTTTATTTCAAAAATGTATTACCTGTTCAATCACTTTGCATTTCCCAAGAGACACCAGCTCTGGGTGTTCAAAGGTGCTGACGATCTCGCCACCAGTGACGAGCGCGAGACGCTCGATTCCATCAAAGTCTGCATGTTCGATTGCCATGACGCCTGCGTCAGCGAACAATTGCTCCGGGTAATTGTAAATCAACTGCCTGTTTATGAAAACGTTGCAGCCGTGTTTCAAGATCTTGTCAACTTTGTCCTACAAAAAGAATATTAGATTTTCAATCACAGATATAATTGGTGAAAATAAGTTTTAAGGTTGTGCCGAAGGGTTGGCCACTCTATTCTTGAGTGTATAACAGATTTCAAGATTTGAAAGATTTCACAAAGATTTTATAAGATTTCACAGAGATTTAAATGATTTTTACAAAGATATCTATAATTTCACAAAATTTTCACATAGATTTCAAAGGTTTCACAATGTTTTCAATGATTTCAGAGTTTACAAAGATTTAAACAATTTCAAAAAGATGTCAAATATTTCGCAATGTTTTCATGAAGGTGCGTGAACCAGATTTCAAGAGTTATTAATCCCACGGCACGCCTCCTTAGAACCAATTTTAACTTAAACGAGCAGGCTAAAGTTTGTCCCCTAGAAATTATGTTTTAAAGATGTCTCCTTAGTATTTTTACCAAATATAAAAAAAATCGGCAGGCCCTTTTTTTTAAATAACTACATATTTGTTGTTTTTGACCAATTTATGTGATTTTTTTTAAAGGAACAAGTAATAAGTAGTAGCAAAAAAGTTCACAAATTTCCGAACAATAAAAAAAAGAAAGTTCTAGCATAAATAGTTATAAACACAAATAGATTTTTCATAAAAAAAAAACGTTCAATATGTTTATTTTCGAATAATATCTTATTCTCTATACATCTTACATGAAATTTGTATCAAAATGAATTGAAGCAGATTAAATTATCTTTAAAACTAAACAAAATTATTTGATTCTAGATCTTACAGAACATAAGTTATAATCTTTTATAGCAGGCTGCTTTTTGTGGAATTCTTTTTACAAACTGAGCTGCCGGATCGAATAAGGGCACATAAAATTATTTCGCCGGGAGAGGGAAGACCCCTGAAGGCTTTCAGAAACATTTTCGAATTTTAATTTTTAAAGACTATGTCGACGGTCCCGAGCTATTTTGGCGCATCTCCAGCGAATTCGTTAAAACAGTCGTATCTCGTTGTCAAGTTGGAAAAGTATCGTAACTCGCAGCACCAATTCCATAGTGTCGTATCTCTTGATAGTCTTTTAAAAGCGTCGTAACTCGCTTTTTAAGGAAATATTCACATTCATGTAGTCTATTGAACTGAAATTTTGTCAATTTAATGGTACTATTACTCAGTTTATAAAAAATTATTAGAAAAAATGCGGCGTTATTGAAAATTTGGTGAATTATGATTTTTCGAGTTTGTTCCGTTCTATACTGTCGTAACTGTCGCCTAAAACATTTTCGAATTAACTGAAGTAACGTCTGAAGCAGAGAAAACAGTTGAAAGAGTGTCACACCCGCCCTATCGTGGCATCTTGTTTACGTATCGTTCTATTACTCAAAGACATATTAATTTGCCACTCTGAAAATTTGGGGTCTTATAGGAAAAAATCTCAGCTTTCTTTTAAAACTGTTTTGAAGAGAAAAAAAGTGTCGAAATTTGAAAAAAAAAGTCCAATTTATTTTTGTTTTTCAAAAATTAGGGTCAAATTTGGACTTTTTTGAAAATCGTTATGACCACCAGTAAGTTTGTGAAAAAATTTATCAAAAACCTTTGTAATTAAATTCTGTTTAAGACAATAGGAAAAAAGTTACAAATGTTTGAATGTAAGGCTTTTCTTCAAAAACCCAAAAATTATACCCCCTCTAATTTGATAAATAATTATCAAAATGAATTCATTTTTCGTGTGAGAAGTACTGTCTAATAGAACTACAATTAGGCCAATTTTTAGCCCGACCGGACAACTTTCATTTTGGAGGTGGGTACACTTCAGAAATTATGCCCCATATATAGTATTCGTGATTGCAGACGATACGTATTTATTTTCTGATCAGGTAGTGATTGTGAAATAACCTAATAGCGAAGCAAGAATTTATACCTTCACATTTTAAGATATTTTGATACCATGTGATTAAAAAGTATGTCAAAATTTAATGCTTAGGTTGAGGTGATTGTCACTTCGCACATGTCGTGCGGTTCATGAAGTAGCCTATTCAAAAATTGTTTTAGTCGGAAATATTCCGGTTTTCAGCAATACAGTTTGAAATTTTTCAATAAAAACAGACCATTTTTTTAATATTTAGAAACATTCGACTGTGCATATAAAATAAGCAATAATAAATCACATATTTAAAACTAAATAATTTGAAAGTGTATTTTTTGAAATACAAAGCCTTTAATCGATAGAGTTATAGAGTGCTAAAATTTAAGCTTTAAACGTTACAATTTTCATTGTTCTATTTATAAAAATTTAACTCTGTAATTGAATGAACTTTGATGTATACGTAAATAATGACCATTGAGCAATGATTAATTTTACGTGTCGTCTTATTTCCTTTGACTAGTAGAACAACAGGGCTACGATGCCACTTACCGGCTGATCAATGTTCTGTTTCATGCTAAGCTACTTCCCGTCGACAATGCAGACTCTTGCACCAGTGGCGCCACCTATTGGCAGAGATATCAAGTAACAAATTTACCTACATCCCTGATTGACTGACCGAGTTGTGACGTCATCTATTGGTAGAAATATCAGCTCATGCTAGATATAGTTACCACGTCCCTTACCCCATCGGTATTTGCAGATATCTATCCATGCGCGTGCATGGAATATGAATATTTTTGAAACTTGAAAAGTAGTATACAATTTTTAACATATTGTCAAATAATTTGAATTTGAGGTTAGGAAATGTTCATTGTAATAGAAAAATCTCTTCGAATGTTTCTAATAAATGTAAAAAATATTTGCAAAATTAAAAAATATATACACTGAACATTTCCTAACTTGAAATTTAAATCATCTGGCAATATTATTATAATTGTATACTACTTTTCAAGTAAGTGTTATTATTGAATAAATGCAAAATTTAGTGACACATTACTAAACAAAATATATGCTTTAATACTATAGTTGTGATATAAGAATCCATGCTTTAGAAAGTTGTCATCTACCTTCTTGCACTTCACCTTTCGAAGAATCCGACTTCGTAAAACTTAAAATCCTCTAAGCTTTTAATTGTTAACACGTGTAGTAACCGTAGTAGTAGTAAGTAGTAAGTTAGTAACGTGTAGTGGTAATTTGAGTTACCGTCAAATATGATACGGGATCATTTTCACTCACTACCGGTACATCACTAATGCTTGTGAAAAGTTTCTCACTTTGAGAGTAGGGATCTAAATTGTTAATTCCACTTAGTTTATTGCTATAACGGACCTCTACTCCACCAGATAACCTCGAAAAATATTCACTTGATATTTTTAATTTGCCGATCAAAATAATTCTTTAACCAAAATAATACACGCGACGTAATGTATACAATGCAACGTTTTGCCTAGCACATTCGGACATTTTGAAATGACGTCACAAGTAAAAATACTCTATGATCCCGATAGAGTTCCCGCGCAAAGTCTATTTTCCCGCCTGAAGTTCACGGCGCACCGGTCGTCGTGAAAGCCTCTATTACCCGCGTGTATGCCAGTACGCCGGATGGGGTTAGCTTTCAATGGTCATGTAAGCGCATGTTCGCTCACTGCTCGACACTTCGGCAGTGGAGTAGCGACAACGCACGAGCAGCAGCACACCAGAGACAATGAACGAGTAGTAGCAGATACGAGGCACGAATAGCAGCAGAGACAACGAATCCCAGTGGACACGTTCTGTAAATGTGACATAACAAAAAGGTAACATTTATACATAACATTGTTACAATCGTGTGCCATAAAAATTACATAACATAAAGGTCGCACTGTTCTGTAACGCAGTTACTGTGAGGATACGTAACAGTTCTGGAATTCTGTAATGTAACCAATATAGATCAGAGTGATAGAACTGTTATGTCACTAGAATGTCACACGTGTTCCAAGAAAGGAACATGAATGTCAAACTGTTCTGTAACGCTGTTACTGTAAGAATATGTAACAGTTCTGGAATTCTGTAATGTAACTGATATAGAACAGAGTGATAGAACTGTTATGTCTCTAGAATGTCATAGGGCCAATGACTGGTAAAGCAAGGCGAATCATTTTAATTGAAATACCATCAGATCCTTGAGCATTTGATTTTACATCGAAGAGTTTTTTAATTAGGGTTTCTTGCGATATGTCAGATGTTTTTTTTTGTTTCTTTATAGCTCGGATCCTCATTGTCAGATCTGAAAATGGTCAACAGATGAATTGAAGTAGACGTAAATACCTGTAATTTCAAAACAAGAACATTGTTCTAATTACAATATGTCGGGTTATCACAAAAGAAAGTTCCCAGAGAATGAATACAAGAGAACTAAATTCTGCGCAAGTTGAAAAAAAGATGTTCCTAGTCCAAATGAGTAACGAGTAATGACCTCCCAAATATACCTGTTTTTTGTGCTTTTTTAACTGAAAACCCGAAAGTCGTGTTTCTTCGAAATCACTCGTTTCATGCATGTCACACGAAAAAGTTCTAAGGAGATAAATGAAAGAGGACTTCATTCTGCGTAAGTTCAAAAGTAAAAGATGTTCCTACCCCTAATAAGTCACGAATAATGACCTTGAAAAGTGTACCCTTAATCAGTTCGGTGACTAAATCGTACCGCATAACAAAAGTACGACCTATTTCTTAACATGTAAGTTTTTAAGTCAAGTAATAGTGGTCAAATAATTATTCAATTATAAAATTATTGATAATCAACCACTTTTAATTATTAAATAAATAATTGTTTAAATAAACAAATTTTCATCACCCATCAAATGTTCATTTTTTGTCATTTTCCACTAAAATTTCTATTAGGGACGTTTATTATAGATCAAAAATGAATATTTAATCATTTTAATCAATAAATAAATAATTGTTTGAATAAATAAATTTCCATCGCCAATCAACAGTTCATTTTTTGGCATGGAATTTGGATGGAAATTTATTTATTTACACAATTATTTATTTATTGATTAAAAATGATTGAATATTCATTTTTGATCTATAATAAACGTCCCTAATAGAAATTTGAGTGAAAAATGCCAAAAAATGAACATTTGATGGGTGATGGAAATTTGTTTATTTAAACAATTATTTATTTATTAATTAAAAGTGGTTGATTATTAATAATTTCATAATTAAATAATTATTTGACCACTATTACTTGACTTGAAAACTTATATGTTAAGAAACAGGTCGTAGTTTTGTTATGCGGTGCAATTTAGTCACCGAACTGATTAAGGGTACACTTTGCAAGGTTATTATTCGTGACTTATTAGAGGTAGGAACATTTTTTTTTTGAACTCACGCAGAATGAAGTCCTCTTTCACTTCTCTTCATAGAACTATCTCGTGTGACATCATTGAAACGAAAGATTTCGAAAAAGCATGACTTTCGGGGTTTCGGTTTAAAAAGCACAAAAAACAGGTATATTTGGAAGGTCATTACTCGTGACCTATTTGGGGTAGGAAAATCTTTTTTTTAACTTACGCGAAATTTAGTCCTCTTTTATTCATTCTCTGGGAACTTTCTCTGGTGATAACCCCGAAGCGAGCTATTTACAAAAAACTGAACTCTGGACATTTACCCGTAAATTCGGGTCGGAATGGGTCACCTTCGACAGGTGCTAACTCGCGATCTATTGTACTTAGAACAATGTTTTTTGTTGTTGAAATTACAGGTATTTACGTCTACTTTAATTCACCTGTTGACCATTTTTAGATCTAACGATCAGGATCCGAGCTACAGAGAAACAAAAAGAAATGTGATTTTTGGCAAAAAATTGAAAAAAATCGGGGTTCTTTGAAAGGCCGCAACTCCTAGACTCTTGGAGGTAGAATACCCTTTTTTTTAGTTTCACGTAGAATTTTACCTACTTTAATTTTGGTAAGAATACTTTCATCCCTAAAATGCACAGGAAAGCACCAATCCACTGCCATGTGATATTTTGTACCTTTTACCAAAAAAATTTCCGTGTTCCGGGGCAAAATTCTGTTCACAAAACCTACCATTTATTATGCACCTTCAAATGAATTGTTTAGGAGAAAAAAATGACTCCTTTAAAAATTACCGGCTAAAAGCACCACATGACTGGACTATTACGCTTTTTTTTCCTAGAGCGAAATGGTGGTTTTAATTTCAAATGATTCTACTGAATATTTACTAACCTCTGATTGCTCAGATTTATCCTCTGAGGATTGAATAGTACCTTTTTCACTCCTCTTCAAAAAAGTATTTTCCCTTCAGCCTCTTCCTCTCACCCTCAAACCCTTTGTCAACACATATGTTCACTAATATATTAGGGTTGTCCGAAACGGGCATTTCTTGAAAAGTGCAAACGCTTTTCGATTTTTTCAAAATACGAGTCAAATAATGAAGCTTAACTTTTAGAAGACCATGATCCGATGATTCAAAGTACTGTCTCAAAAATATTTGATTAAACAATTTATGACACTTATTAGAGATATGAAAAAAAGTTTTTTATTTTGTTTATTTTTTGTGCTACTGATCATTTATTAAAAAGCGCATGGCGCCATTTACGATTATTTCTCGAACCATCTCGAAATTACTCGAAACAATCTGAAAGTATTGTTGTCAAAAAACCTGTGCTCGTTCATTGGATAAAGCTATCGTTTCTTTTTTATTCATTAAGAACCGCATGGCGCCATTTTCGATTATTTCTCGAAACATCTCAAAATTACTCGAAACAATCTGAAAGTATTGTTGTCGAGACTTTGAAGAGATTAAAAATATTTTTAAACTTGAAGAGCAGATACATTTTCTACAAAAATTGACGAATTTTCAGAAAATACATGAATTTTCCTACAACTAGTTGAATTTTCAACCAAGAACGATTTTTTAGTAAATATTTGGCCAAAATGTAGAATTTTCAACCCAAATTTACTAAAAAGACGAATTTTCAACAAAAAAGATAATTTTCAACCACATAGATGAATTTTTAAACTAAAAAAGTTCAGTTTTTAACTAGAAATGAAAAAGTTAAATTTTCATTTTGAAACATTCATTTTCAATTTGAAAAAACAAATTTTCTATGAAAAAGTTTGATTTTCCACCCAATAGTTGAAAATTTTCTTTTATTATAAAAAAAATTAAATTTCTTTTATTTCAATTTTTTTTATTATGAATAGTTGAGTTTTTAAGCCAAAAAGACGAATTTTCTACAACACAGTTCAATTTTTAGTCTGAAAATATAAATTTGTAATAAACAAATTAAATTATCAACCAAATATATTATTCTTCAGTTAAAAAATAAATTTTTAAGAAAGTAAATAAACTTTCAATCAAACAGTTAGTTTTTGACCTGAAAAGTTGTATAAACAATAAAAAATGCTATTTAAGTAAAAAAAAATTCAACCAAAAACGAAAAAGTTAAATTTTCTGTTCAAAAAATGGATTTGCAATATAAAAAACGAATTGTAAACAAAATAGTTTAATTTTTACACAACAAATGATTTTTGAACCAGACAGTTACATTTTTTACCTCAAATGATTACATTTCTTCAAAAACAGATGAATTTTCAAAACCAAAAATACAAATTTTGAAGAAAATATTTGAATCTTCAAACAAATAGTTGAATTTTCAACCAAGAAAAATTTTTTATTCAATGAAGAAAACAAAATTTATCCAAAATGTTGAATTTTCAACTCGAAAAGACCAGCTTTCTACAGAAAAGTTCAATTTAAAAAAAAGTAATTGAATTTTCAACCAAAAAAATAAATCTTTAACCAAGGAGATTAATTTTCTACTGAAAAGACGAATTCTTAACAAAATACGTAAATTTTTAATAACATAGTTGAATTTTCAACCAAGAAGATTAATTTTCTACCAAAAAAGACGAATTTTCAACAAATAAGGTCAATTTCAACCAGATAGACGAATTTTGATACTAAAACAGAATAATTTTTAACTAAAAAAGGAATAGTTAAATTTTCAATAAAAAAATTAATTTTGAATTTGAGGAAATAAATTTTCTGCATAAAATTTCAAATTTCTACCTAGTAGTTGAATTTTTAAGCCAAAAAGACGAATTTTCTACAATACCTACAGTTTAATTTTCAGTCTAAAAATATAAATTTCCAATTAAGAAAGTTCATTTTCAGCTTAATATTCACATGTTCATTTGAAATAATAATTTTCAAAAAAAAAAAAGGTATTTCAACAAAGTATAAATGAATTTTCAAGACAAAAAATTATATAATGATAATAATAATAAAATAAAAAATGGATTTTTAACAAACAGTTGTATTTTGAACAAAAAAAATTTATTTTGTATTGAAAAAGAGGAATTTATAACAAAATACATAAATTTTTAACCAAATAGTTATATTTTATACCAGGAGGATCATTTTTCTACTCAAAAATACGAATTTTGAATAAAATGCATGAATTTTTAACCAAATAGTTGAATTTTCAAGTAACCAAATTAATTTTTTCAACCCAAAATGTAATTTTCAGTTGAAAAAATTAATTTTCTACAAACGAAATCCAATTTTCATCAAAATAGTTTAATTTTCAAACAAAAAAAGACTTTATAACGAGACAGTTGAATTTTTAACCCCAAAAGATTACATTTTTATAAAAAGAGATGAACAATTTATTATTGTTTATAATGATCTTTTCTTAGATAATTGTTGGCAAGTTGCAGTTTTTTTCTAAATTTTTCAACTTTTCGTCAAATTTGTACTTAGTGAGTTAATAATTAATGCAAGTTAGAAACGAATTGTAAATATCAATAATAATTTAAACAAAATGGCTCTTAGTAAGTAGTTAAAGGAAAATTTACATTTAATATGATCCATATAGAAAATTTAAAGAATATTCCAAATATCTGTTTTATTTCAGAAAAATATATTTACAAAAAAAGAGATTTTTTAAATTATGATTCTCTCTAATGTTTATTTATTATTTTTTTATAACTAAAAAGGTGAATCGAAGTTAAAAATTTTGAAAAACTACAACTTTCTAACAATTATCTGAAGGACAATAGTTATAAACAATAATAAATTGTTCAAACAATCATTTTTGCTAAATATAATTAATTATTGTCACTTCAAGTGAAAAATAGACAAATAGTATAAAATTTCATAAAAACCGCAAGTTTCTACCATTAAACAAAGAGAACATTATTAACAATCAAAATAAATTCTTATAGAAATTATTTTTGTTAACTGGAATTAATTATTACTTTACTCTAATTGGAAAGTGGACAAAAAATTAAGAAAAAACCGCAACTATCTAGTATTATTATGGAAGAAGATAGCTATAAATGATACTAATTTATTTAAACAATTATTGTTGCCAAATTAAATTCAATGTTAACTTGCTTTAAGTGAAAAGTGGACAAAAAGTTGAAAATTTCATAAACAACCGCAATTTCTAGTATAATTCAAAAACAATCTTATAACCAAAATATTTTTATCCTAAAAATTAATTATATTTTTTTATTATTATTTTTATTATTATTTCATTATTATTATATTATTATTATCTTAATATTATTATTATTATTTTATTTTTTTATTATTATTATGTTCAAAGAATATTTAACTATTTCATTTTTGGTTGAAAATGGACCTTTTATAGATGAAAATTAATCTTTTTGATTGAGAATTAATCTTTTTCAGTTAAAAATTCAACTTTTTGGTTGAAAATGCATGCAATTTCAGAAAAATTCTAATTTCTCGGTAGAAAATTCAACTTCTTGGTAAAAAATTCATTAATTTAAATTCAGTTACTTGCAGCTAAAAGTTGAACTTCTTTGTTAAAAATGTATGTTTTTTATAATGACTTGTCTTTTTCATTGAAAATTAATCCCTCTATTTGAAAATTTAACTATTTTCATGAAAATTAGGGTTTTTCCCCTAAAAATTAATTTTGTTTATAGAATATTCAACTATTTGATTTTTAGTTGAAAATTGACCTTTTATAGATGAAAATCAATCCTTTTGATTGACAATTAATCTTTTTCAGTTAAAAATTGAATTTTTTGTTGCAAATTTATTCACTTTGTTCATGATTTCTCTTTTCCGTTGAAAAATTATCCGCTTGGTGGAAAATTTGACTATTTTATTGTAATTTTTTTTTTTATTAAAAAAAATAATTTTTCTAATTAGAATATTTAACTATTTCATTTTTGGTGCAAAACGAACCTGTTTTTAAATGAAAATTCATCTTTTTGGTTGACAATTAATCTTGTTTATTGAAAAATTCATCTTCTTGGAGGAAAATGAAATTTTTAAAATTCAGTTACTTGCGGTTGAAAATTGAACTTCTTTGTTAAAAATTTTTTCAGTTCTGTTAATGATTGATGTTTTTCATTGAAAATTTATCTGTTTTGTTGAAAATTTAACTATTTTGTGGAAGACTAGTTTTTTTCCCTCGAAAATTAATGTTGTTAATGGAATATTTATCTATTTAATTTTCAGTTGAAAATTGCTCTTTTATAGATAAACATTAATCTTTTGGGTGGAAATTAATCTTTTTTTAGTTAAAAATTGAACTTTTCGTAAAATGTTTATTTATTTCTTTAATAATTGATCTTTTTCGTTTAAAAATTATCCGCTTAGTGTAAAATTCGACTATTTTGTTGAAATTTTTGTTTGTATTAAAAATAAATTTTCATATTGAATATTTAACTATTTCATTTTTAGTTCAAATCGACCTGTTTTTAAATGAAAATTCATCTTCTTGACTGACAATGACTCTTTTTTAATAAAATTTCATGTATGCACTTCGTTAATGATTTATCTTTTACGTTGAAAATTTATACGTCTATTTGAAAATTGAACTATTTTGATGAAAGTTAGTTTTTTTCCTAAAAATTAATTTTGTTTATAGAATATTTCATTTTTGGTTGTAAATGGATTTTTTTAGATGGAAATTCATCTTTTTGGTTGAAAACTCATGCCATTTCTAGAAAATTCATATTTTTTGGTAGAAAGTGTATTATCTTTGTAATGATTTATCTGTTGAAAATTTGACTATTTTGATGATAATTATTATTTTTTGTCCTAAAAATTAATTTTTGTATTGAATATTCAACTATTTCATGTTTGGTTGAAAATTGACCTCTTATAGATGAAAATTAACCTTTTCTGGTGGAAATTAATCTTTATTTAGTTAAAAATTGAACTTTTCGTTAAATATTTATTCATTTTTTCAATAATTCATCTTTTTTGTTGAAAAATTTTCCGCTTAGCGGAAAATTCGACTATTTTGTTCAAATTTTTTTTTGTCTTAAAAATTAATTTTCATATTGAATATTTAACTATTCCATTTTTGGTTGAAAATTGACCTCTTTTTAAATCTAAATTCACCTTTCAGGATGACAATGAATCTTTTTTATTAAAAAATTCATCTTCTTGAAAAAAAATTAAATTTTTTTTAAATTCAGTTACTTGCGGTTGAAAGTTGAACTTCTTTGTTAATTTTTTTTTTTAGTTTTGTTAATGAATTATCTTTTTCGTAGAAAATTTATCCATTTTGTTGAAAATTTAACTATTTTGTGGAAAATTACTGACTTGCACAGTGATACTTATCTTTTAATGTTTAATATTTTTTTATTTGTCTAAACAATTTTGATTTGCTTGAGCAGTTTTTTTTTCGAAAACTTTAAAAAAAGGAAATGAAATAAAATACCTATAATTATTTTTCTGTCTGCATAGTGTATAGAAAAAATATAATAACCATTTTTTCATCGTTTAAACAAATATAATTAGTTTGAACAATTATTTTTCCAAAAATATTTTTTAAATCATATTTTCTGAATATAAATAGATTTTTATGACTTAAATTTTATTATGGCTTTTATGAATTATTTAATAATGTGCCAAAAACGATATGAACCATCCATACTCAATTTGAAGGAAATTTGAAGAAAAAGCAATGATTAATTGTATAAACAATAACATAAAGTTCTTAGCAGAATGTATTACTCCTCGAAATCATTCAATATTATGTTTCATTCATAAAATACGATTTGAAAAGTAATTGATTGAACAAATAACATTTTTTTAAACAAATAGAAAATGGTTAATATATTCTTTCTATACACTATACAGTAAGACAAATAATTATATGTATTTTATTTAATTAAATTTTTAAAAAAAAAATTTCAAAAACAAAACGAATTTTCAACAAAACAGTCAAAATTTTCAACCAAAGAAAAGAATTTTCAAGCAAAATTATAAATCTTCAACTGAAATAGTTACGCATTTGTTTATAAAAATAATTTTCAGCAAAAAAAAAACGATTTTCAAAAAATAATAATAAATTTCAACAAAATAGGCCAATTTTCAACCAAACAGAGGAATTTTCAACTAAAATTATGAACCTTCAACTGAAATAGTTAAGTAATATTAAAAAAAATTAATTTTTCACCAAAAAAAATCGAATTAAAAAAAACAATTTTGAAAAACAAAACGAATTTTCAACAAAACAGTCAAAATTTTCAACCAAAGAAAAGAATTTTCAAGGAAAATTATAAATCTTCAACTGAAATAGTTACGCATTTGTTTCAAAAAATAAATTTTCAAACAAAAAAATCGATTTCAAAAAATAATAATAAATTTCAACAAAACAGGACAATTTTCAACCAAACAGAGGAATTTTCAACTCAAATTATAAATCTTCAACTGAAATAGTTGAGTATTAGTTTAAAAAATTAACTTTAACATAAAAATTTATTTTCAAATAATAATAATCATCATCATCATTTTCAACAAAATGGTCCAATTTTCAAACAAATAAAGGAGGTTTCAACTAAAATTATAAATCTTCAACTGAAATAGCTAAGTATTAGTTTAAAAAATTAAGTTTTCACCAAAAAAATCGAATTAAATTTTTTTTTTTTCAAAAACATAACGAATTTTCAACAAAACAGTCAAAATTTTCAACCAAAGAAAGGAGGTTTCAAATAAAATTATAAATCTTCAACTAAAATAGCTAAGTATTTGTTTAAAAAATTAAATTTCAACGACAAAAAAAAATAATGTTCAACAAAATAGTCCAATTTTCAACCAGGGGAATTTTCAACTAAAATTACGAATCTTCAACTGACATAGTTTAGTATTAGTTTAAAAAATTATTTTTAACAAAAAAAACTTATTTTCAAATAATAATAATAATAATAATAATTTTGAACAAAATTGTCCAATTTTCAACTAAACAGAGGAATTTTCAACTAAAATTATAAATCTTCAACTGAAATAGCTAAGCATTTGTTTAAAAAATTAATTTTCAACCAAAAAAAAAGCATTTTCAACAAAATAGTCCAACTTTCAACCAGAGGAATTTTCAACTAAAATCATGAATTTTCCACCGAAATAATTAAGTTTTAGTTTAAAAAATTAATTTTAACCAAAAGAGTCCAATTTTCAAACAAAGAGAGGAATTTCAACAAAATAATCCAATTTTCAACGAAAAAGAGGAATTTTCAACTAAAATTATGAATCTTCAACTGAAACTGTTAAGTTTTTGTTTGAAAAATTAATTTTCCACCAAAAAAATCAAATTAAAATAAAAAAAGTAATTTTTAACAAAGAAAACGAATTTTCAACAAAATAATCAATCTTTCAACCAAACAGAGGAATTTTCAACAATGTTGAATCTTCAACTGAAATAGTGAAGTGTTTATTTAAAAAATTAATTTTCAACCAAAAAAAAATTGAATTTTAAAAAATAATAATAATTTTCAACAAAATAGGCTAATTTTCAACCAGAGGAATTTCCAACTAAAATTATGAATTTTCAACTGAAATAGTTGCGTATTTGTTCAAAAAATTAATTTTCAACAAAACAAAAAAAACGAATTTGAAAAAAAAATTATTTTCAATATACAAAAAGAATTTTCAACAAAATAGTCAAATTTTTAACCAGAGGAATTTTCAACTAAAATTTATGAATCTTCAACTGCAATAATTAAGTTTTGGTTCAAAAAATTAATTTTCCACCAAAAAAATCGAATTAAAAAAAATGGAATAGTTGATATGTCAGTTAGAAAAAAAAACTAATTTTCAACACCAAAAAAAAATAATTATCTACCAGTTGAATTCAACTTGAAAGAATCTTCAACTGATATAGTACACTTTTTATCTGAAAAATTAATTTTTCACCAAAAAAAATCAAATTAAAAAAAATATTTTTCACAAACAAAACGAATTTTCAACAAAATAGTCAACATTTTCAACCAAAGAAAAAATTGTCAACTAAAATTATGAATCTTTAACTGAAATAGTTACGCATTTATTTAAAAAAATTAATTTTCAACCAAAAACATTGATTTCAAAGAATAATAATAATAAATTTCAACAAAACAGGACATTTTTCAAACAAACAGAGGAATTTTCAACAAAAATTATGAATTCTCAACTGAAATAGTTAAGTATTATTTTTAAAAATTAATTTTTCACCAAAAACACTCTAATTTTCAACAAAAAAAAAAGAAAAAAAAGGATAGTAATTTTCAACAAAATGGTCCAATATTCAACCAAGCAAAGCAATTTTCAAGTAAAATTATGAATCTTCAACTGAAATAGTTAAGTATTAATTTAAAAAAAATTGATTTTCAACCAATATAATTCGAATAAAAATAAAAATTGTCAACAAAACAGTCCAATTTTTAACCAAACAGAGGAATTTTCAACTAAAATTATGAATCTTCAACTGAAATAGTTAAGTAATATTTAAAAAAATTAATTTTTCACAAAAAAAAATCGAATTAAAAAAAAAATTTCAAAAACAAAACGAATTTTCAACAAAACAGTCAAAATTTTCAACCAAAGAAAAGAATTTTCAAGAAATAATCGAATGGAAGACTAATCGAATACATTCGAGATTAGCGCGGCAAATTCAAATCTGAATAAGTATAAACTCTCAACATATTAAAAAAAAAACCCCATGATAATTAATACTGACTTGATAATTTTATATTCATTAACTAATTCAATGCGTCCTTAAACATACATTTTTAGACATGTTGTTCAAATTAAATGAAGTTTTTTTTAGTTTTTTGTCGTTTTTTATATTCTTTGCATACGAGAATTTAGATTTAACTAATTTAACTTTAGGTCAGTCACTGAACTTAACATTAGTTAGATATTCGCTAATTAGGATAGGGAATAATTTTAAATTAAATTATTTCTAATTTTCAACTGAACTCTGATTTGCAGAGGGTAGCCCGATGTGGTCCCGATCAGGAGCACAGCAGAAGCCATGATCGGGGCCGCGTCGGGAATCGGGATCAAATTGGGCAATTTCTCCACGGGTTAAATTGAAATGTGAGAAAAATTGTTTCAACTAAAAATAAAATGTGACATTATTTTAAAACACTTTGATCAATTTTATTAATGTTTAGAATTTCAGTATGTAAGTTAACAGAAATATTGCAAAATTCGTTTATAAAAATGTACTCCATAATACGTCGTTGATAAGTATTTTTTTCAGTAGCTAATATTTTAATATTTTTAAAACGAAAGTCAAAGTAATGACTAAATTTCCAAGAGTGTTGTGACAAACCTGTGTTCAAATTCCCAACTTTACAATTTCTTTTGAGTTCAGCAATTCTAGTTTTTAATCTCCGGCCAGTTTCACCTATATAAACTTTATTGCAACATTTACATTCAATCAGATAAATAACGCCAGATAAATATTCAATGGAATCACTACCTTTCTTTCTCAATAAATAATTATCTAGAATATTTGTATTTGAAGAAAAAACATTAATATTAAATTTTGTAAGTGAAAATGAACGTAAGGTAAAGTGAAATTTGATTTGAATTCATTGTCAGTGTCACTCCATTTATTATTTTTCTTTATTTTACTACTATTATTGTAAATCCTATGAATGCGTACTGAAATAATGTCATTAACAAAATCAAGCGGGTAGTTATTATGTACTGAGGTTGTTTCTTCATTTAAATTTTTTTCTCTAAATTGTATATCACTTAATTTGACACATCTGTCTACTAAACATTTGATTAAACCAATTTTATGATAAAATAAATTATGAGAATTATAGTTTAGATATCTGCCAGACCAAGAAGGTTTTTTATATCAGTTGGTTAGTAAATCACCATTTTGAGTTTTAATAATTTGTGAATTAAGATAGCTAATAACGTTATTCATCTCTCGTTCATGAGTAAATTTTATACAATCTTCAATGCCATTGAACACATTTAAAAAGGCTTCAATCTTGTCAGTAGGAACAATGGCTAAAATTTCATCTACATACCTTTTGTATAAAATAGGTGTGAAATATAATAATTTCAGAACTCTTTTTTCAACATCTTGTAAAACTGAATCAGAAAGGGATAAAGGTGAACCCATAGAGCAACCCGAAATTTGTTGATAAAATTTATTAATAAAGGAGGAACCAATACCATTATAAACCGCTAGGGAAGCAATTAATAATTAATTTATTGTTATTTTTGTTAAGTTATGATTTAAAATAAGTTTTTCTTTTACACAATTTAAAGCAAGATATAGTGGGATACTATCAAACATAGATACTACATCTAAAGAAACTATTGAATGGCTTTTTGGAACAATGATGTTTTTTAAAATATCTTTAAATTCCCAACTATTTTTAACAAACGAATTAGTGTTAATAGAAACAGGTTTTAGAATATTTGAAATATACTCAGATAAATTTTAAGTGGGAGAATCAACAGTGGAAACAGTCAATCTCCAACTTAAATTAGGTTTGCGGAATTCAGGAGAGCATAAGTTTTTGCTATGACACTATTGTAAGTTTTTAAACGATATTCATATTAATTATTAATTAATCTTTTATGTTCTTGTCTGATAGAAATGTCATTACATTTATTTTTAATAGTTGGAACCATACTGGTTTTAATATTCCTGCATAAAATATCATTCTTAGGAATGTTTTCAACTCTACTGTTATAATCTTCTCTGTTATCAGCGACCATTAAGTTACCTTTATCAGCCTTCAAAAAAATTAAATCTTCATGTTTCTTTTGAAAATCTTCAACTGACTGAACAAGTTTTTCTAACTTTTTTAATTTATACAATAAAAGTTTATTTATATTTGAAATACCCCTATTTCAGTTACATAAGTTTTAAAATGTTTCTGATGATGTTACATGAGTATCTGAATTCAATTTGCAAAATTATATGGACACATTTTAATTTTTCATGCAATTACTTTTGGGTTATGTAATTGAATATTGCTTGTAATTTATATGATGAAAGTTGATTTATTTTCAAAACACCTCTATTCCGATTATGTAATATTTGTAAGTTTTCGTGGTGTTGTGAAATGAGTATCTGAATTCAATTTTCATAATTAGGTTTCCTTTTTTTTCTGAAATTAGTTTGAAAGGTTAATAATAATAAGAAGTTTTGGAAAATATATAAAATAAACATCATTTAAATTTTTCAATGGGAATAATTATTTATCGCTTTTTATGTTGGAAACTAATTAATTAATTATTAGCTGATTATTGTTTTTACAATATTAAATTACATAAATTCTATAATCGCTTTCTATATAATAATTTTCTATAATGAATTTCCTATAATCGCGAAAAAATTATAGGAAATTCATTATAGGAAAATCATTATAGGTCTATACTTATTTTCCTATAATATTTTTTTCGTAAAGGTAATTAATGTTAATTATTATTTTTTTAGTTAACTTGGCGAACTTTGATTTCACAACTTCATTTGTACAAATAAAGTTGTAGTTGGCCAAGTTTTTTTTACCATTTTTGTATCATTTTAAATATTCTCTTAAAATAAATTTTGTAAAAAAAAAAGAATCATTTAAAATTTTCCAAAAATCTAATGAAAATTTTTGTATTTTCTTGACACTTTTCCAAATTCTCAAAAAGGTTCTCAATGTTTTGTTCAAAATCTTCAAAAATCTACATTTTGTTATAAACAAAATTCTTTTTGTATCCTTTCAAAACTTCTGAATATCTCCTAAAATTATTCGAATTTTTTCTGAAATTTGATAATCTTCCAAAACTGAAAAATTGTGCTTTGAAATCATCTACATTCTTTTCCGAAATTTTATGGAATAATTTGAATTCTTTTGAAACATTTTCTTTAAATTAATTTTTCAAACAACAAAAATTATTAAATTTTCTCTGGGACCTTAAGAAAAATTTCATTATTTTAAAACCTTCAAAATCCTTAAGAAGCTTCAAAAATTTTTTAAATCTACATTTTCTTTAAAATTTTTCGGTACCGGTAATCAGATTTTCGATGATTTCGTTTCACCTATTTTTTAAGATAGGATTCCTTCCATATTTTTCTATTATTTATTCAAATGCTGATTATTCTATAAACACTTTCTCTATAATAATTTTCTATAATGAATTTCCTATAATCGCGAAAAAATTATAGGAAATTCATTACACGAAAATCATTACAGCTCTATACTTATTTTCCTATAATATTTTTTTTTTAAAGGTAATTAATGTTAATTATTATTTTTTTATTTAGCTTGGCGAACTTTGAGTTCACAACTTCATTTAATTGCACAAATAAAGTTGTACTTGTCCAAGTTGTTTGCACTGCAGACATTTTTATATCAATTCAGTAGATTTTTTTTATTGTTTTTCGTATTTTGTATAAATAAAAAAATGTACCTTTGGCCAGGAAGACCTTCACTGTACTTATTATGAAGGCAAGAACCAAGGCACTGAAGTACACTCAAGGATGTGAAATTTTCACTCGCAATCATTTCCAGTCCAGATTCTTGGCGTTTTTTCTCCTTTTTCATAATTTCAAATAATTCGGGATCGGTCTCCCAAATGTTCTTCTGGAGTAGTGCCGCCATATTCTGTTGACAAAAATATTATTATTAATATATTTTAATTGATTCTAAATTAATTACTTTTGCTGATAAGATATCTAGACAAATTGCAGATTAAAGACTGCGGTGAACTCTTATATATCATTACTATAACAATTACCCTTTCTTAAAAAAAAAGAAACTCGGTTCATCTTCTAATATTTTGTTATGGATTTTACAGAAAAGCTTATATAATTTGAGAAAGTTGTGTATGATTCACAGAAGTTTTTTTATTATTGCGAGAAAATTCCAGTAAATTCAATATGAATGACACAATTTCTTTCATTTATTTACAATTCTTTAAAATTAGCAGATTATTTTTCTCATAAACAGAATTTTCAATTATTATTATTGTTAATTAGCAATCAAACTATATTTTCATTGCATTATTTCAATTTTAATAATAGTTTTGAAAATCAAAACTTAACACAAACGGTTAATTTTGGCTAGTTCTATTAAAAATTTGAGCTTCCCTGTATACCTCTTTAAAAAAAAATTTATTTAAAACCCCTTATTTTGTTTGTTTAAAATTTAACTATTATGTTGAAAATTTGTTATTGTTCTTAATAAATTTTTAAGCCTGAAATTGTAACTATTTCATGTTTGGTTTAACATTTATCTTCTTCAGATGAAAATTCAGCTATTTGTTTAAAAATATCCGTATTCTGTAAAAACTTGTCTTTTTGGTAGAATATTAATATTCTTGATGACTAATTCATCTTTTTGGTTGAAAATTAATTTCTTTCGCTGAAAATTTAACTATGAGGTTGAAAATTTCCTTAAAAATTCAAGTTTTGGTTGAAAATCAATGTATATTGTTAGAATTAATCTTTTTTGGTACAAAATTAATTTCTTTTATCAAAAATTAGTTTTTTTTATTGAAAATTAATTTTGTTAACTGAAAATTAAACTTCTTTTTTTTCTCGAAATTAAAAAAAAATGTTTATAGAAATTTAATCTTCTTAGTTAAAAATTTAACTACTCTGTTGAAAATTCGTCCATTTTGTTTAAAAAAAAAATTTCTTGTAGAAAATTCAACTATTGGGTTAAACATTAATTTTCTTAGTTTAAGATTCATTATTTTATTTAAAAATTAATTTATTTGCTTAACATTACTGGTTTAACATTTATCTTCTTCACTTGAAAAATCACTTCTCGTCTTTTTTGGGTTGAAAATTCAATTAATTTAGTAGAAAATGCCTATTTTTGTGTTGCAAATTCAACTGTTTGGTTGGAAAATGAACTATTTTTTATGAAAATTCATCTTTTTTGTTTAAAATTTAACTATTGGGTTAAAAATTCGTTTTTGTGGTTGAAGATTCATTATTTTAGTTAAAAATTAATTTTTTTGTCTATAAATTTAACGTTGCATTTACAGTAAAAAAAAATTGAAGAAAACGCAAAAAAAACGCATTTTAAACCAAATATTCGAGTTTTCAGCTAAAGACATGAAAGATTAAGTTTCAACGAAAAATTTTATAGTTGATATTTCAACCAAGAAAGATTCAAATTTAAGTATGAAAAAGTTGAATTTAGCAAAAATGCGAATTTTCAACAAAATAGTTGCATCTTTAACCAAAACGGATGACATTTCTAACAACATAGTTAATTTTTCTTCCTACAAATACTAATTTTCTATTAAATAGTTCAATTTTCAATCAGAGATGAATCTTAACCAAAAAAATAAGTTTTAAATAAAAGAATTCAAGATTCAACCAAGCAGTTCAATTTTTAACCATAAAGATGCATTTTGAACTGAGGAAATTTTTTTTCAAAAAAGAAAAATTTCATATGAGTTCCGTACCAAAAATATAATAGTAGACTTTCCAAATAAAAATAATTAGCTTTAAACCAAAAATATTTGTATTTTCTTGTTGTTTTTCTGTGAATTAAATTCGAATTCAAACGAAAAACGAAAAAAGGGAAAAGGAAAAAAGGGGAAAGGGAGAAACGAGAAGTTACTTTAAAAAGGGGGAAAAAGAAGAATTGTTCAAAGAGAGTCAATAGAGGAAAGGTTGTAAAGCCTGAAGTATGAAAGTGATTTTGAAAATTATTCCTCTATTACTGAACTGTACCGCTGCATGGCTATCCTTTCATCATCAGGGAACATACTAATTATCTAAGCTCGTAAAGTTACTTTCACAAAACCCACCCCCACCCCTGGTACCAACCGTAATTTTTGGCGCTACCCCGTCCCTCCTAAGATTGGAAACGTACTTTATGGACGGCCCTCAAGCTATGATTTGCAGATGGATGACAATTCAACTCAACCCTCAAAGATACTCGAAATGAGGAAGAAACAGGCTCAAAATTACAAATTTACCCTAGATTCTCAAAATGAGCCAGTGAAGCTCGTTTTTGTTGCAACTCAAAACTACACCAATTTCGGTGCACTTTTGAGGATCTGTAGAGGAACTGTACAGGGGAGTTAGGAATAGGGGTTTGTGAAGAGGCTCGTAGAGGGCGTAGTAAGGAAGCTGTTAGGTGACACGTAAATAGATTGGAATTAAAAATGGCTGGAATGGGGGTTGAAAAGGTTAACTGTAGAGGTGAGTTGTGAATAAGAGATTGTCAAGAGAATTGAGATAAGGCAAACCCTGAAAAGGTTGTGAAGGAGCGTTGTATGAAAGTTGTAAGGGAAGATGTAAATAGAGAAGAATGAATACTTGCAAAAGGAATTGTTTGTAAATGAAGGTTAAAAAGGGTAACTGTAACGAAGAGTTGGAAACAGAAGAGGATTGTAGAGGTTTGGAGAGGAGTAAAGAATTATTGTTGAGAAAGGCTTTTGTAATGGAGGGTTGAATAGGTTAACTGTAAAGGGGACTTCCAAGATCAAAAGGATATGTATATAAATAGGGGATGAAAATGTTAACTATAGAGGTGAGTTGTAATGGGGTACTGTCAAGAGGTTTGTAAAGAGAGAAACTCTAAAGGGGTTGTGAAGGAAGGTTGTAAGAATGTTGTAAGGGACGATATAAATAGAGAAGAGTGAAGAATGCTTGTAAAAGAAGTTGTTAGTAAGTGGAGGTGGAACAGGTTAACAGTAAAGGGGAATTATAAGTACAGGGTTGTCGATAGGGTTGAAAGACGGGTAACGCCGAGGAGAACGAAAAGTGTAAATGGTGAAGGGTGAAGAATGGATAAAAGGGATATGCATATAAATCAGGGTTAAAAATGTTAACCCTTTAGTGTTTGTGAAGGGGGGTTGGAAGAAGGTTGGAAGGGGACATGTAAATAGAGAAAAGTGAAGAATGCTGGTAAAAGGAGTTGTTTATAAATGGAGGTTGAAAAGGGTAACTGTAAAGAAGACTTGGAAATAGAAGAGTCTTGTAGAGGGTTCGAGAGGAGCAAAGAATGATTGTTAGGAAAGTTTTTTGTAATGGGAGGTTGAATAGGTTAACTTTAAAGGCGATCTTTAAGTTCAGGGTTGTTGAGAGTATCGTAAGATGGGCGACGCCAAGGAGAATGAGAAGTGTAAATGAAGAGGGTTTAAGAATGGATGAAAAAGATATATGTATAAATAAGGGTTGAAAATGTTAATTATACAAGTGAGTCGTAATGAGGAATTGTCAAGAGGATTGTGAAGAGTGAAACACTAAAGGGGTTTTAAAGGGGGTTGAAAGAATGTTGTAAGGGGCGATGTAAATAGAGAATAGTGAAGCATGCTTGTAAAAAGAGTTGTTGGTAAATGGAGGTTGAAAAGAAGAACTGTAACGAAGATTTGGAAATTGAAGAGTGTTCTAGAGGGTTGGATAGGAGTAAAGAATGATTGTTAGGAAAGTTTTCTGTAATGGGAGGTTGAAAATATTAACTGTAACTAATGTAGAAAATGTATATAAATAAAGGATGAAAATGTTAACTATAGAGGTGATTTGTAATAGGGTATTGTCAAGAGGATTTAAAAAGGGAAACTGTAAAGGGGTTGTGAAGGGGATTAGAAAGAATGTTGTAAGAGGCTATGTAAATAGAGAAGAGTGAAGAACGTTTGTAAAAGGACTTGTTTATAAATGAAGGTTGAAATGGGTAGCTGTAACGAAGAGTTGGGAACAGAAGAGTGTTGACAGAATAGTTTTTAATAATTACACCACGTGCATTAATGTTTACTTTTGAAAATCTTTACTGTACATTTGGAAACTTCAATCTACGTTATTAAAGTTTACCGAACTGCCATGTATTATTTAACTTTCGCATGTTACAAATTATGACAATAATGTGAACATTTTTATTTTGGTACATATATCCCAATTTTACTCAAAAATTTGGTAAAGTTTCCTAACAAACTTTCTCCGTGTAAAACACAGCCATTACTACTAATATCTCGAAGAGACGCAATTTTTTTCTTAAAAATTGCCTGAGATGATACAAATTTGCTTAAACAATTGTTGTTAATAATGGAAATTCTTGTTTGTTATGTAAGCTCTCTGAAGGTCTAGAAATTAGTTATTTATACTTCAGGTTAAAAATACAATGTTCTCAACTTTAAAAATAGCCTGACAATGCATTTATTAATTAAATATGTATGAAAAATCATAAATTGTTATTGTATAACTAAAACTGATAATCAGGTGACATTTCGGTATGATTTTTGGTCAATTCTATAGAATAAAAATATTTGCAACGACACTATTGATGATGCTAGCATTTCGAAAATAAAAAAGTAACTGAGAAAGTAAAGATAGTTACTTTCTTGCTTTTGCTTTTTTTTTCTTGAAGGCTTGAAGCAAAAGGTATAAAAATAAATTGTATAAAAGTCACTCAATGAGCAAACTCCCTCGATACGGTGCAACTTTCTATACATAGTACATACACAAAAGAAAGGTATAAAATGTCGATTGATCTACTTCCTACTTTTCTAAGCGATATATAATTCTGATGCAAATTCGCACTCAGAAAAAAGTTTGATATCGCTTCAACGTGAGAAGTTTCGAAATCTAATTAATTTCCTCATTCATTGATTTATCGTTAATAGCTCAAGGCAACGAAGCAATCAGAAGGAGGATAACAAAATTCGTTTTGTCGATTCAATTTATTTGTATTTCAATTGCTAATTGAACGATTGAACTGACCCGTAACGAGTTTATTTAAAGTGGAGAGAAAAAATGCAGATTTAAATTGGATCATGTTTATTAGAATATTTTTTTGCTTCAAGGAATGTTGATAACTATTCAAATTATTTAAAAAAATTCGTTTCAATCACATATTGGGACAAATTTGATGAGTTTTAGTTCTCGTGTGTAATTGTGGTCGTTTCAGTCCATTTTAAATCATATTTTCATTTTATACGTAGGGGAAACCTCCCTACAGTGGATAACGCAACCTACAGTGGATAATCATTAATTGAGAGCACAAATAAAAGAAAAATAATTATTTTAATTTACTAACACGCGAGGTGTCTCAAATATTAATTAAATTCAATTATTTTGCATATATTAGTATTTTTAATTAATGATTATCCACTGTAGGTTTTACTTTCCACTGTAGAGAGGTTTCCCCTAATCTTTGTACTTTTGCTAATTTTTTGCAGCAAACAGTTATTTTTTTTGTAAACTAATTTTGTAGTAGATTATTTTAATTTTTATAAAACCCAGCTTTACAGAATTGTAAAGTATCTTGAAAGGAATAAAATCAGACTTGGTTCAAAATTGCAGCTTTTACCTAAAATTGAAGCTAAAACATAAAAATTCATATAACATTTTTATATGAACAATTTAAAGCTAAAAAATGTTTTTTAAGGAAGGCTTAGATTTTCCCTTTTCAAATAAAATTTATTTCTAAATGTTTCTAAACATTATTGATAGAAGAGAAAATTTGAATTGTGAATGATTGTTTATTAATGGGAAATAATACTGTTCATAACATTTCGCTACCACTCTATAACTTGTAAACTTTCTTACATTTTCAAAGAGATAAGAAACAATAAATTATGGGCAAAAACTTATTTTGAAGAATTCGAAAAACAAATTAGAAGCTTTTTAAAAGAATAATTTCAAGTTTTGAAAATTTAAAAATGTGTGGAAAAATAATATGGAAGACTTTAAGACAAGTTTTTTAATTTTTCAGGATGTGAAAAAGTTTTAGGTAAACTGAATTTTGCAGGGTGTCAAGAGAATGAAAAAAATGTTCTTAGGATCCGTGTAAAAATTGATTTAAATGATTGTTTTGTAATGAATTCAAAGAGAAAATTAATAAAGATTACAAAACATTTTTAATTATTACCGAAAATTTTTAAAAAGAGTGTAAAAGATCTTAAAGCAAAATTTTGCAATTTCGCCATATTGTGTAATTTTAAGAAGAATTTTAGTAAGTCTGAGAGATATTCAGAAGTTTTGAAAAAATTAAAAAATTACTAAAACTTGTCAAGATTTTAAAAGAATTTTGTAAGGTTTCACGACAATGAAAAAAATTGTAGGTTCCTAGGAAAAATTTAACGATTTTTTATTTCGAACAATTAATTTTAAGAGATTGTTTAAAAAGATTTCAAAACATTTGAAAAGATTTCTGGAATTGCTGAAGATGAATCTGAAAGATTTTAAGGCAGTTTTTTTTATTTTGAAGAATGAAAAAATAATTTCTCAAGATTCGTGTGAAAATATTAAATGATTTTTTATTTTGAAAAATAAACTTTAAGAGGAAATTAAAAAATGTTTGTAAACATTTCAAACGATTTTTCAAAATTTCGAAAAAGTGTGTAGAAGATTTTAAAGCGAATTGTCACAATTAGGTAATATTAAAAAATCGAGTAAATTGAGGAATATTGCAGAAAGCTGTCATCTTTGGGTCGCTTCGTGTCCTCAAAACACACGAGGGTTTCGCCGGCCTGTCGTTGTGATTTTTTCGTGTCCTGTGACCACCCATCTCACGGTTGTAAGACGTGGTGATGAGTGTGATTCACCGCGGTCCTACTGGGAGCTTTAAGGTTACGAACCAGTGATAGTATCGCACCTCCGAGAGCACCTGTCACAAGGAGAATTGCTTGTTCCGAATATTTTGTGCACAGTCTTTGCAGCTCCCTTTTAAGGTCTTGATACCTTTCCTCCTTTTCTTTCTCCTTGGCAGTGATCTTGTATTCGGAAGTAGCCGAGAATTTGATCACGAATATAGTTCGTCTCTAGAAGTCTTGGAGAACAATGTCAGGCCTCGAGTGTGTAATGGAGATTGCTGTCTGAAAATCGTAGTTCCAGAAAATTTGGCACTTCTCGTTTTGGACAATTGACTCTATCTCCCTTAGAGCGTTCGGGAGGGCAGGGTCACGGCCAACGCCGTAAGAGCGACCAATCAGACGCGCCGTATAAAAAACGACGTATGAAAACGACGCGTCGCGACGGGGGGAGAGAGCGCGACACTGCGTTAGCATTTCGAGTAAAAAAACAGATTCTCATGATACGGACAGAAAGACCAAGTTTGTTTACTAAAAGAAAGGAAGGATGCAACCCTTGCATGAATATTTGGACTAATGTCAGAACCGAGGGACATCGTTACGACATCTTTACAACAACTTTACGACATCCTATGTCGATGTCGTTAAGGTGTCTTTACGATATCGTGAAGACATCATCAGATCATACGACGTCTTTATGATATCGTAATGACATCGAAACGACATGGACATGGAATGTCGTAAAATTGTCGTAAAGACGTCGTCAAATTTGGTGCCCACTGTGAAGTGTCCAACGTTTATGATAAACCAAAAAGTTTCATCCTTCCAGCATATGTGTAACACATCCCAATTCATTCCCCAAAAACTAAAAAAATCATAAAAAATACAATAAGTCGAAAGTCTACAATTTTCTTTCACAAAATCATTTTATTCAATGCAAAAAATTTGTTTGAAAAGTCCCCCCCCCCCCTAGCAAATTTTAAACATACCGGAGCTCATCCTCCAACACTTTAAAAATTCACCAAAAATACAAGTATACAGTAATACGAAAATATGCAATTTTCTCCCACACAATTATTTTATTGGGCGCACAAAGATGGTCTAAAAAGTTTCACCCCCCTAGCAAATGTGTAACACACCCCAATTCAGCCCCCAAAAACTAAAAAAAAATACAATAAGTCAAAATTCTACAATTTTTTTTGACAAAATTATTTTATTTGATGCACAAAAATTGCTCAAAAAGTTTTATCCCCCCCTAGGTAATGTGGAGCACACCCCAGTTAATCCTCTAACACTTCAAAAGTTCACCAAAAATACAATAATTCTAAAGTCTGCAATTTTCTTTCACAAAGTTATTTCATTCGGTGCGCAAAGATTGCTTAAAAAGTTTCATCTCCCTAGCTAATGTGGAACACTCCCCAATTCATCCCTTAATACTTGAAAAGTTCACAAAAAATACAAAAATCTGCAACTTTGTTCCACGAAATTATTTCACTGGGCAGGTGGGGGGGGGGGACTTTTTGGGCCACCTTTCTGCACCCAGGGAAATAATTTGTTGGAAGAAAATTGCAGATTTTCGTATTATTGTATTTTTTGTAAATTTTTTAAGTGATAGGGGACGAATTGGGGTGTGATCCACATTAGCTAGGTGGTTGAAACTTTTTCTTCAGTCTTTTTCCGCACAGTAAAATAATTTCGAGGAGAAGAATTGCAGATTTTCGTATTTTTGGTGAACTTTTTAAATGTTAGGGGATGAATTGGGGCGTTTTTAGCATTTTATAGGAGAATGAAACTTTTTGATCACACTTTGTGCACCCAGTAAAATAATTTTTCAAAATAAAATTGCAGATTTTCGTATTATTGTACTTTTGGTGAATTTCTTAAGTGTGGAGGGATGAATTTGGGTATTTTACGCATCAGCTACGGAGATGAAACTTTTTGAGCAATCTTGGCGCACCGAATAAAATAATTTTATGTAAGAAAATTTCAGACTTTAGATTTATTGTATTTTCGGTGAATTTTTTATGTTGAGTATTAGAGGATGAACTGGGGTGTGTTCAACATTAGCTAGGGACTTTCGATTTATTATACTTTTTGTGATTTTTTTAGTTTTTGGGGGATGAATTGGAGTGTTACACATTTGCTAGGAGGATAAAACTTTTTTGGCGATCTTTAGACAGTGTATTAAATGATTTCATCAAAATATATCCCACCCCGACGACGTGGTCAAAAGTGCATTTTCTACGCCTCGAGGACACTTCGAATATCTGCGCATGCCCATGGGTATCAAAAACGCCCCTGCTATGTTCCAACGGCTGATGGACACGGTGCTAAAAGGGATGCATGGGACCGAAGTCTTCGTTTACCTGGATGACATCGTGGTTCACTCCAAGGACCTAGAAGAACATGATTTGAAGATCAGAAGGTTGCTGTATCGACTTCGAGCAGCCAACCTGAAGCTACAACCCGACAAGTGCGAATTTCTCCAAAAAGAATTAGCGTATCTTGGCCATATTATTAGCCACGAGGGGTTGAAACCAAACCCGGCCAAGATAGAGGCAATACAAAATTTCTGTCTTGTGAGTAGGACTAACCAGTGGATTCCATCTTGCTTGTTGTTGTTGTCGATACTCAGCTATCAATCTCGCTCTTGTCCGGTGTTCTCGATAACGCATGGTGAATATATATAAAAGAAAACAAAAAAAAGAAACGCATAAAAAAATGATTTAGTGTCGTGGCTTTTGCTCTGATTCAAAAACCTTGGTGTTACATGGCATAATTGAAAGGTATGAGCCAGAACCTCAGAGGAATACGTCAGTCTATGGTGATTTTCTCAGCATACCCTTCATTTAATTCTCTAGACCCAGCTATTATATTACCTTTTAACTAACGATTCAACCATATCGAATCGCGGAAATACACCAACCTTTGTGACAACTGGATGTCATCGAAGTTATTGATCTGACCTTGTTCTCTTCATCCATGAGCGAAGCATTTAGAGAATGGCTGTATTGACTAAGAAATCTCTATCAGATCACAAGCATATATGCTTTTCACTGACAGCTGACGATTCTGATACGATTAAGTATAGGAACCCAAGAGCAACTGACCGGGATAAATATGAGGGTGGTTCAATAAGTACTTAGCCTCACCGACTGATGGCGCCAATATCGCAAGAGAAATTTACCGTGTAGTAAATTGTCCTAGACGGCTGCTGTCCAATTTTCAGCCGAATCGGACTCGTAGTTTTGTTTTGACCGCGTGTGTAAGCTGTCGTGTCCGCAGATTTTGGAAAAATGGAGAAAGAGCAATAACGGTCGATGATTCGATTTTTGTTTTTGGAAGGGAAATCGCACAGCGAAATCAAAGAGCGCTTGGACGCTGTCTACGGTGACTCTTCTTCTTCGATGGCGACCGTCAGAAATTGGTTCAACGAGTTTCAACGTGGTAGCACGTCGGTTTTTGATGAGCCACGCCCAGGTGCCCCGAACACGGCTACCACGGAGAATAACGTGACAAAAATCTACGGTCTCGTATTGGCAAACCGTCGATTGAGGGTGCGCGAGATAGCTGAGACAATAAGCATCTCAAAAGACTGCGTGAGTCATATCCTGCATGAAATTTTGGGCATCAGAAAGTTGTCGGCGCGATGGGGACCGCGTTTGTTGACTCCGGACAACAAGCGCAATCGTGAGAGCATTTCAGAGTAATGTTTGACGCTGTTTAAGCGTAATCCGAAGGAGTTTCTGCATCGTTTCGTGACCGTCGACAAAACATGGCTACACTGGTACACACCAGAGACCAAGCAGCAGTCGAAACAGTGAGTTTCTCCAAGGAAATCTGCTTCGAAGAAGGCAAAGACGGTCACAACGACTGGAAAGGTGATGTCCACCGTTTTCTGAGATTCACATGGTGTGATCTACATCGACTACCTGAAAAAGGAAAAAATGATCACAGGGCTCTATTATGCCGAATTATTGGGCCAATTCGACGCCGAATTGCAGAAAGAACGGCCCCGTTTGGCGAAGAAAAAACTGCTCTGCCACCATGACAACGCACCAGCGCACACCTCCGCCGTCGACACGGCCAAATTGGTCAAATTGGGCAACGAACTCCTGCCCCATCCACCGTAATCTCCAGATTTAGCCCCGTGCGACTTCTTTTTGTTTCCCAACTTGAAAAAGTCACTTGCTGAGCAGAAATTTTAGTCGAATGAGGAGGTTATCGCTGCCACGGAGGCCTACTTTGCAGACCTCCAGAAAACGTATTTTTCAGACGGGTTAAAGAAGTTATCGCTGGGTCAAGTGCATCAAGCTAAAAAGAAACTTTTTTGAGAAATAAATCGCTACTTTTCCCAAATTTTCGATTTTCTTTTTCAGGCTAACTACTTATCGGACCGCCCTCGTTATAGGGACGATCTTGGAAAATCATTGAAAATTATTCATAGGGGGATGAGGTCGATTGCCCAGCTGAAACTTGTTGTGGATGTAGTAAATAGGATCGTAATTAAATCTTATAAAAATAATAAACCTTTTCGTATTAAAAAGCCATACAAGGATTTTTCTAGGTCGAAAACCCTGCATTTCAACTAACGGCATTGGTTTTTCCAACAAGTTGAATGGCAGAAACGGCTAGCGAAATCCACTAACACCTCATGCAGGTGCACTTTTCTGGTTCCGAACCTGGGTACCTAGGGCCAAAAACCTCTGACGGACCAAAACATAGGACCAATGGAGAGGACTAAAGGATGGCAAGCCGTATAGTACCACTATCAAAAATAAAATGAGTCTTCCGGCATTTCCACCTATTCAAGGCCGTTTTGAAAGACGGCATATTCCCAACGCTAATTCAAGAAGGTTTGGATGCACTAATGGAACCAATTTGTTACATTTTTAGGGCGCACATAGCTTAAGGATATATCCCTGCGGCATAGAAGGTTGAAGCAATCTTCACACCAAAGCGGTGGAGAGACTTCTATGATGAGGCTCAATCATTCACACCAATTAGCCGAACTTCTTCCATTATGAAGACATCAGAGTAGTAGATCGATTTTTATATGATGGAGGAAATCCTATCAAATAAACCCGTTCATAGTAATCAGTTTGCCTCACAAAAAGGCAAAATCACTATTGACGCACTTTATACATTTACCTCCTGCATTCAAAAAGCAGGATAAACAGGAATCTGTCATCAATTTTACTGAGAAACATGGTGTATGTAGGTGCCACTGTTAAGACGTAGAAAGTAAACAGTTTTGAAAAATGTTCTCCTGCTACCGTACCTTCTTCCGAGCTTCTCTCTACCTTTCCCTCCCTGTCGCCGCCACTCGGATGCACTTGTCTCCCCACCCTGCTCCTCACGCCAAGCAAACTAACCTCCCAGCCTACCCAAAACAGTCGCAAGCTTACAATTTATCACCAGCCTCTTCACTTCTATTATATTTTACATGCAATCTCACACTGACAAAACCCTCAAACAGAGCCGGCGGAACGCAGGTTATCTATCTTTCTCGCTCCTTAAGGAGCGTGAATGAAAAGGAATTAGAGTAAGCGAGAGACTCGCATGTGGAAAACCGTCATCTGTTTTCCACATGCGAGTGTCTCCTTACTCTAAGTATTTTGCATTCACACTTATTAAGGAGCGAAAAAGACAGATAACCTAAGTTCCGCCGGCCCTGCCCTCAAACACACTGCTGCCATCAACTCACCTCAAATTCCACTTCAAATTCACTAAAATCTGCACCACACTATCACCGCCACCTAACACTTTCATGCCGGAAACGGAAGTCCATGTCCGTGAAGCTAGAACACCAAAAATTAAATATTCCACTTTCATTTTATGGAATCCTCTGAATGTCGTTAGGATGCGTTTGGAAGCCAATTTTTTTCGTTTGGACGAAACAGATTGGTTTTAAATTTCTAACGTTATTTAAATTTCTAAAATTATCAAAATTTCTAGAATGTTCCAAATTTTTTAAATTATCAAAATTTCTAAAATTTTCCAAATTTATCATAATGGCAATATTTCTAAAATTATAGAATACTTATGATTTCAAAATTTTCAAAATTTACCAAAATTTCTGAAATTTCCAAAATGTCTGAAACATCTAAAATTTTTTAAAATTATTAAAATTGGTGAAATGATCAAAATTTCGAAACTGTTCAAAATTTCTAAAATTATAAAAATTCTTAAATTTTCAAAATTTGTAAAATATCTAAAATTTTCCAATTTTTTAAAAAAGTTTCGAAATTATCAAAATTTCAAAAATGTTCAAAATTGATCAAATTGTCGCAATTTCTAAAATGTTCAAAATTGATTAAATGTTCAAAATTTATATGATAATAATATCTCAAATTTCTATCAAACTCTCAAAATTTAAAAAGTTCTATTGTTTTCAAAAAATTTTATTATTCATATTTACCATAGATTTGACAAATTTTAGAACTTTCCAAAATTTTATAAATTCATACAAAAATAGAAATAACGATTCTGAAATTCCTTCATATAAGTAGAAATCATGCCTGTGTTACAAGAAATGAATTTTGAAAATATAACATAAAATTGGGCCAAGAGACGCAGTCGAAATAAGATGTGAAGTTATTTCGAATAATTCGTTGAATTTTATTCTTAAATTCTCATCAGAGAAGGTATTAGATTTGTGTAAAATTTGACCCCCTCCGTTTTTGTCAAATGTCCACGTTTTGAGACATTCTGAACCTAAAAAACAGGTTTTCGCGAATGCGTCTACTTGTATGTATGCATGTGTGTATGCACGTGTGTATTGATGTGTATATGTGTTTATGGATGTATGGATGGATGTGTGTATGCATGTATGGATGTGTGTAGGCATGTATGGATGTAGATTTTTATATTGTTAGCACGATAACTTTTGAATGAATTCACATATTGGATTGGGCTTTGGTATACTTTCTGAACGTCATTCAAGTTGGTTAGCCAGCCATTTTGGATGAAAATTCAAAACGTGAGCGCTTTTTCAAAATTTGTAAGACCACTTCTTCTCAAATTTGAAATTTCTATGTACAGACGTTTATTGCACTTAAAAGGAAAAGCAATTTATTTCAATGACTTTTTTTGATGAAACAAAAATTACTAGAGTTTTAGCATTTGCAAAATTTCGAAAAAACAAACGAAAATGAACATTTTAAGGCAAACAACGCACGATATAAGAAAAATTCAAGAAAATAAAAATGTTTCTTTTTGATCGCCCTAAAATATTTTAATGAAACTTTTTTTAATTTTCTTGAAAAATCGAAAATTCAAATTTTCATCGCACAAAAAATAATGGAAAATCAAAAATTCCATTTACAAATTTGTTATGAATAAATTTTCGATGGTACGCCTAGTTTTTGTTTCATATGTGAAAAACTGATTCATGAATAAAATAAATTAAATTTTTGGACAAACAACATAACTCATGAAGAAAATTAATAGACAAAAGTTGTTCACTCAGAAAAGAGCTACACATTTTTACATTCTCATCCAGAGATGGTATTAGATTTGTGTAAAATTTGACCCCCCCGGATTTTGTCAAATGTCCACGTTTTGAGACCCCCTTAACCCAAAAAACAGGTTTTTACGAATGCGTCTGTATGTATGTATGTATGCATGACTGTCTGTGAGCACGATGACTTTCGAAAGAATTGACCTATTAGATTCGCCTTCGGTATACTCTTTTAGTCTCGTGAACGAAATGTCATGTTCGTTAGCCAGCCATTTTGGATGAAAATTCAAAAAGTGAGCGCATTTTGAAAATGTTTAAGGCCATTTTTTCACAATTTGGAAACTATATGTGCGTATGTTCATAGTACTCAAAAATTTAAACAATTTACATCAATGACATTTTTCGAAAAAACGCAAATTTTCATACTTACAGCATTTTCAAAATCCAAAAGAGGAAACGAAAATTAACATTTTCAGCCAAACAACGCACCACACGAAAAAAATGAACATAAAAAACTAAAAAATCTACTTTTTCTTCACACTTTGCATTTAAATAAAAGTTTAAACAAAATACAATTAGAAAATAAAGCCACATAACTCTCTTCAAAACTTAATGCTGCATTTTTCTAAAACAAAAATCCAAAATTGGTTAAAAATTGCCAGCTACAAGTTATTTTTAACCTCGTTTTTTTATTTCATCCCACTGTGCAGCGGCGCGAGACTACCCTTCGGCTTCATCTCTGTTTCAACTGTCTGTTCTTGGGACATCTCAGGAAAGATTGTGCTTCAAAGTTCAGTTGCCAGGGATGCTAGGAACGTCATCACACTTCTTTTCACCGTAAGCAAGACCTAGCAACTTGGTCAAGTTTAACTGTTAAGAAGTCCCGTTTTAACTCTAGACCTATTTTGTCAGAAACTGAGAATCCGTCTACCTCGTCCTGACAAGTTCTGCTTGCCACGGCACAAGTTTTCGTGAAAAACGCGGACGGACGTCAAATCAAAGTAAGAGTTCTTCTCGATCCCGGTTCCGAAACCAGCATCATATCACGTTTCTTGATTCGACGACTTGTTCTCCCGCAACAAGTAATTGATGTTCCTATCAACCCGGTTGAGAATAAGCCCACCGAGATTGATCGTAGACGAGTCAGTCTTCGTCTTGAGTCTTCGCTAGTAGTGTTACCTATAGAGATAAACGCTCCAGTGCTTCGCGACCTTGGCGTGACTGCTCCATCGCAGACAATTGTTTAGAAGAACTGGACTCACATCGACTCACATCCAGAATTTGCTCTCCAAACTGTTTTTGGATGGGTTGCGGTTGACCCAGTTGGACTGTATGCGCTATCAGATAGCTCAGACCCTTGTATAACCGTAACGGCCTTAAGTAGTCATCAAAAGGATAACCTTGCTAAAGTTCTTAAGCGATTTTGGGAACAGAAGGTATTAACCATTCCCCCCCCCCCATGATTTCACTCGAGAATCAGGAGTGTGAACGAGCTTTCATGGCTGGATTTCGACGTGACAACTCCGTTCGATGGATCTGACGTTTCCCTCTTCGACCATCCTGTATTCACACCTTAGGAGAATCTCTGCAAGGAGCTAAACGGATCCTCGATTCCGTATGTCAACGTGTGGAGAAGGATACCTTGCTAAACGAGGAATATACGCATTTTTATGTTTAATTATAAAAGGTTGGGGCAATGCGTCATATTTCTCCTACAGAGACACTTAAGAGTTTCAGGTCCACTTACTGCATCCGACATCATGCCGTCTGGCGAAATGCAGATGGTCGTCCGTTACTTCGCATTGTCTTCAATGCATCGCCGTCTTGATGCGAAGGGGATTCCCTCGAATTGTTTTCTGTGATGTTGCAATGTTTTCTCGTCAGATCAGAGTTGATGAAAGAGATGTCGATCTTCAACATATCGTTTGGAGAGAACCAGAAGCAAACGAAGATAGTCAGTATCAACTTCGGACTCTAACCCACGGAATGTTATGCGCTCTATATCTGGTAATTCGATTCGGGAAAATATCTATGTTGATATTCAGGCGCGAACGATGAATTTTCTGCCATTAAAATTCGAGATTAACTGATTCAGCTGTTGAAATCTGGAGAAATGCATCTGAAGAAGTAGGCTTCCGACTACTTTCTTCTCTTAAATATAATTCCTGAGTGCGATAGACTGACTAAAAATTGGCTACAGTTCGTGAACGATGGCCCAGTTAATGCTTTGAGAGTCGCTAGGGATCTTGTATCTGACATACTTCGATTCAAAGCACCAGTAGTCGACAGTGAATCCTCGATCACTAAGAGGAAGGTTCTGACTGCTATTTCCTGACTCTTTGATCCAGTTCGCTGGCTGAGTCCAATCGCTATAATCGCGAAGATCCTGATGAAGGACCTCTGAAGAGCTCAAGTTGGTTGAGATACTTCACTTCCTAATCATTTACTCCAAAGATGAAAAGCATTTCCGATTATTGGACTGTGCCGAAACGAAATCTTCAAATTGGAGACGTCGTTTTGATTGACAACCTTTCTCTACTTCGACGTAAGACAAGGCCTTTAGGACGGATAACCAATTTCAGTCCCGCACAGCATGGACTTGTGTGATCTGCCACTATAAATACTTCTTTCGGGACCTTCAATCACCCCATCGTCAAATTGTGTTGGTTACCAGTCGTGAGCTGATTCCATGCGGTCAATTGTGTTCCATGGCGGGCGGAACTGAATTTTTTGCCTTTCATGTATGGAAATTTGCTGTGTGCTTCATGGCGGGCGGCACTGGGCTCTTGACCTTCATACGTGCAATTAGTTTCGTTCAGCGAACGAGGCGGGCGGGATGTTAATAATTTGTTTAATGTTGCTATTCTTCTTTGAATGACCTTCAGGTTTCATTGGTGATCAGATGGTTTTCAGCCCAATGCTCATTCTCCTTGAAGGTTTCCTCTTTATTTTTTCAGTGTCAGGCGCTATCCCTTTCGTTCGAGTTGAGACTCAAGTAGTAGCGTGAAGCTCCTTTGTTGAGCAGGTTCGGACCTTTGATCCTCTCAGTTCAGCAACTACCAAGGTGCAGGCTAGTGTAGTCATTCGGATTGTTCGAGGAACCTAAACTCAAGTGTGCTTTTCTGGACAATTCAGGTCTTTTGAGTTCGTTAATTTTAAAGCCAGTGTTTCTTTTGCTTTCGGTTCTTTTTTTGAATGCCGATATTGGCCCAATAACATTAGCCGATGTTTGGCTGCCGAAATTGGACCAAGCTTGGGCCGTGTGTTCAGTTCGGGCAATTCGCACTTGGGAAGTAATAATTCCTTTCAATTTTGGAGCTTTACAATTTGAACAGAAATCACAAATTAAATGAATATTCAAATCAAACATTTAACTATTCAAATTTAAATTAAATAAATTTAAATATTTGTGTTACACATTTTTAAAACCATCTATTCATATAAATTGTGTGAAACGAAAAAATATTCCTCCGTTAGCCCTGGCTTTTCAGCGAAAAAGCTTGGCTGACATTTTGTCGACAAAATCCAAGCGGTACATTAGCGTAATTAGCTACCCTGCCGATTGAAAGGCACTGAAACGGCACTTAAACGGCACTTCCCAGTGCCGTTTCAGTGCTGCTCGCTTAAAGCTACTCAGATTCCAGATTTAATAATTAAATAATAATAATAATTTGAAGAAAATTTTAAAAAGGAATTCGGTTGGTGGCGGCCAACTACTATAAATCACTCTGCCCGCCCGGTACGTGACGAATACAATAAGCCAAAACAGGCACTCAAACGGCACTGGCGGCTCAGTGCCGTTCGCCAGTTGCGTTTCAGTGCCGTTTCATCGGCAGGGTAGAGCTTGCGGTTTAGATTTAGGTTGTTTAGGTAGGGTTCGAATCCCCAGCTGGGGCGATTTTTCATACCGTTGTGCGTGCGATTACATTTGTAAGTTTCCGTGTGTTCAATTGCGTAATTTCAAAAAAAATCAAGTGCAATTATTATAAATCAAGCAGTTTTTTTTGCTTTATTTATCTGTTTCAAGCTGCTGTAATGGATAGGACAATATGGGACGCGGAAATATTCCGCATAGAGCCAGATGAAAAACCAGATAATCCAAATTTATTACACCGTATAAGAATCCGTATAGAGCCCGACGAAATACCGTATAGGGCAATATGTACAGCGGAAATATTATGCATAGAGCTGGATAAAGAACCAGATAGACCAAATAAAATAGGGCTGGACACCGAAAATATTTCTATACAATCAAATAAAAAACTGGATAGAAAAAATTGTATACGCCGACCAAGTACCGCATAGAGCATTTGTTATAGTTATTACTTATAAAGTTAAATGTTATCAGAAAGTTATATAAACCATTTTCAAAACAATGTGGCATTTTTTAAATTTTGTGGATGTTTGGAAATTTTGGAAATATTAAAATTTTTTTGTCCGACCCCCCTTGAAAACGCGCCATTGCATGCACCTGAAGCAGGCGTAATGTGGCCGTTTCCAGCCCAGTGACGTTCGCACATGCGCATTCCGCTCGGGCAGCAAATTCACACTCGTAAAAATAGCCTTCTTTACGCCCTCGATACACAATATACTATTTGGGTTTATTTGAAACTTTTGAAATGTTGAAAAATTGAAAACTTTAAGTTTCGTTCATTTTCCGGAGATGTGCAAAAATATAAAGTATCCAAAATTTTTCAAAAATCCATCTTGTTTCGAAAAATTTGCAAAATATCGAAAATTTCCAAAATTACGATTGCTTTCTTTATTTTTTTGTGCAACATTCATTTTTGAAATACTGCCAAATTTTTGTTATTTTTTGAATGATATCGCGCATTTTTTGTCGGTACAAGTATTCATACACAACCTTGTTAAAAAAATTATTTATCTCTTCCATGTTTCCAGAGAATCCTGAATGTATTGAATATTATAAAAATAGATTAATGAAGTTCTTCAAATCAACATCAATATTACAAAAAATGCATTGGTCTACTCAAATAAAGATTTCCTTTGAAAATATAGTTTTTTTAAATTAAAGGGAACCATTTCTCGAGGAATGCGCGCGCATGCCGGCAAATGTCCAGTTTGCGAATTTCACCGAGGTCGCAAGTCGCGTTGTTTTCACTTATTTGTATATTTTCGCATCATTTTGTGTTGCGTGGTTTCCTGGTGGTTGTGCAATAGTGTGTGCAAATACAAACTCCGGGAACCGCCGCTCTTTCGACGGCAAAACTCTTATTTACTTCAGTGCCGGCTTTTAGATCTATGCACGAAAAACGAATTAAAAGTCTAGGTAACGATTGTCCTTTGTCACATACAGGTGGCATGGCGTGAAAATCCAACCTCATTGCCAGTTGGCATTTAAATAAGAATCAGGGAATCAAGAGAAACACCTATTTCATTTCGTTACTGCATTGAACCAGATTACTTTTCACAAAATTTATTTCTTTTATCTAAAGTTTTGGACTAAATTAATAACTGGAATTGAATTGAATTGATTGGATTTAAAATTTTGTATTGCAATCTTTCGCAGTAACGAAATATAGCAGATGTTTCCCTCGGTTCCATGAACTTAAAACAGTATTCGTTCCGTAATTAAGAGTTTACCCTGTCGAAAGTATCGGATAGGTTTTTCTTCCGAACCAATTCCAATCATTCCGGAATCTGTATCCGAACCAATCCCATTCAATCCGAACTCCAAAACGAACCAATCCGAACCAAATGTTCAATCCAAATGAATCCGAATCAGTCCGAATTCGGATTGATGTACTATGAATTTTCAATCCGAATGAATCCGAGTTCGGATTAAATTGGATTAATTCGGATTGAAAATCGTTTTAGGTCAATCCGAGTTCGGATTCATTCGGATTGAAAATTTGTTTCGGATTTATTCGAGAGTTGTTTCGAAAAATGATGAATGCATTGATATGCTCGTTGAGGGCAAGAATGTTGCTTGCATCCTTAGAGAATCTAGCGCGTTGATTGCGATTAGCGAACACAGAGACCGAAATAATGATCCTGTAATGAATATCGTGAAGGAACGTATATTGTTCAGCCAAAAGGTTATACATTTTGAACCGAAATCACCGTTTGTCCGGCAAGTCGACCCAACTATACAAAGGCTAATTCAGTCTGGTCTGCTTTATCACTGGGAGAATCAATTTTCACCTCCAGAAAGAAAGTCACATCATTGGAAAATAGAAGAAAAGCTGGACTCAATTAGTATTCTAAGGCCGCTGATTTTCTTCATCACTTTCGGATGCTCCATTTCAATATTTTTTTTATTTGTGAATTGCTTATGAAGTACATCGATAATCGTGTTCATGGGTGTGTTTTCTTTTTCTCGCAAGGAAGTGTGTGTTAATTAAGATCAGGAATGTTAGACAGAGCTTCGATGGAGTCACCTAATCTTGAAAAATAAATCGCCCAAAACATGTATTTTGGGCGATTTTTTGAGCGACTTCCTCAATTTCTTCTCGCTTGAAGGTTAAAATGAGTTAACCAAATAGCCCCATTTGCTATAAATTGCCCAATATGGCAACCCTGGGTGACATTTCTGAAGATCTTGATTACACTTCAGATGGATAACTTGAGCGAAGAATTTGGTAGAAATATAAAGTTGCTGTAAATAAAATGTATATTATCACCTACTTCGGTTATTTATTACTCTGCTAATACCAATGCAAATTTGTTTTCCCCTTACAGATTCAATAGGGGTTTTCGAAATGTTTCTTCGATTGACAAGCATCGTTGAAAAAATATTAGACCTTCAGGTTCAAAACAATGTATGTATTATAATTTCCTAAAAATAAGCGTTCGGTAGGTCTTTTGCGGTTTCCGTCTTTTTTAACATTGTACGACAATGAATTTAAATAATCGAAAATGAATTATTCAATATAAAGGATACAAAGGACTCTATGAAAACTGTAGTAAGAATGAAACTTTTAAATTTATATTAAAATAGGCATCATGATATGTCCATTTTTTAACCTAAACGTATTAAGAGGAACAAATCTGAACCTTATTTTCATTGAAAAATACATAATACGATAAAATTCCAATTTTTTTACCTTCATTTTTTATTCTCTAAATGTAGAGAGTGCCATCCCCCTTGGTAGATATGTGTCTCAACGACAACATTTTTTATGGGAAATAATGCCCCAAATATCACTCAATTCCTGAAAGGGCTTCAAACATACACAGACACTATTTCAAAATAAAAAATGTTTAATTTAAAAATTTTAATGCCTACAACAATTTTTAATTTGCAATTGGAAACCTTTAAAACTATGTGCTATTTTTTTCAAATCAAAATAAGAATTATTTTTTGAATTTGTATAAGTTTAGAAAATTTTTGAAATGTGTTCATCCTTGGCTCATGTATCTTATAAGAAAACGGAGTCAGCTAAGAATATCTTACCGATGACTTTCTTCTATGATGCTTGGTAAATTCCCAAGAATTATTAATTATTTGTCCAATTTCTATGAACAAATTCAGAGTTTGCCTATTTTTAAGTTTTTGGCTATTTTTCAGCGGGTAGGCTCAATTTGTTTACGCAAACACTTAAAACGTATTTCCAATAACTCTTTTCTACAGTACTTCGCAAATTTACAATAATTATTAATTGTTTGAACACATTTCATGAACATATTCAAGGTCTGGCTATTTTTTAAGGAATAGCCTCAATTATCACATAGTTAAATAAGAATATCTTTCCCATGTCTTTTTTCTATGATGCTCTCCAAAGGAGGGTGCCAATTTTGGGCCCAATGCGTCCCTCCTAGAGAAGTGTATTACCCTGTGTTTTTTGGTACGCTGATTCCAAATATGTTCTTAGTTTTGCTGTTAATTAAGTGATTTCAGAGATAAAGAGAAAACATTGTTATAACTCACTCGCAGGCTCTCTCGCACAAGCCCCTGCCAACGCGCAACCCGTCCGATGCCGTGCATACGCTGCAGCGCACATCCCCGCACCAGTAGCAGCGCGCCCGGCTGCTAGGCGGTGACGCGACCAGTTTTCGTACCCACAAGCACCCTAGCAGAGTAGCTTTCCGATAGGCATATGAAGGGTTCGGCTCTAGCGCCAAGGCATCCCTCTCAACTGAGCGCATGCATAAGCGGTTGGTCACCATTGGTCCGTCGGGACGTTTCGGATCTATGTAAGCACAGCATTGCCACGGGTCGGTGTCCTAAACCGAATGGTCCAATACAGTGCAGCGCACCTCAAGCGTTTGCGTGATTGTTTTCTCATCAATGAGCTCACAATCTGCGCTTCTCGGTGCTTTCGCTACTTGATCCAACTACTCTGCTGATGATATGGTCACCAACGATAGCGGAACTAACTCCCGCCGCGCTTCAAGGAGCAGTAAGGGTCATGGACATGGCCAGCAGAGGAGGTTTCTGTAGTGCGCTCGACCATGGTTAATTATGGCAGATCTCATGCGTCTGGTCCGGCTCTGAAGAGAGCACATAGTCAGGGAGAGGGCTACACGGACGACAGAGCGACCGCTCCCTTCCCGACCTATACTGGAAGAAGCCTCAGGTCTTCTTTGCCACGGGTCTCCTCAAGCGTGGCATCGGGTGATTTGAAAAAGGGAGGAAAAAAATTAAATCACCCTGAGGGGTTATAAAATAATTATTTAACACGTTTTTAATAAAAAGAGCAAAAAAAATTTCGCCAAAAAGATTCGAACGCGCGACAGCGTGCTTCTCAGCTGTACCACTGACTTCGATTGGGAAAATCTCGTGCGCCACGGTAGATACTCGTATAGCAAAAAAATCGTGATTTTCGAAAATTCATTTTTAAAAAAACTAGGGCCTAATTACAAGAAAGCCGCTATACGTGTCTAATATTTTTCGACGCTCTATCGATTTAGACTCGTCTCATCTCAAAGTCAATGTCGCAGAGCAGGCCTTCCCCTTGTAAATTCATATTCGTATTCACGCGAATATCAATAAAAAGTACAGTTGCATCGTCATTGTGTCTCATCTCTCAGTTCCAGTGCACTAAGTTGTTTTCAGAGGTACCCGAAGCACTCACAAACAAGATATATTCACATAACCGATTTTTAAACAAAAGTCTCAGTCGAAAAAATCTCGTTTACCGCTTTTTCATTATTGCTGCTATTTTTTAAATTCATTATAATGCGGATTATAATGTTTCAGAAAAAAGTGTACGTACCGTTTAGCTTAGCTTTAATAACAATGGAAATACGTACTATATTTTTGTGTAGAATTGATCAGACCCCCAAAACTTGAACCCCTCTTCCCAATTTTTCTTTTAAAATTAGAAATGTTTATTCTGTTAACATAATTAACTCACTTATAACTATTTTCAGGAAAGAAAAAACTGCTCAGGCTAAAGCTCTTACTCCAGGAAAGCCACACAGATGGGATTAGCTTCAAAAAACGTGAAAGAGATGTCACGTGTAAGAATAGTAATATGATGATATGCATAGATAAAGACAGTTCTCTTCTCTTGTTCATTGATGACTCTGCATATAATGAATTAAACTTTCTGTTACTATTTTAAATGTGGTGTTTATTATTTAAGAATAAAAATATTCCGAATCGCTTGGATTTTTAATAAAGGATGTGAATTTCTGAAAGGGAATCAAATAATTACAAAATTTTGAACGAGGGGGATTTTGAATTTATTCTACAACCGTCAACAATGCGCAAATTAATAATTAATTGAAGGAATGTGATTGTATAGTTGAATCTGACTACGTACGATTTTAGAATTTTACATGAATCCTTAAAAATTATTGAAGATTATTACATACATACATAAATACATACATAAACGACGTACTTCCTTGCAACTCCTTAAGTATTGCCATAACATCATCAAGTATTTTTACAATTTACTACACTGATATTGCGCAGTATAACATTGCCATGCACTTGACGACAATGATATTTGTTGTACAAGTGATTCTTGTACATCGACTCTTTATCCTCTGGGTTGATTCAGTTAAGAAAAATACTTGCAAAAGAAGAATTACTTCGCCTTTAAATACAGTTTAATATGGAATTTGATTTTGGTAATACTGTATCATATCATAAGCTTTAGTACGGAAATTGACGTAGCTATTTCGAATGACGTTGAGCATAAAGATTGCAGCTTCGCGATCTGTAGCCATAGGCGCGAATCGAGTTCGTAGTAATTTAATTGTTTGACCTCGGAAGCAAGGCAATCCTGTATCCAGCATCAATGAGACTAGAGATATTATAGCTTCTTGATAAGGCCTGCGAAAATAAAATATTAGTTATTATTCAACTTTTCAAACACTTTTGGCCGCTGTGCAGGCACATTCTTATCGCGCGTTGCGTGCGGGGTATCCTTCGCTCGCACATTTGAGCGCGCGTCATCAGATCTCGCGCTCTGCGCTCAGATATCTATTCTCTGCACTCAGAATGTTTGAATGAAACTTTAGCTAAAACATCACTTTTAGATCACAGTTATTCTATACATCTTCATATTTTTAATTTTCTACTTAATTGAGTATGCACTACCTTTCAAATTTGTGGGTCCACTTACGATTATCGGGCCGAGACACCATGTGAGAAAGACCTACCTATTTTTCGTTTTTGACCAGCTTTCGATTCTCATCTTCCACTCTCTCTATGCTTTAGGGAAGTGAATGGAAAAACGAAAACTTCGCTAAATTTAAGTTAGTTCCCGTAAAGCATATATAGTGGAAGTTGCTATCTCCGTCCCTATTCATCAAAAATACTTCAAGTAAGACTGAATCAACGCGAAATATAGTAAGCTTTTTGACGGATTTTCAAACAGCGTTCTATCTTATCTCTTCGCAGAGTAAATCACTTTTTAAGACCAGCCTGTTTTTAATCCGTATTTCGTAAGTGGACGCACAATTTTGACCCGTAGTGTAGTTGATAATAAAATTTCTCAAATGTTCTGCAGGCTTTGAGGCACAGATTCTCGTCCTGGCATTGCGCTTGCGATCTATTGACGAAAAACATTTTTAAATGTATGTTTATTTTCTAAGCTACCTTATAATAAAAAACTACCATTGAAATACATTTGAATTTCGTTGAAATTAGTATTTTTTAAATTTAATATTTTGGCATAGGTATTTGTTTCAATTGTAATTTTATTTCAGAGCAAAAATTTGTTTGAATGAAATTTTTATGAAATCCTTTGGAAGAAAAAGGTATTTAGTTCATAAAAAAAAGTAACGAAAGCAGAATTTGAAAAATTCCATCAAGAGCTATTCGACAAGAAAATGCACGAAAATTTTCACAGGAATGTAGAAATAAGCAATGAATCATGTCATATATATATATATATATATATAACTAAATAAATATGTCCTAAAATTATCCTAATCTTTACCTCACAAAAATAAAAAAATAATAAAAATTATAAAAAAAAGTCTACTCCATATTTTATACTCAATATATTCCTATTTTATCAAAATATTTAAACAAAAATTAAAAAATATATATATATGAAATATAATCTTTCTTAGTAATAAAATAAATATTTTTATTTAAAATAATTTTCTTTATATGAAATCTAAATAAAAATTTTTTTTTTTCATTTTTCAAATTTAAAACTAATCAGATATATATCCTGATTCTTACATAAAATTATTTTATATCAAAAAATGCCTTAAAAATACTAAAATAATTCTAAAACTAATTAATAACTACTTAATAAATAAAAGTTTATGAAGGAAAAAAGGAGAAGACGTAAAAATTAAAAATTACATATTTATTGAAAAATCCTAAAAACCCTATATACATTTTTTTTTCTTTAGCTAAAAGCACACTACACACACACACACACACACACATACACACAGTCACGTCCTTATTCAATTTAAATCCATTCCGTGATCTGAAACAAAAGACAAAACATTTTATAAATTATATATTTTTTATATACCTCGTATATTTTTATACCTCACATCTGTCTCAATTCCTACCATTTCTAATTGCCAAACGTGTTGGTTCACGGCATACCACATGCCGCGGTAACAAAACCTCTCACAAAGCCCATTCTTCTCGAACGCCTTCTTCGCCGCCCTCCACGCATTTTCAATATAGGGTCGTCCATAAGAGACCCACTCCCTGGGCATTCCCAATTTTAAACTCTGCCATTCACGTGTCACAACCTGCAAAGGCCTAGTTTGATCAATGGTCAAATAACACAGTTCCCGACGACCAATCTGTAACACAAAAATATACATAAAAAATTAGTAACATACATTTGATTTTCTCTCTCTCTATCTCTCTCTCCCTTTTATAATGGAAAATATGCCAAATCTTACCTCAACTATCTTCTCATTGTCAAACGCCCATTTTCTCTTCATCAAAATGAATTCCCCCTAACCCCCCTGGTATCATTTAATGCCCTTGTGGCATAACGCCTCGCATCTCCATCGAAAACGTTGTCATTTTCAACCCATTCCCATGGCAATTGGACCCTGCGTCCGTACCTCAAAACTAAGTACTCCCTTTTTACTAGTTTTCTGACTACACCCCTTCGCCATGTCACGCACTCCAGAAATTCTCAACATATTTATACATACCGAACCCCACCAAAAAAAAAGAAACACCCCACTTGCTGAACACTCATTTTCTTAAGAACCAACCAAAATAAACCAATTCTTGATCACACCCTCATAACAGAATACATCAAGACTTTATAAGAAAACACCTATCCCTCATTCATCTCCCTCTCTCTATCTCTCTTTCTTCCTTTCTCTCCTTACGTACATTTCACTAAACTTGTCTAAAAATCTTTTTTTATCAAGTAAACTAAATTCTCTTGTCTTTCACATAAATTCATATGAATAAAATTAAAATATTGTTAATTTTTGTTGTTTTTCATCTTTTTAGCGAATATTCTATTTTTACTTACAAACTTTTTTATCCGCCATTCAATCTATTTCATTTTCATTCATTAGCTCCTCAAAATTGTCAGATAAAATTTTTTTTTTCTTCTCAAAATTTCAATTTAAATTCCTTTTCAAGTACTTTTCACAATTTTTTCAAAATATATAAAATTTGAATCTTTTCTTTATTTTGTACAGAAATGATTCCAACTCGAGAAAACCCTGTGTTTGCACACACAGGCTATGTCGATGGCGTCCAACCATTCGACTACCCCGAAAATTACATATATTTGATAAATAGTTCATGTTTTTCACTTTTACCACAAGTTACCGGAGTATATGTAAACAAATTCACAAATGTCAAACTATGCTTCAATTGTTATGAAATACTGACAGCATTTATAAAAATTAGTAATCAGTTTAAAAGAAATTATCATTCACTCGGCAAAAATCAAATTGTCAAAACAACGTGCTCAAATTGTCCGACAGAACTAATCAAAGCGCGTTGTAACGCTATCATGTGCTTGGATTGTATCGAACAATTTTTAGAAATCATACCCCTAACAGTTATTTTACAAGACGATTTTGATAAGATACATCCCGAAACCGAAGTAATAAATCATTATGTATACTCTTTTGAAGTTCCAATTTTCAATCCTTAACACTTGCAAAATGATTTATTGTTACTTACCTTCTAAACACGTAGGCAGACTCTCACTCACTACACTTAACAGATTTCTTATTATACATAAAATCGATTGCTTTTAGAGAAATGATTCCACCCACGGAAATGCCGGGAAGTCAATTAAACGGAGCATGTCCAGAAATTACTCCACCTAACGTACCTCCGAATCAACTCTACTACTTTGCGAAAATGCCAAACATAACAGAATTCTATTTTTTACCAGGAAGCCCTATAAAATTTTGCAAAAGTTGCTTCCTTCTAGTTACTTCAAATTGTAAAACGTTCTTCCGAAAATCAAATTCATGGCATTTCCTTGGTAAAATATCACAAGTACAACAACAATGTCATCATGTTCGAGACGATTATTGTATCCTAAAAGAGAATTATCTACGTCTAATACTTGTTCGCAAATACTTGATCAATACCCAATTTTCACTTTGGTTTTGAACTTCCATACCAAAATAGCTTTTATAAAGTGTTTTTATGTCATCGCTGATTAATGCACGATTTTCTAAAAATTCAAATTTACCACATATGTAGCAAAATTCATCAGGATCGCCTACGCAATCATGCGTTATGGTCCAAGTGGATGAATTGGGATTGAAACAGCGCTTAGAAGACATGATGTGTTTTAATTTCAAAGTTTATAGTTTATTAGAGTTTATAGAAAAATGAAAAACATGAGCCAGCTGGGTAAATAACTTCGGATTCTGCGACCCCAAAAACATATAGATATGCTGGTTAAGTCCACCGGGCATGAAGATAGTTTTTTTTGTAAAAATATACAAGAGAAATCACTATTTTCGTCGATTTTACGTCTATTTTTGCGTTTTTTGAAAAAATACGAGCTAACTTGGGTATTTGGACCCCGGATTTAGGTTCAGCGACCCAAAAAACATATAGATATGCCGGTGTAGTCCACCGGGCAGACCACTTTTTTTTTGTGTGCCGGTGTAATTAGTGCAATGTAAGGAGAAAATATTAAAGTCATCATGAGAAATAAAAATTGTACATTATTTTGCAACGTCTGAATAAGCAGTACTACATTGCAATATACTGCTCACAAAATACAAATTTTACTAGAAGCTGTACTTTCCGAGATTTTTTCCTAGAAATGTTATTTCTGTACGTTTTGCAGTTCAAACTCGAGTTTAAAAAATAACAAAATGTATTATTAATGTATATGTGTTGTATATTGTATATGCACTATCTTATTCGGGATACTACATTAGTAATGTGACCACTAGAGCAAATACTATTAGAATTATTGTGGAATTATTTTTTATTTTATTATTTTAGAAATCACTTGCGTATTGCATTTCGCATTAGTTTTTTTAGAGTTACGACCAAAAAGGAGTTTGTATTAATTCGGATTTTATGGAAGATCTTGTCGAATTACTGCAAATACTAGAATTCAATAAAGTATTTCCGGAATTCATTGAATTTACTGGAAATACTTGGAATTAATTAGATTTTGGTATCGATTGGAATTAGTGGCATTAATTCTAGAATTGTAATTGTTTGTACACACAAATTTCAAGTTGTTAAGCCCTCAGTTAAAGTTCATTCAAAAATTGTTCTCTTACAAAGAATAAGATATTTACAAATGTCAACTAACCATACAATTTCAAACGTTCGAAAGTGAAAGTCTCTGATTATAATGTTTAAATTACAAGCTATTCGATTTGTGAATTATTTTCATAAAAAACAGAGACTTTAAGCCCTAGAGCTGGTTTCGATTTGCAAAATTGGTTCGATTTGTTATCCAGTAAACAAAATTGAATATATATAACGCGCAAACAAATTCAGTCAAAGTTTGGTTAATATCACTCCGTTCAGTTGAATAATTAATATCGTTCACCCAAACCGCACGAGCGTATTTGGGCAACTTCATTTTTCATAATTATACTCATTTGTACCCTGAAAAACTTATAATTTCCCTTTATTTCATCAAAGAAACTCAGCCAAATAGAGGCTAATGCATTGCAGAATTGAATTTAAAGGTCCAATTCGATAATGGCAGCAAATCGAATACACCAAACCTAACCTGAATAATTCGTTTTCGGGTTATATCTATTCAACTTTTCTTACTGGGGCAGTGTAACTTTAATGGAACGAGTACAAAAGTGAATTACAGATTTTTGATAAGTACATAAATCTTGTTAATAAAAACTAATGATTGCACAAATAAGTATTGGAAAATTTACTAAAATGTTGGATATAGGCGAGTCGGGGGTATGAACGAATAAGTATACAGGAAAATTACTTTTTTCAGGTAACAAAGTCCTTGAAATGAATCAAGATTTGAAGATTGCATATTACAAAGAAGTAATTACTGAAGAACGAACAAATCGTTTATGTCAATTTCTGCTCATATAGTTCCAGCAGAGTAAAATTTATTATAATTCACACTCATTTCAAGCGCGCGCCTACGACTAAAATCGATTTGTACTAGTCAAATTCCTAAACTTTATTAAGAGCATTTCCGTTTACGTATATAAACGACGACAAAGTGGGCACAATAAGTCAACAACGGGTGATGTGATGTTTAAGTGAAGTAGGCGATTTTCTCTTCCTGAAGCCCGTTAACAATATTTTTCAAGTTCGCGGGTAAGAAGGCCTCCATTGAAATAGATTGGAGATTTATAAGTTAAATGTGAATGAAGCAATTACTTAATCCATTCGAAAGCTTGCTACTCCATTTTTTTGATTGTATAATATGAGATGCAAAAAATCAATCAATTTTAATTCAATATTTCGACATTTTTCTGAATAATCTTGAGTACTTTCTAAAAGGATTGGAAAATACGATTCTCAATTCTATTCAAAAAATGCTTTTTGATTTTTGTATTTACTGTTTATGGCATACTAATTGAGAAAAAAAGCTTCTTAAAACATTGGGTTAGTTATTTTATATTATTTGGATTGATTTCCACTCATAAAATTGTGGCGGAAAGTATTTTACATATTTTCATCACGATTTATTTTATTTTCCAGCTATAGAATTTAAATATAGTGAATGTTTACCAATGAGATAATGTGGTTTAAGGGCATGCTCTACGGTGACCACGTGACCAAACCAGTCCTCGGTTATGAAATGTTTTTTTGGTGTTCACCATTTTTTTTTTTTTTTTTTTTTTTTTTTTTTTTTTTTTCATAAACGTCTGAAAAAATTATTTTCGATTACGTAAATAATTGCTTGTGATAATTAAATAATATTACTCGACACTCAACAACACGTCCTGTGGGTATAACGTAAAAAAAGGTAGAGGTGAATACGATCTCACCAACCTTCTCTATATGGATGACCTAAACTTGTACGCCGGATCGAGGGAAAAACTACAGAAACTACTTGACGTCTTATTGCAGTTATCAGATGACACCCATATGGAACTCGGGTTGGACAAGTGCAGGAAACTGCACTTAGAAAGAGGAATGGTGAACGCAGAGTTGGGACTTGACGATCAGGCGCACATTTAGACCATCATGAAGTTAGTCGTATAAATATCTGGGTATCTTTCAGCTGTTGGGACCTGGTCACGCAAATGACGCAAATGACAAATGACATGTTTCCTGCTACAAGGATGAATTGTTCGATGTAATATTTTAACCACATAATCTCAATGGCATAATAAAAATCAAAGCCTCCGTTTTTTGAAAAATGGTCTTGTTTTTGTTATTTTTTAATTAATCGAACATGTGATTTATTTATGCACTTGGAAACGAGCAATCCGCCACCGGGAAAGTATCCGCGATGATCCGAAAACAGGCGCTCCAAATTCAGAGAGCACAAATGGGCGCTGGAGCGTGAAATTTTTCGACGATACTTGACCCCGGGTGGTCTGTCGTAACTCATCCGATCTTCCTATTGTTAAAGCTTACATGCTTCGAGACGGTTGAACGAAATTGATAATTATTAGAATATATAGAAATTGAATTAGAATATGCTGCATTAGATCCCTTACGTAATGACGAAACGATTTAAAAAAGATATAAAAAATCGGTTAACCCGTTCAATTTCTGTAGGGAGTTTTGGTAATTTTGCATTTTATTTAAGATTACCTTCAATATTGAGAATATTGGCCCATTATACTGATCCTTCTTTTCATTTTTTTTTAAATTATATTAAAACCGCGAAAGCAAAAATATTTTTTTTCAATTTTAAATTGCTTGATTTTATCAACAGGATCATGTTTCATCATGAAAATTTGTTGAATGATATATTTTGTTTATTTTATAAACAAATTTGATGAACAAATGCACACCTCCGTGATTTATAGGCAGAAAGTAATCGTTTTTTTTCTAATTGTCTGCAAATTACATAAGTGGTGATGTTAAGTGACGAAGACTTGTCAATCGATATTATTTGTTTCTGCCATTCACAAATGCGATACACAAATGTATAGTTGGACCATTTATAATTAGAAAGTGTTCGTTTTTCTTTCTAATCGTCTTCCTATTACATAAGCGATGATATTTAGTGACGCTGTTTTGTGATGTTCCAGAAGAATTATCTTCCAAGTTGTACTTGTCAATCATTTCAATAATTTCAGGATCCATTTCAAATTAATTCTTGCTCCACTTTGAAGACACTTTGAAGACGATTAGAAAGAAAAACGATCACTTTCTACCTATAAATGGTAAAGCTATGCATTAAGTAGTTTCTTACATTTGTTTCCGACATAAACGATTAGAAAGACGACTAGAAAGAAAAAGTATTACTTTCTGTCTATAAATGACCACACGCATTTATTTACAAAATTTGTTTATGAAACAAAAAAAATAATAATATCGATTGACAATTCTTTGTCACTAAATAGAACCACTTATGTAATTTAAAAGTACTAAGAAAGAAAAACGATTACTTTCTGCCAAAAACCGCCTAAGCTATGCATTTGTTTACATCATTTGTTCATCATATAAACAAATTATACCATACAACAAATTTTCATGATCAAACATGATCCTGTTAATAAAATGAAGCAATTTCAACTTACGAAGATACTTTGCAAGGAAAATTTTCAATATATTGACATTTTGTTAATACAATTTGTTTATAACAATTAGATTCGATATGCTGCGCATTATTTATATTCTTTGCATACTTCGACATTTGTTTCGAGAAAGGGATTAATTAAGTCATTGATTTTAAGATAGAAAGTAATAAGCAAAAAATGTCTCATTTTCTCTCTTTGTTTATTTATACAAAAATTAGAAAATGACAAAAATTAAAAAAGATAAGGCATGGACGCTCTCGAAAGAAAAGTTCACAATCGGGATTGTAGGCTGTAAGTGATTTTGAATAGTATATTCCCGATTCAGCCCAGTGTGCGCCGCGCAGCCGCTGCCAAGGAGCGAAGAAGGGGGCGCGTCGCCGCACGTGGGCTGGATCGGGAATTTACTATTCAAAATCACCTACAGCATACAATTCTCAACCGATTTTCAATTTCTTTGCTTAGAAGTGATAAGTGATAGTTGCACAAGGGCGTCTATGGATTTGATTTTTCAATTTTCGTCATTTTATATTTTTTATATAAATAAAAATTAACAAAATGTCAACATATCGGAAATTTTGCTTGCAAAGTGTATTTTATGTTGAAATTGCTTTTTTTTATCAACAAGATCACGTTTGATCATGAAAATTCGTTGTATGGCATAATTTGTTCATTTTATAAATAAATTATGTGAACAAATTCATAGTTTAGGCGTTTATTGGCAGAAAGTAATAGCTTTTCTCTCTTAGTACCTTTAAACTATATGAGTGGTAATATTTAGTAATTGAGATGGGTCATTCGATATTATTTATTTATTTTACAGGTACGCGATCGGAACCCCCGGGTTCCATGCTCCGTCTCGTCTTTTACCCGCGCGTCACTTCGCGATTGCCGTCCAGATATTAATATTTCAAGTACGCAATAGACCGGGGTTTTTCACCGAATCGTTAATAAAGTGAAAAGTATAATTGCTTTGTGCACCTGGAGATAAGTGGATTCGCGAATTAAGTAAATACAAAGAACTAAAATGTCAGAAGACTTGGTGTGTTTGGGCTCCCCTACTGAGACCACAACGGCAGGGAGAAGCCAGTAACAACACTACACAACTCTAATTTCAATTAGGAAGTAAATTAAATTATTAGTTCAAAAGTGGCAAAAGTTCAGGCGGTACGCGAGTGTGACGTGTATGGTGTGTGAATACGCGAGACGGGTCCAGGGAACCCGAAAGGATTCAACCAACAAGGTCAGTAAACATTACACAGCGACACAAAAAAAATAAGTTTCGTGATCTGGGGACGCTACATATATCTTCCTATGGATTTTGACGCGCTGAATCCAAATCCGATGTCAGAATTTGCCACACACGTCAGCGTTCCACCCTAATTAAAAAAAAATTGAAAAAGTAGTATTTACTGTTCTGGGGATGAGGCATATCAATTCTTATGTATTTTGACGCGCTGAATCTGAACCTGCCATCAGAATTGGCCCAACAGTTCTTGCTTGGACCCTAGCTTCCAAAAAACCTTAAAATCGCTAAAATGGACTGTTTTTCTTGTACAAAATCGAATTAGACACATATTGATGCGTTCTCATGGTAGTTGAGTCTATTTAGACTGTTTCTCGAGCCAACCAGGTAAAAATTCATTTATAACCTCAAAACCGTCAAACATAACCTCAAAGAATACCTCAAATCCATTGAAATTACATTTTTTGTGCGCTGAAACTGGAACCGTACCACATGAAACCTACTGGGTTACAATATATTCCCAACCCCAAGACAGATCGTGCTATGCCTGAAGTCCTTTTATTGTAGCATAAGACTCCCCATTAACCAAGTTACCCATTGATGAAGAGCTACGGTCGCATGATGACGGCGTCGAAGGGTCCGCTTTCCCACCCTGACCAGACGCCGATACTTGGCAAATCCCTGCATCGTAAAACACTTTTTACCTGTGCCTGCCATGACGCCTTGAACGCTGTTTATCCAGGGACCACAGAGTAATAATAAGGATACCGATCTCCGTACATGCGTTCTGACTGCGGCAATTGCACCTGTATTGCCAAGCTCCGACGTTTCGAATTAGCACTATAGCCAGTCGGGCATTCGCACTGTCATCTGCTATCTTCTTTTCTCCCGCGAGACGTGTGCAATTTAATGGGGAGTCTTATACTACAAGAAAAAGACTTCAGGCATAGCACGATCTGTCTTCAGGTTAGGAATATATTGTAACCCAGTAGGTTTCACGAAACCGTAAAGTTAAACGCGGATACCCCGAGAACGTATAGGAATGTGGTGAGATTCCAGTTTCAGGACACACAAAATGTCATTACCATGGATTTGAGGTATTCTTTGCGGTTATGTTTGACGGTTTTGAGGTTATGAATGAATTTTCAACTGTTTAGCTCGTCAAATAGTCGGAATAGATTTACCTACCCTAAAAACGCATCAATATGTGTCTGATTCGATTTCATATAAGAAAAACAGGCCATTTTAGCGATTTCAAGGTGTTTTTTGAGGTTATGGTCCAACCAAGACAGGTTGAGCCGATTCTGATGGCTGATTCAGATTCAGCGCGTCAAAATACATAAGAATTGCTATGCCTCATCCCCAGAACAGGAAATACTAATTTTTTCATATTTTTCAAGGTTAGGTTGAAACGCTGACATGTAGGGCAAATTCTGACATCAAATTCAGATTAAGCGCGACAAAACCCATAGAAAAACATATTTCGCATCCCCAGATCACGACACTTTTTTTTGTCTGTGACTGTTTTAGTCATTATCATAGATACCCTGTCTCTATTCCACCACTAAAGCTTTTTCCAACTCGAAAGTTTTCCGTCGCTTCGTCTGCTACAAGGGAGTTACGGAAAACTTTTAAGTACAGCTTTTCCTTACACAATAAATACTTCAGGGGACCCAACCGATGTCAGCTCATATATTTTCTTCCCTCTGCCAAAATTTCGACACGCTATCTTATTTAGTTCAAAAATAAGAAGGCGGATAAAATTAACATTACAAGGTTAAACTTTGATTACGTCATAGACTACCATTTACCCTTAAGCAAATCCTAATACAAAACGATTACACAAACAAACAAATTGAGAAAGCAATAAGAAAGTAAACTCAAAAAAACAAGTCAACACAACCCACTGAAGAAAGAGAGAAAAACGACCGCCATCCTACCCTACGTTAGAGGTATCACAGAACAAATAGGAATATTTCTCAACAAACACAACATCCAAACCATATTTAAACCACCTGCGAAGATAGGACAACTTCTAAACAACCCTAAAGATAAAAATGCACCTCTCAGTGATCCGGGAGTATATAAAATTCCTTGTTCTTGCGGCAAAGTCTACATTGGAGAAACCGGGAGGGCGGTGAGCCAACGTGTAAAGGAACATGAGAGTAAAGTCAGGCAAAAACATTTCACGTAATCAGCACTAGCTGAGCATCATATTGAAACCGGACATAGCATTTTATTTGACAAAACAACCGTCATCGCAAAAACGTTTTTTTAGATGACAGTTACTCCCAGTGGGACCCTGCGGTGGTTGTTAACCTTTAGTTTTAGTTATATATATATATAAGTTTGCCGCGATTTCGAAGATATATTTGCGAATGTCCCACGTGCTCACGAACCTGTAAAGGATCCTTCATAGATACATTTGTCCCACTTGCACAGGATCCTCCCTAGGGAATTTCTTGCAGCAACATCCATGATAATGCAGGAACCTGTGCATGGATTTGAAGACCCAGGTTGCTCTACAGGAACGTGCGCAAGTTCCCTTGCAGGATCCGCGGCAGAAACCGGTGTACCAAGATCCTGTGTACGTTCCTGTACAGGAACCTCCAAAGGAACCTGTCAGGTTCCTGAACAGGTCATATTTTTTACGATTAAAGGAAATCTACTCATCTTATTATAAAATGAATAATGAAAAATTTGTAGACGCTTTTTGGGTGAAAAAATTTCGTCTATAAACTTCTATTCATACCCTGTGTCATTTAAAAAAAATATATATTTTTTATTTTTAATAATATTTTTTACAAATAAAACAAAAACTGCGCGTTCCATCAAAAAATGATCAATGACAAATTTATAGATCTTTTTTGAGTGTACAACTTTTGTTAATAATTTTTTTGGTACCTTGAGTCATTTTTCTACATATTTAATTTTTTTTATTTCTCGTGTTATCTTTCACGATTGAAACAAAAACTACTGTTTCTATTTTTCTTCTTCTTAGCTTATGCTGTTTGTCCAGAAATATTATTTTGTTATTTATAACCCTTCGATGGCACACTTCCCGGCGCGTAACATAGCTGGCATACTAGTGACTTTTGACCCGCAAAGAGCCAATTCATTGTTTTGAGTAGCTGAATTTGTTACACACTCTTGCATAGTTACTTCAAAGAATGCAGTGGGTTATTTAGTTCAAAATTTATTTCAAATATGAGAAAAAGACTGTAGACGTTAAATAATAGCGAAAAATGACATTTTTTACGACGAAGTTATTGACCTTTTTCATTTTTTAATAACAGTATAAGTACCATTTTCAAATGTTGAAGGGACTAAAAGAAGTTGGAACATGCCTAGGGTCTTTTTGACCCTAGTGTGCCATCGAAGGGTTAAGGATTTTTAACGAATAAAGTCGAAAACTACGCGTCCTATCAAAAAGTGTTCAATAACAAATTTTTAGATCTTTTTTAATTGCACAATTTTTGCGAATCATTATTTGTCGTATCTTGCATAGTTTGACCGCAAACTAGTGTAAAGATATTTCTGCCCGTTAGAAATATCCTTACTAAAAAAAGGAAGTTTTGGCCTGCCTCAACTCTGTCCTCACGTCCAGTGCCTAGCTAAGCTGACAAAAAAGGAAAAGAAAACAACTAGGCAAGATAGGCTCAAGTGACTATCTTGGCATAAGGCCTGAGAGGAATCAGAATTGGCTGAAACTTTAAGGTTTCATAATCATGTTATATTCAACAAAAATTCTCGATAAAAAAAATGATTTTGTTCAATTAGCATTTTAGTTCCCTAGCTAAAATACCATTATTTAGACATAAAATTGAAATGTACTGAAAGGGGAAGGGTTCTCCTAACCTACAAATATCTATAAAATCAACCCATGATTCACCAGATCGAACTTTTATTAGTTGAAGCAATTTTCCAATAATTTTTTAATGTCCAATATATTCAATATTTCCAATACCCAATACAATAATTTTTTACAGGTTACAAGATATCGAAATTATCCTAAAACTTTCCTAATAACATTTTGAAGTTCCGGTCTAAGACAATTTTTGATCCATTCGAGTTGAACTTTAAACTCCGATTATTAGGCCAACCATAATCAAAATCATGTTAACATAATAACGTAACAAAATCGTAATTTTCCAAACTAACATAAATCGTTCGGCATTCTGGCACCATCTGAAAAAAAATTCTACCTAGCGAAGCCACGTGGCTGAAACCTTAACATAACCTAAAATTCTTTGAAGGACTATACGAGTTCCCCAATCTTACCATTTTGAAGTGAACTCGTGGTCGGTTACCAAAATTCGTTAAGCTTTACACACTTGTACCGACCACGAGGTACGACTCGAACCAATCACACAAAAAAAGATTTTACGCGTTTACCGGCAAAAACGCGAAATTTCTAAATATCCAAATGGGGCACTCACGACTGAACTAAAACATGGTGTAGAAAAATCGAGAAGCTCAACTTCTTGGTTTTCACCTCACAAATGGAAGAAATCACAAAAGGAAAGAGAAACCGAAATTACCGAGATCATTTTCCAAGTTGGTTACTGAAATTGCAAAAAAGAAAAAGAAGAATCAAAATAACGTACGGAGACAAGAAACACTTTTCGCGGCACTTAGAGAAAGCTGGCTGAGCGTTTTTGCGGTATCTCAAATCTTTCCCGTTTCGAAACTAATAGCGATCCACCAAAACCCTCCACCAGGAAGTAAAGTTTTTTTTTATTTACTCACACCGTCGTACTCGATCCTTTTTAAGATTCCCTTTGGGTTTTCAGACATTTAAAAAATTTTGTTAATATTTTTTTTCTTCAAATTTTAGTTTCCTCGTATAAAAAATTTCTTTAGTGTTGACTTGACGAGAGTTCGGAACGAGAATGATGAGACGCGTAACGCATAGTCGGCAGGTTCGCTTGGTCGTCCGGTTCGTGTTGTCCAATCGGAGTGTCAGTTTAATTTTTATTTCTAGACTGAACCGAAATTTGAGTGCATTTAAGAATATATAGAATTTTTGCAGATCTGAAGTCTGAGAAACGTTTTTTGTATACATAGTATTTTTTAAAAATTATACCAAGCATTTTCTCGAAAATCGAATTCAAACAATAATTTTTTTAAACTAAATTTTAAACCATAATTTCTTTGATAAAAATATTTTATTATTGTATTTTTAATAAAAACATTTGTTAGAAAACAATTTTTAAATTTTTTAAATTCTGGAACTGTATAATTAGTTAGGCAATTTTATATCGGGAATATTTTATTATTAGGAAATTTTCAAATTTGGGAATATTATGAATTGTTTGCGAATTTTATTATGTTTGGAATTTTATCATTCGGGAGTTCTACAGAGTCGATAATTTTATTTTAGGGATATTTCAGTCGTCCCTAAAAGTAAAAAAAAATTGCTGTAATTATAATTTCGACACCTGGATCTTGTCGATTTTTTCCTGCAGTATTTATTTAAAAAAAGAAGGTATTATATGTAAATTTTGGAAATCACAAGTTATAGAGATAATATAATTAAATACCAAAATTAAAGATTAAAAAATTCGCTATATATCCAGTTTTTATTCCTGGGTCTTGGAGATTTTTTTCCCAGTACATTTCGGTCACTGTTAATAATTGTAAATTTTTTTAATTTTTAAGGCCTCAATTTCACAACTTGAATTTTAACGTTAAAATTTGCCTCATTTTCAGAATGTAGGCTTATTGTTTGAATTTTCACAATTTTCGTTATAAGTTACAGGTTAGGTCAAAAATAACAAATTTTGGTATTGGAAATTGCTCCAACCTGAAAAAGTCATAAGTTTAAATTTAAACGTTAAACATGTGAAAATACACCGTCTTCAATGCTTATTGCAAGCCAGCGAGTCACTCTCTTACTTTTAGTCCCTTCTTTTGAAAGTCGATCGTCTGCTTTCAGTTTTCGTTTAGAAATATATCTTGAATTCAACGCATTTTAATTTCAATGCTTTCAGCTGCATTTAGATTGAAGTATACAAACCTTATTGTTTTAAAATATAAATTATTCAAAATATTCTATTTATTTGTCAAAATTGTAATTTATAACCTTTAAAATATATAATGTATAATTTCAGATAAATTTGAAAGTGGGACTATTAAAAATCAGGAGTGCTTCAATGAACTGAACAAATGTTTAGTTTCAAAATCTCTTGAAAAGGGTTGTTTTTTCAAGTTTTATTTATCTTTTAATAATTTGGCACCCCCACAATTTTTGTTGTGAGAAAATAACGTCTGATTTTTTTCAAAATTAAAAAATATATATTTAATGTTCGCTCAAGGTCAATGTTGTTCAAAGTGCTTGTTTCTGAATAAATTGACTCTATTATTGTTTCTGATTTCGTTCTGTCACTCGTGGATTGTGTTTTTCATAGGAAGCTTTGGAAATATTGATTTATAAAGAATATTTGTCAAACTATAGAACAGATTTCTTCGCCCAAAGATACAAACCTAAATCGTACTATAATAAAAACAACTGGAAAAATTAGATGTAAGCCTAATTTTGTAAAGAAAATTAAACTTAGTCGACCTGTAAATATTCATTTTATTCCTCGAAAGATTAAAAAAAAATCTATTCGAAACGCTTTTATTACAACAATTTTATTAATGAAAAATATTGCTTATGAAAATAAAAATAGTATAATTTTTACATACATTTCGTCAAATAAAAAATTACCAACGAGATTTGTTTGAACATCTTTCAAGGAATAAAATGATTGCCCTGGAAATTAGAACTAAAGAATTAATATGTCAAAAAATAAAAGTTGTACTAAATTGGGCTACACTCGCGATCGGGAAAAATCAGTAAATGAAAGTGAATGTATTTTTTGACCAGGAAATGAAAAAACTTTAAATTGATCAGCTGTAAATATAAATTAACTCATGATTTTGAAAACAGAACTGTAGTTAAAGTATTAAGAAGTGAACAGTAATTAATTTTACAAGACTATTCTGGACCTGTTCAAAATTAGATAATTTACATACTTTAATGTTAAATTTTGAACTAATTTAACTCGGAAGCCTTAGTAGTTACACAAATATAAACGTCCGATTGAGTCTTCATAAACAATGTTCAATTTAAAAATCACTTCAAATTAATAGATGCACAAATAAACGCCTTTTATTCAATTTCAAATTCTTACTCAAGATTTGTTTTAGTATACAATATTCCATTTTTAACCCATTCAATTTGGAACTTTTAAAATAAAAAAATAAAATAAAATTTTTTCAATTTTAAACAATTTGAAACTGAAGTGTCACAATTTCAGAGTGATAAATTTAAACTTCGAATGCTACAATTATAATTTTTATATTTTTTTAATTTGTAATTTGAAAGTAAAAGTGTTGAATTTTGATTTTTAAATAACAGTTGAACAATGATTAATTTAGAAAAAATTCGAATAAGTTGGAGGCTTTTGAATGTTTCGAACAAAAAACATTAGGAGGTTCTCCAGAATTTTGAAAGATTTCAAAATATATGTATTTTTTAAAGATTTCTGGGAAGATTTAAAATGATTTTTTATTTCGGAAAAGTACATAACTTTAGGAGAATGTTTAAAAGTATTTCCAAACATTTCAAAAGATTTACAAAATTGGAAAAAAATTTGGAAGCTTTTGGAGGAAGTATGCTCCAATAAGGTCCTTTAGGCACCATTTAGAAGCATGAAAACGTCAACTTTTGAGGTGGGTGTTGCAAAAATTAATTTGCAGCCAAAAAAAAACGAATTTTCAATAAAATAGTTCCTTTTTTGTACACAAGAGATGAATTTTCGAACAAAAAATTAATTTTTAACAAAGTGGTTCGACTTTTACCAGAGTACATAGTTGAATTTTCAATTAAAAAAAAAATATTAATTTCCAGCCAAAAATGGAATAGTTACATTTTCAACTTAAAAAATTAGTTTTTTTAACAAAAAAAAAAGTTTTTCATTAAGTAGTTAAACCTCCAACCAACAAAATGAATTTTTAACAAAAATAATTAATCGTCAACTGGAATAGTTCATTTTTCAATTTAAAAACTTAATTTTCAGCCGAAAAGATGAATTTTTAACTAAAATGATTGTACCTTTGTACGATGGACGAAAACGGCTACAAAATCCTGAAAACAAAACTTTAATCATTAAAAGATTTGTTCAAGTGAAATCTAAATTTATTTCAAGAAATACCAACAACAGTGTTTTTAAAGTTACCTATGCTAGTGTCTAATATACATCATCTCCAAAGTGCGCATGCGCAGCTTTTTCACCAGTGCCTAAAGTAAGCCATCTTCAGAATGCGCATGCGCGCAAATTGTTTCGCACACAGTATGCTCCAATAAGGTCCTTTAGGCACCATTTAGAAGCATGAAAACGTCAACTTTTGAGGTGGGTGTTGCAAAAAGAATATATTATATATAGATATTTTTTTTCTAGCGAAGATCTATTTTTTTTTTCAATAATCATCAACATAATGTGAAATATGATTTTAGATTGTAAATAACTCATTATAACGTCATATTTATTATTTTAATGAAATAATCTATACTTAATATTCGGAAAACATTCTAACTTTCCACTAAAAGTTCGGTTCTCGGATTGTATTTAACTAATTACTTGTACTCAATGTCGGACAATACTAGAAAAAGTTTTCTCCCAATTACCTTATCGGAAGACTGCGCTTTATCCATCCACGCACTCTGAAACGTAGAAAAAAATCCGGGAAAAATTCTAACTTTCTTCGAAATGCTCGGCTCTCGGATTTTCTTTCCCTCATTACTTGTATTTGATTCCAGACGTCAGCAAACAAGTTTAACTTCAATATGTTTATCGGAAAACTGCGTTTTATCCCGACGCGATCTCTGAAACATACGGAAAAGTGCGTGGGTGGATTCCGAGAAGAACATTAAGATTTTGAGATAAATCTTTTTCTGGTATTCCCTGACATCAAATAAATGAACTTAATAAATATAACGTTATAATAAGTTATTACCATGTAAAATCATATATTAAATAATTTTTACGATAAATGAACAACAAAAAATCCGCCCGTTGCGCGCACGGCTCGCAAATTTAAGCGCGTCTAAGGCGCGCACTTGTTGGATTTCGCACTTGATAATGTATTTACTTCCTGCTACGCGCTCGGTTGTTGTACATCCCCCACGTTTATGCATAGGACTTTTAAAATTGAAGGTCAAACCACCGACAACTGAAATTTAGTGATGTTGAATTCTCTTTTGTTAAAGCTCTTTCGGCCTTAACGAACGCATTCTCATCACGTGTTTCGTGAGAAAAAAAGATTAAAAGCAAATTTTCAGACATAATTTAAAAACAATTTTGTTATTGAATATTTCATCGTACCTTGTGTCTTTTTGTCCAAAAATTTACATTGTTTATTTGTAATGTCATTTTTCACGATTAAAACGAAAACTACGCGTCTTATAAAAAAATTATTTATAACAAATTCGTAGCTCTTTTTTGGGTGAACAATTTTTGTCTCTTTATCTTTTTTCGTATCTTGCATAGTTCGACCGAAAAATGGAATTTTTGATTTTTCATTATTCTTTGTGCGATAGAAATTTCAATTTTCTTGTAGGGCTTTCAAAGGGCAAATTTTTTTTTCTTGAATTTTTTTCGTATCGTGCGTTGTTTGGCTTAAAATGTTCATTTTCGTGTGTTTTTTAGATTTTGAAAATGCTACAATTCTGATCATTTTATTTTTATTAAAAAAAGTCGTGAGGATAAATTGTTTAAATTTCCTATTACTATGAATAGCCGTACATAGAATTTTTAAATCTTGAAAAAATGGTTTCAAATCTTTTGAAAATGTTCTAACTTTTTGATTTTTCATCCAAAAAAGCTGGCTAACGAACATGTTCTTTTCTTTTAGGTCTTAAAAAAGTGTGCCGAAGCTCAATTTAACCCGATAATTTTTTCAAAAGTTATTGTACCTACAAACTACAGACAGACACCTTCGTAAAAATCGTTTTTTCTGACTCAGGGGGTCTCAAAACGTGGATTTGAGTAATTTTTGAAAATTTCATATTTTCGTTTATAAACGTTGCTATAACTTCAGTGACATGAATAATTAATCATCAACCAACAGCGGCGGACTGTCGTGGACCCTCAGGGTGGTTAAAAAATGCACCACCCTCGCTCCTGTTGGTGCATTGCGCCCCTGAGGACACTTGGGCACCCCCTAGAACAACTTTGTGTACGAATATATTTTTGTAAACAAAGATATTGAACAACTAATGAAGCGCAACTAAAAATCTTCTTATCTCAGTCTATTCTCAGTTTCCTATACTGCTGGATCAGCTGATTAATCATTGATAAAGTATTTTTGCTTGAATATCAGATTTTCAGCGAAATACTTTTAAAAAAAGTTGAGGATATGAATATACTGCGCTTAATTCAAAATGACTTGTGAATTTAGAATAGGGTTGGAACACAGAAATGCAATTGCAAACAATTTTTCCTTTAAACAGATACTTATACTTAAGTTTCCTTTAGTTACAGAAACAAAAAAGCAATTGCCGTCGCATTTTTGCTAACTTTCTCAGCGAAATAAATGGTATGGGAGTAGATTATCCTGCATTTTGGTGGAACCCTTCTGAAACTTCGTTTTGTTTCATAAGGAAACTTATTTCGTATTTTTGTGGGTGTTAGTAACGGATACTGCGTTGAAAAAAATGTAGACTAGCAATTTGCTTTAAAATATTTCCTGTGAAAACTGAGTTCACGGACATAAAAATAAGTAGCGAAGTTTCGAAGTTTTATCATACGTGAATAAAGAGTTAAGCAGTCTAATTGACATCTTCAACGAAATATTCGATCAATACCTTCTAGATACACCTCATGTCAAAATATTTACAGAGGGATGGATCAACTCTCTCACAAAAAAGCAAAACTTTTTCACGTATGAAAACAGCGCATAATAATAGGTACTAAGCGCTGTTTTCATTCGTGAAAAAGTTCGTATTTTTGTGAGAGAGTTGGTCCATCCCTCTGTAAATATTTCGACATGAGATGTATCTAGAAGGTATTGATCATCAAGACCCCTACTGAATAGTTGAAGTTATAATGTAAATACTATGTGTTTGAATTGGATAATATTAATGTAGAAAGTATAATGTGTACTGTGATTGTATTTGTAATATATGTTTTTATTCGTAGTTAATACCTGTCAACAAAATGAAAAAGTCTATTCTTGATATGTGAACAAGTGTGATGAAAATGCTACTTTGGGTGAACCAAGGTTCAAGAAACGTCGTCAATCGGACAAGCGAATATTTCGTTGAAGATGTCAATTAGACTGTTTAATTCTTTATTCACGCATGATGAAACTTCAGAAGTTCGCTACTCATTTGATATGTCCGTAAACTCAGTTTTTACATGAAATATTTTAAAGCGAATTGCTAGTCTACATTTTTCTCAACGCAGTATCCGTTACTAACACCCAAAAAAAAATACGAAATAAGTTTCCTTATGAAACAAAACAAAGTTTCAGAAGGGTTCCACCAGAATGCAGGATAATCTATTCCCATACCATTTATTTCGTTGAGAAAGTTAGCAAATATGCGATGGCAATTCCTTTTTTGTTTCTAAAACTTAAGGAAACTTGAGTGAAAGTTTCTGTTTAAAGGAAAAATTGTTTGCAATTACATTTCTGTTTTCCAACCCTATTCTACATTCACAAGTCATTTTGAATTAAGGGCAGTATATTCATATCCTCAACTTTTTTAAAAAGTATTTCGCTGAAAATCTGATATTCAAGCATTTTAGATTGGCAAATCTTAAAACATGTGAAAAATAATCCAGGCAGTAAGTATTTTTGTATACATTAAAATACCGTAATGAAATACAATAGTATATATATATATCTGTACATATAAGTAACTTGTAGATTAACGCAAAAATGTAAGACCCCCGCCCCTCTCGTCTCGACCCAGTATATCGACAAATGATTCCCTAATATCATACAATACCAAGTTATCGAAGTTACTATTTGAAAATGCGGATTTCTCTGAGTTTAAGTAGTAGTTTTGTAAAATTTTCTACATGAATTGAATCTAATATACATTTATATTTTACGTTTTCGACAGATTGTATCAAAAGTCATAATTATTGATTTTTCTTTTACAAAATGTCTTTTAACACCGACAATGATATATTTAGTTAAAATTTCATAAGGGACTTAAGCCATCATTTAAACCAATATCACTTGTTTGTTGTCTTTAGAGAATTTTTTGGGGAAATTTTTGTCAAATAAGTTTCTTATAATAGGGATGAACAAATGAAGGAATTTGGGGTATTTTCTGCGAAACTAACAAAAATTTTCCGCAAGAAGTTTCACAAGTTACAAAAATTAAATGAATTGGGCATTTTGCTCGCACTATACAATTCGAGGTAATATTTTCCATGCCTCTGCGAAAGTAAGCAAGGCTTTAGTTAGTTTTTAAAACCAAAACGAAAATTGTGTGTGTGGAGAAATAAGACCATGCTATTTGAGTCCCTGTGTATCCTCGACTGCAAACGCACACATTGACACCCTTCGAATTCAATAAATGGACTTTTCAAGTACTTTTAAGGCCGATATTTAGAAATATAATCTTTTACAAAGACACCTTGTGTAAGGAACTATGAAAAAAGACTTAACGAAAAAACATGTTCGTAACCATCAGTGGTCTGAATATATTCCTTAAAATTGTGAGTCATAGAATGCACCACTATCGGCGAAAAAATTCGAGTCCTCTGGCTTTGATGTTAAAAAAGTAAGTGAAGAAAAAATGGTAGCTCAATAAATGAACGATCATTTTGAAGGTCAAATGTTGTAAAAAAAAAAAAAACAAATATGAAACAAATATGTCAAAAAAATGTTTGTAGCTTACGGACCCGAAAATCTGTTAAAAAGTAGGGAAATTTGACAGCTTTTAAAGACAGTGAACATTGGAAGACAGTTTTTTTATTGAAAAAATAATAGGAAAAATCTGAAAAAATTCATGGTGGTACCTTAAACATTTCTAAACAAATTGCCGTACGAAAAAGTTAATGTTTGTTCAAATAGTTGAATTTTCAACACAAAAAGACGCATTTTTAACGAAAAAGTTGAATGTTCGAGCAGAAAGATGGACTTTTTTGTTTATAACAAAATTCTTGGGTTTTGAAGAAAATAATAAAATTGTATGCTTATTCCCTAAGTTGATGAATTATAGAAAAAATGTTCTTTATGTTTAAAAATTCATCTTTTTAGTAAAAAATTCAAGGACTTAATTTGAAATTCATTTTTTTAAGATTCACCATTATAGGTAAAAATTCATTTCTTTGGTTAAAAATTTAATTATTTTGTGGAAAATGCTTTTTTTTCGTTGAAAATTAGTTTTTTAAACAGGAAAGTTTACCATTCTGTATTTGGTTGAAAATTGATCTTTTTTAGTCGGAAATTCAACTATTTGGTTGAAAACTTATTTATTTTTCTGATTATTCATCTTTTTGGTCGAAAATTCAAATAATTTTTTTTCAAATTCATTTTTTTAAAGATTTCTCATTTCAGTTGGAAATTCTTCTCTTCGGTTAAAAATATAAATATTTTGTTGAAAATTCAATTTTTATTGTTAGCAATTTATTTTTTTGACTGAGAATATAACTATTTTATTTTGAGTTGAAAATTGACCTTTTGTAGTTGAAAATGCATGTAATTTGTTGAAAATGAATTTCTTTAGTTAAAAATGTAACTATTTTGTTGAAATGTTCTCTTTTTTGGTAGAAAATTAATTTTCATGTTAAAAAATTGATCGTTTTGGTCAAAGTTTCAGTTCAAAATTCCCTTTTTTTTTGAAGATTCAACATTATAGTTTAAAATTAATTTCTTTGATTAAAAATTGAGGTATTCTGTAGATTTTTTTTTTATTTCGAAAATTGATTTCTCAAACTGGAAATTTTACCATATCGTATTTGGTTGAAAGTTTCTTTTCTTAATTTGAAAATTAATTTTTTTTTGAAGATTCATCATTATAGTTGAAAATTCTTTTCATTTTTTTTTTGCTTTAAAGTTAATTTTTTAAACTAAAAATTTGTCAAGTCCGTATTTGGTTGAAAATTTATCTCCTTAAGTTGAAAATTGGATTATTTGGATTACAATTTTTTTATTATTTTAATTCAATTATTATTATTATTTAATTATTTTAATGCATTTTGTGAAAACTTCGTCTCTTGTAGTAGAATATTAATTTTCTTAGTGAAAAATCATTGTTTTTATGTTGGTTTACAATTTATTCCTTTTTTAAAAATGAATCCTTCTTAGTTAAAAATTTATGTATTTTGTTGAACATTCGTGTATTTTGTTGAAAATTCGTCTTTTTGTCGAAAAAATTATTTTTCGTTAAAAATTCAACTAAAATTGTGAAATCAATTAAGTATGTAAATAATTATTGTTTTTCTCAAATTTGGAACCGCATCTTCTGTTGTTGTACTTGAAATAGTACAAATAATTCCATCTTACTGTTTCAATAAAACTGAAAAAAAATCACTAAATCAATGAAAAATTTTACAAAATCACGTTCTTTTGATAAAGTTTACCATTTGTCACGATTTCCATTTCTGCAATCTTTATTTAATTAGAGTGAAGTAATAATTCATTCAAGTTGAAAAACACAATTGTTTAAACAATTGATTAATATTGTTAATAATATTCTCCTTGCTTAATGGCAGAAAGTTGCAGTTTTTTCTGAAATTTTTAAATATTTATATATTTTCACTTGAAGTCTTATTAATGAATTGTATTGAGCAAAAATAATGATTTGAATAAATTATTAATGTTTATAACTATCTTCATATATAATAATGCCAGATAGTTGCGTTTTTTTTCTGAGATTTTTGAATTTTTGCTCATTTTTCACCGAGCGAGGTAATAATTAATGCAACTTAACAAAAATAGTTGTTTCAACAATTTATTATTGTTTATAACCATCTTTTCTTACATTAGTGCTAGAAAGCTACGGTTTTTTCTGAAACGTTGAACTTTGCTTTGCCTTTTTAGTTATGAACAAATAATCAATAAACAATATTATAATTGTGTACATTTTTCTTGAAATAGTTACTAAGAGCATTTTTGCTGAAATTAATATTAATATTTATTATTTGTTTCTAACCAAAAAGTCAAAGAAAAACCCAAAATTTCACAAAACTCTGCAACTTTCTAGCATTACTCTAAGAGAAGATAATAATTAACCATAAGAAATTGTTTAAACAATTAGGTTTGTTGACATGCATTAATTATTACTTCACTAAGTGAAATATGGACAAAAAATTTAAGAGCTCAGAAAAAACCGCAACTTTTTAGCTCTTATCTAAGAAAAGATAGTTATAAACAATAATTGAATGATTAAACAACTACGTTTGTTAAATTGCATTATTTATTACTTAACTTAGTAAAAATTTGGTGAAAAGTTATAAATTTCAGAAGAAACCGAAACTATCTAGCATTAATAAAGAAGAAGATAGTTATAAATAATAATAATTTGTTTAAATAATTACTTTTGCTTCATCTTGGCTTAAATAATAAGAGTAAATCATTCATTTGTTCAAATTTAGCTAGTGCTTCATTTCAATAAAAATTTCTTTCTTAATTTTTTCATTGACAATTGATTTTTTTTTTTTTTAATAAAAATTTAACTATTCAACTTTTTTTCAAGTTTAACCATTTGGATAAAAAGTCAGTTCTTTTTTTGTTGAAAGCGATATAAAAAATTCCCGTATACCATATTTTAGACTAATATGTGAGAATTTAAAAACTTTATCAGCCGTATTGGATCCGCCATTTTTAATTTGTAATTTTTGACGTCAAACTCAAAATCAGCGACCCCCAAAAACCCCCTTTTACAAAGTTTTAGACAAATATGTAAGAATTTTGAAACTTCATCGGCCATATTGGATCCGCCATTTTGAATTTGTAATTTTTGACGTCAAATTCGAAATACGCCACCCCAAAAAACCCCTAGTACCAAGTTTTAGACAAATATGTAAGAATTTTCAAACTTGATTCGTCACTTTGTGTCCGCCATTTTGAATTTGTAATTTTTGACGTCAAATTCGAAATTAGCCACCCGAAACATCCACCTATATCAAGTTTTAGACAAATATGTAAGAATTTTGAAACTTTATTCGCCATGTTGGATTCGTCATTTTGAATTTGTAAGTTTTGACGTCAAATTTGAAAAATCAGCGATCCCAAAAACTCCCGTTTACCACATTTCAGACAAATATCTAAGAATTTTGAAACTTTATCGGCCATATTGGATCCGCTATTTTGAATTTGTAATTTTTGACGTCAAATTTAAGAAATCAGCGATATAAAAAATTCCCGTATACCATATTTTAGACTAATATGTGAGAATTTAAAAACTTTATCAGCCGTATTGGATTCGCCATTTTGAATTTGTAATTTTTGACGTCAAACTCAAAATCAGCGACCCCCAAAAACCCCCTTTTACAAACTTTTAGACAAATATGTAAGAATTTTGAAACTTCATCGGTCATATTGGATCCGCCATTTTGAATTTGTAATTTTCGACGTCAAATTCGAAATTAGCCACCCGAAACACCTACTTATATCAAGTTTTAGACAAATATGTGAGATTTTCGAAATTTTATCAGCCATATTGGATCCGCCATTTTAAATGTGTAATTTTTGACGTCAAATTTGAAAAATCAGCTATCCCAAAAACTCCCGTATACCACATTTCAGACAAATATGTAAGAATTTTGAAACTTTATTGGCCATATTGGTTCCGCCATTTTGAATTTGTAATTTTTGACGTCAAACTCAAAATCAGCGACCCCTAAAACCCTTTTTTTACCAAGTTTTAGACAAATATGTAAGCATTTTAAAATTTGTAATTTGTAATTTTTGACGTCAAATTCAAGATGAGCCACCCGAAAAACCCTTTTTTACCAAGTTTTAGACAAATATGTAAGCATTTTAAAACTTCATTCGCCATTTTGTATCCGTCATTTTGAATCTGTAATTGCTGACGTCAAATTCAAAATTAGCCACCCAAAACACCTACTTATATCAAGTTTCAGACAAATATGTCAGAATTTTTTAACTTCATCCGCCATATTGGATCCGCGATTTCAAATTTGTAATTTTTGACGTCAAATTTGAAAAATCAGCAATCCCAAAAACTCCCATATACCACATTTCAGACAAATATGTAAGAATTTCGAAACTTCATTCTCCATTTCGAATTTGTAATTTTTGACGTCAAATTCGAAATACGGCACCCGAAACATCTACTTATATCAAGTTTCAGACAAATATGTAAGAATTTTGAAACCTTATCGGCCATATTGGTTCCGCCATTTTGAATTTGTAATTTTTGACGCCAAACTCAAAATCAACGACCCCAAAAACCCTTTTTTACCAAGTTTTAGACAAATATGTAAGAATTTTGAAACTTGATTCACCATTTTGTATTCACCATCTTGAATTTGTAATTTTTGACGTCAAATTTGAAATTAGCCAACCGAAACACCTACTTATATCAAGTTTCAGACAAATATGTGAGAATTTGGAAACTTTATCCGCCATATTGGATCCGCCATTTTACATTTGTAATTTTTGACGTCAAATTTGAAAAATCAGCAATCCCAAAACCCCCTTTTTACCAAGTTTTAGACCAATATGTAAGAATTTTGAAACTTTGTCGGCCATATTGGATCCGTCATTCTGAATTTGTATTTTTTGACGTCAAATTCAAAATCAGCGACCCCAAAAACCCCTTGCACCAAGTTTCAGACAAAAATGTAAGAATTTTGAAACTTTATTCTCCATTTTGTATCCGCCATTTTGAATTTGTCATTTTTGACGTCAAACTCAAAATCAGCAATACCAAAAACCCCTTTTTACGAAGTCTTAGACAGATATGTGAGAATTTTGAAACTTTATCCGCAATGTTGTATCCGCCATTTTGGATTTATAATTTTTGACGTCAAATTCGAAATCATCGACACTGAAAACTTACTTATACCAAGATGCAGACAAATATGTAAAAATTTTGAAAGTTTATCCGCCATATTGTATCCACCATTTTAAATTTGTAATTTTTTACGTCAAATTAAAAAAAATCAGCGATCCCAAAAACTCCCCTATACCACATTTCAGATTGATATGTGAGAAATTCAAAACTTCATCCGCCATATTGGATCCGCCATTTTGGATTTGTAATTTCTGACGTCAAATTTGAAATCAGCGATCCCAAAAAACTCCCTTATACCAAGTTCCAGACAAATATCTAAGAATTTTGAAACTTCATCCGCAATTTTGTATCTGCCATTTTGAATTTGTAATTTTTGACGTCAAATTCGAAATCACCCATCCCAAATACCTCCTAATACCATATTTCAGACAAATATCTAAGAATGCTTAAACCTGAATGTCCAAGATTAATATAAGGAAGTAGATAATCCCGCTCCGATTCCATTACCGTGATGAATTGAATGCAATTTGGAGACAGGGTGATATTTTCTTTTAAAGTTAAGTTTGTATCCCCCATTTCAATTTTCATGCTTGCAAATGGTGTCTCTTTGTTTTCTGTAAATAGAAGTTGATCACCCGATTTCTTGTAGTCTACATGAGGCAATTCCGTAAAGGTTCGTCCAATGATGACATCGGTTGGTTGTGTGTTGTCAGGTACTACACGAAGGTAGACTCCATCTGCTACTACTCTGTAAACTGTGATTTTAGCAATCACTATTCCATTGGATGCGACTCGATAATTGTCTGGACCCCAACTCTTCAATTCTAAACTACGCTGAAGTATCGGATAACCACCATTGATCGCAGCTGATTGTTCTATCGTACAGTCTGAGCTTCCTGGATCTATGAAAGCATTCCAAATCTGATCATTCACAAATACGGTTTTAAAATATTTCTTCACTGAAGCATCATTAGATCCCATTATCTGTCGTATTTCTCCGCTATACGCTTTGAATTTGCGACAGTGTCTACGAGTATGGCCTGTCTCTTGACAGAGTTCACAAACCTCTTTTATCCGAGGTTCAGGACAGTGCTTCGATATATGTCCAAATGGTGAGCAATTGTAGCATTTCAATTCACCTTTATCATTTCGTAGCGGTGGTCTTCGATCTGGGTTTGATTGCTGTTCTCGACTTATGCTTTGTCCTTTAAAAACTCTAGGATTATTCTCATCATTTTTTTGGGTAAAATTCGTTGGTTTTGATCCATCATCCTTTTTCGCGGAATCTGTTGATTTTGATCTGCTTCTTAGCTGACAAGGCATTGCCTAAATCTCTGGACCATAAACCGATTAGAACTTGCTCTTTAGCTTCTACAAGAAATAAGTCCAGTTCTTGATAAAGCCTTGCTTTATCCATAAAATACATTCAAGGATTAACCCTTTTGTTGATTGCGTTCTGCCATCCTGCGCCATTTAACGGTTAGCCCTTCTGCACTGATGTATGTTTTGGTGAATGCTTCTTCAAAGTCCTTCCAGGTCTTCAGTCTGTAAGCGTTGAGACGAAACCAATTCAAGGCTCCTGCCTTAAGATGACCTCGAGCTGCTTCGAATACGAATCCTGAAGACCATTGGTGAAGTCGCTTTAAACGATTTAAATATTCCAGCCACTCTTTCGCTTAAATTCTGCCTTTCTCGCCATCAAAAGTCTGTATGCCTTTACTCAAATCTGGCATCTCGAGATTGATTCTCAACAATCATCATTTGCATCAATATTTTAATTGCAGTCGGTTCGTTTCGCTCTCCTTGTGGTACTTGATCATTTGGCAGGTTGTTGAAATTGTTATTTTGTTGATGATTAGTTCCGGGTGGTTGTTGATCAAGGTCAGGACGTACGTTGACTCTTTCATTTAAGAATTGGATCCGCTGGAACGTATTTCCCACTCGTTCAAAAAATTCAGCTTCTTCTCGATCGACCCTTGCTGTATCCTGTAAATTTCTTGATTCAAATTCTCCATCATTGATTCCTCGGTTCACGTTAGTTGTATTGTTCTGCGGTGAATTCTGTATTGTACGTTCCATGCGCGTATCGTCAACACTTCGTGATAAGTCGGAGGCATGTGTCAAACTAAGATTTTCCGTATGTCATAAAATTCTATTAACGATTATCCATACGCTTGTAATCTCAGTTACGTTTCTCTACTTACACTAAATATTTTCGTTCGCTAAATTGTCTCACGAAATAATCTTTATATTACCTCTCAGAACCATTCTTTCAATCAAAATTGTTTCTAATAATCGCACATTGTCATTAATTTCTTGAACAAAGTTCTCTTTTTTTCTTTAAATTTATTTCGCTCAAAATCGTTTCTTTATTTATCGCACACAAAATTACATAAATTACATTACACAAATTACATAAATTTATTAAAGGTATCGCTTAGTCTATAACATAACATTATTACCTGTCAAACAAATTTCGAACGAAGGGAATGTACTTATTCGCTCGAATAATTTTCGCACTTCACCGTGAAGGTTTACATAACCTCTTCACCCATCAGACGAATTCCAAACATAAAGAGGGTGGTGACGTATTGTCTCTATAAGCAAACGAATTTTCGCACATAAACGCAAAGGTCAACGTCAGCTCTTCACCTTTCAAATTCCAAACTATATTGAAGGTGGTGTCAGATTCACACAAAATAATCGAATTTTAGCACAAGCTTTATATGTATATCGCACGTTAAAGTTTCATAATCATCGTCTATCGAGATATTTCTTAATCCATACTCACGTACAACTTCAGAGCGCTCTCTCTCCTTTCTTTCTACAATGAGTCTTTTGACTCGAATTTTTTCATGGCTAAATGCGACGATGCACACAATTGAAAAAAATGGGACGAAATGCGCAGCAAAGAAACTGATAAAAACACCATCAAATAGAACACTTATTTCGAAGGTTTTGGGTAAACTAGATTGTACAGTTCACCTCAGGAGCAATTTCGATGATTTATTGATCGTACCAACGAACAATTTTCACTAAAACACTGGCTCTCACTTTATAGCGTCACTCTACGACCATGAGGCGTGAAAAATCCTTGCGCGATTTTTCCAAACGGGAGCTATTATATCCCACCGCTGAATGTTATAAAACGAATCGATTGACCTATAATATTGATACAATTGATTAAAAAGTAAGAAAGCTATAGCAATGCATAATATTTTCAAAATCGATTTTTATAGTAAAACTTTTTTCATTGACATAATTCAATGTTGGTGCAGCAATATAGAAGATTCCTTGGTTTGAAACAAATCAATTGACCTATGATTTTTAATACATTTCATTAAAGAATAGGGAAAATATGGTAATTTATATATTTTCAAATTTGATTTATATAGTAAAATTTGTCTCATTCTCATAATTTAAAGTTGATGCGACAATAGAAAAGTTCTGTTGATTTAAGACGAATCAATTGACCTATAATATTGATACATTTTATTGAAGAGAAAGAAAGCTATAGTAATGCATATTATTTGAAAATACGGATTTTTATAGTAAAAATTTGTGCCTTAACATAATCCAAAGTTGATGCAAGAATATAAGAGATTCATTGGCTTGAGACGAATCAATTGACCTACAATAATAACGCATTTTATTAAGAAGTAGGAAAGTTATGGTAATTTATTTATTTTCAAAATTGATTTTTATAGTCCAAATTTTCTCATTCTCATAATTTAAAGTTGATGCGAGAATAGAAAAGTTGTGTTGATTCGAGACGAATTGATTGACCTATAATATTGATACATTTTATTGAAGAGTAAGGAAGCTATGGTAATACCTATTTTAAAAATACAGTTTTTTATAGTAAAACTTTTTTCTCTAACATAATTCAACCTTGATGCAAGAACGGAAAATATTCCTGGATTTGAGGCCAATCGATTGTCCTATAATATTAATACACTTTATTGAAGGGTAAAGAAGTTATGGTAATTTATGTATTTTCGAAATTGATTTTTATAGTAAAAATTTTCTTATTCTTAGAATTTAAAGTATATGCGAGAATAGAAAAATCGTGTTGATTCGAGATGAATCGATTGACCTATTGATACATTTTATTGAATAGTAAGGAAGTTATGGTAATACGTATTTAAAAATATCGTTTTTTATAGTAAAACTTTTTTCTTTAACATAATTCAAAGTTGATGCAAGAATATAAAAGATTGCATGGTTCGAGACGAATTGATTGACCTATAATAATACTGCATTCTATCAAAGAGAAGGGAAGTTATGGTAATATATATATTTTTTTAAATTCGATTTATATAGTAAAATTGTTCTCATCATTTTAAGTTGATACAAGAACATGCAAGATTTCTTGGTTCGAGACGGATTGATTGACCTATAATATTGATACATTTTATTGAAGAGTAAGAAAGCTATAGTAATGCGTAATATTTAAAAATACAGTTTTTTTATAGTAAAACTTTGTTCTTTAACATAATTCAAAGTGGATGCAACAATATATAAAAGATTCCTTGGTTTGAGGCGAATCAATTGACCTATAATATTAATGCATTTTATTAAAGAGTAGGGAAGTTATGGTGATTTATATATTTTCAAAATTGATTTTTATAGTAAAAATTTTCTCATTCTCATAATTTAAAGTTGATTCTAGAACATAAAAGATTTCTTGTTTCAAAACGAATCGATTGACCTGTTGATATATTTTATTGCAGAGTAAGAAAGCTATGGCAATACGTATTTAAAAATACAGTTTTTTATAGTAAAATTTTTTTCTTTAATATAATTCAAATTTGATGCAAGAATATAAAAGATTCCCTGGTTCGAGACAAATCGATTGACCTATAATAATACTACATTTTATCAGAGTAGGGAAGTTATGGTAATATATATATATATATATATTTTCAAATTCGATTTATATAGTAAAATTTTTCTCATTCTCATAATTTAATGCTGATGCGACAATAAAAAAGTTCTGTTTATTCGAGACGAATCGATTGACCTATAATATTGATGCATTTTATTGAAGAAAAAGAAAGCCATAGTAATGAATCATATTTGAAAATACGGGTTTTTATAGTAAAACTTTGTTCTTTAACTTAATTCAAAGTTGATGCAACAATATATAAAAGATTCCTTGGTTTGAGGCGAATCAATTGACCTATAATAATAATGCATTTTATCAAAGAATGAGGAAGTTACGGTAATTTATATGTTTTCAACATTTATTTTTATAGTAAAAATTTTATCATTTTCATAATTTAAAGTTGATGCGAGAATAGGAAAGTTGTGTTGATTGGAGAAGAATCGATTGACCTATAATATTGATACATTTTATTGGAGAGTAAGGAAGCCATAGTAATACATATTTGAAAATACAGTTTTTTATGGTAAAACTTTTTTATTTACTATAATTCTAAATTTATGCAAGAACGGAAGATTCCTTGATTCGAGGCAAATCGATTGACCTATGATATTAATACACTTAATTGACGAGTGAAAAGGTTATGGTACTTTATGAATTTTGAAAATCGATTTTTATAGTAAAAATTTTCTTATTCGCATAATTTAAAGTTGATGATAGAATAGAAAAGTTGTGTTAATTCGAGAAGAATCGATTGACCTATGATATTAATAAATTTTATTGAAGAGTAAGAAAGCAATAGTAATGCATAATATTTTAAAATACGGTTTTTTTATATTAAAACTTTTTTTATTAATATAATTCAAAATTGATGCAAGAACGGAAAAGATTCATTGGTTTGAGATTAATCAATTGACCTTTGATATTAATACACTTTATTGAAGAGTAAGAAGGTTATGGTGATCTAGTTTCGTCTTCATCGAGAGACAAAAGCAAGTGCGAGGAAATCAGATTTTTACATTAATTACTCAATCGACGATTAACCAATTAATTACCACACAATTAGGTAATCTTGAGTAATTAATTAATTATTTAATAAAAAATTAATTATTTAATTAATTAATGAATACAAAAATAATTATTAGACAAATAAATGATGATGATTAATTCAATAATACATAATTACCGCATTCGGGAGTGTATTCATTATCGACGGGTGATCTAGTTTCGTCTGTATCCAGAGACAAAATCAAGTGCAAGGAAATCAGATATTTACATTAATTACTCAATCGATGATTAATTAATCAGTTATTACACAATTAGGTAATATTAGGTAATTAAGTAATTAAATAAATATTTATTCACTTAAGTAATTGATGAGAACACAATTAATTATTGTATGAATAAATGATGATGGTTGATTCACCAATCAACAATGACTGCATTCGTGTGGGTATTCATTATCGACGGGTGATCTAGTTTCGTCTTTATCGTCTTTATAAAAAAAAGATAGAAAAAAATCGGTTAACACGTTCAACTTCCGATGGCAGTATTGGTAATTTTGCATTTGCTTCAAGATTTCCTTCAATATTGAGAATATTGACCGACTTTCTTAATCATTTTTTTTCAAATTATATCATTTTCAAATTTTATCAGCTGATACAAATTTCATCGATCCATGGTTTGCGTAATTTTAGAGATTGTAACAGTATTCATTGTCGGCGGGTGATTTACTTTGGTCTTTATTGAAAGACAAAATCAGATTCGAGGAAATCAGATAATTACACATCGGAATGATTAATTAATTACTCAAATGATAATGAATACATAAATAACTACACATTTATGTAATTTTAAGTAATTAATTAATTAATTAACTAAACAATTACTTGTTTAAGTAATTTATAATTAAAAAATTAATTATCAGACAAATAAATGATGATTAACTCATTAATGATTAATTATCGCATTCAGGATTGTATTCATTATCGATGGGTGATCTAATTTTGTCTATATCGAGAGACAAAGGCAAGTCCAGGGAAATTAGATATTTACATTAATTACTCAATCGATGATTAATCAATCAATTATTACAAAAGTAGGCAATATTAGGCAATTAAGCGATTAACTAAATATTTATTTACTTGAGTAATTGATGATTACAAAATTGATTATTTTATAAATAAATAATGATGATTGATTCACCAACCAACAATTACTGCATTTGTGTGTGTATTCATTATCGACGGGTGATCTAGTTTCGTCTTTATCGAAAGACAAAAGCAGATTCAAGGAAATCAGATAATTATACATCGGTTTAATTAATTAATTACTCAGTTGAAAATTAATCAATTGGTTGTTATACAATTGAGTAATCTTGAGTTATTAATTATTTACATAGATAATTACTCATTTGAGTTATTGATGATTAATTAATGTAAATATCTGATTTCCTTGCACTTTCTTTTGTCTCTCAATACAGACGAAACTAGATTACCCATCGATGATGAACACACCCGCGAATTCAGCAATTGTTAATTGATTAATGAACCATTATCATTTATGTACTGTTACTATCTCTAAAATTACGCAAAGCATGGTTCGATGAAATTTTCATTAGCTGATTAAATTTGAAAATGATATGAGTGCTCAATGTCGCCAATCACGTGATTTGGTATTTTTTTAATTCCGCGTTCATACTAATTTTGAAGGAAAATTAATTTTTCAATCATTAATTAAGGTATGTGGGTTCAGAATTTGCTTGGTCAGCAAGGCGGTTCGTTATTATACTACATGCAAACTATCATTCCTAATTTTTTTATCAATATTCGCCATGACGCAAGGTCTAGTGTCGCTGGCTCTTAGACTATCATCAGTAGGGCATCAATCTATATCCCTATATGCTTCAAAGCACTTAAAATTACTTACCCTAGCTTTTTTTTGGGTCGCGAATAACGATTTCGAAGTCAGATTTTCAAAAATTCATATTGTTTTAAGATGCCTTGCATTGGAAGTTTTGCCTTTGGGACCATCCCTGGACCACTGTTATCGGCTGCCTATTTTGCGGTAGCCTGGTCAGTTCTCCCTTTTTCTCTTTTTTAGGTCCTGTGTCCTACTTCGTCCTCTTTCTTAAACTCCGACTGTCCTACATTCCAAAAACCAGTTCTGGTGACCCCATAATCTAAGAGTCAGCGACACTGTACCTTGCGTCAACGCCGATATTGATGAAAAATTAGGAATGATAGTTTGCATGAAGTGCAATAACGAATCGCTATGCTGTCCAAGCAAATCCTGAACGCACGCACCTTAATTATTTATTGAAAAATTAGTGTTCCCTCAAAATTACCATGATCGCGAAATTGAAAAAACTAAATCACGTGATTGGCGGCATCGAGCACTCATTGGTAACATAGGTGTGCCTATGTCATCATGCTAATTTTGAGGGATAATTAATTTTTCAATAATTAAGGTACGTGGGTTCAGGATTTGTTTGGTCAGCATGGCTGTTCGTTATTACCCTACATGCAAACTACCATTCATAAATTTTTTATACATATATCCGCGATGACGGAAGGTCTAGTGTCGCTGGTTCTTAGACTACCATCTGTAACGCATCAACCTATAGCCCTATATGCTTCAAAGCACTTAAAATTACTTACTTTTGCTCCTCTTGCTATTTCACTATAATGTAAATTGTCAAGTTACTGTGCTTTAATACTTTCTTAGTTACAATTTGTGGCTTAAGCTCAAGTAGATTTTGAACTTCAAGTGACCTACAAAGTTGCTTTTGGCAATTCCTTAATTTTATAGTTTACAAGTCAGAATGAATAAGATGATAATTTGTAAAAACTTATTTAAAAAAGAAATAGGCATTAAAGTACGATTTTTCAGTCGCCTTTTTTAAACAAACATTTATATTTTTATCCAAAAAATATCAAATTTCTTTACCGGAAAAAATGCATTTTCAAGCCAAAAGGAGGAATTTTCAACAAAAATGTACTTCTTAACCAAATTTGGACTTTTTACCAAAAAAAGGTTTCAAATAGTGACATTTTCTACAAAATACATTAATTTTCGACCTAATGGTTTAACCTCTATGCAGAGAATATCAGCTATCAACAAAAAAATTGATTTTCAACCAAATAGTTGAATTTTATACCATTTCCAAACCAGAAAGACGAATTTTCCATGAAAAAAGTTATAATTCCAACAACAAAAAGTTTATTTTCAACCAAACTTGGATTTGCTACAAAAATAGTTAACTTTTTTTTAAAATATATGAATTTTTAATCAAATGGTTGAATTTTCATACCGAAGATATTAATTTTTAACCAAATAGGTGAATTTTCTACCATTCTCAAAGGAAAAAAACGAATTTCCAACAAAAAGTTAATATTCAACCAAATTTGGACTTTCTACCAAAATAGTTAAATTGTTAACAGAGTATATTAATTTTCTGCCAAATAGTTGAATTTCCATACCGAAAATATTAATTTTCAACAAAAAAGTCAATTTTCAACCAAATAGTTGAATTTTCTACTATTTTCAAATCAAAAAGAAAAATTTTCAACAAATGTGTTAATTTTCAACCAAATTTGGGCCTTCTACTAAAATAGTTGACTTTTTACAAAAGGCATGAATTTTTAACCAAATCGTTGAATTTTCATACCGAAAATATTAATTTTCAACCAAATAGTTGAATGTTCTATCATTTTTAAATGAAAGATACGAATTTTAAAAAAAAGTTAATATTCAACCAAATTTGGACTTTCTACCAAAATAGTTAAATTGTTGATAGAGTAAATAAATTTTCTACCGAATAGTTGAATTTCCATATGGAAAATATTAATTTTCAACAAAAAAGTCCATTTTCAACCAATTAGTTGAATTTTCTACCATTTTCTAACTAAAAAGAGAGCTTTGATACGAAAGAGTTAAATTTCCAACAAGAAAGTTAATGTTCGACCAAAAAGTTGATTTTTAGTGTTAATTTTCAACCAAATTTTGGCTTTCTACCAAAATAGTTAACTTTCGAACAAATTACATGAATTTTTAGCCAAATGGTATACTTTTCATACTGATAATATTAATTTTCAACCAAATTTGGATTTTATACCATAATAGTTAACTTTTCAACAAAATACATCAATTTCCAGCTAAATGGTTGTACTTTCACACCGAAAATATTAATTTTCAACAAAAAAGTTAATTCTCAACCAAATAGTTGAATTTTCTAATATTTTCAAATCAAAAAGACGACTTTTCAACAAAAGAGTTAATTTTCAATCAAATGTGGACTTTCAACCAAAATAGTTAACTTTTTAACAAAATACATGAACTTTGTGACGCCGTAAAATTTTATGCAAATTTTACAACTCTCAAAATTTAGTTTAGAATAATTTGTTATTTGATTTTTTGAAAACCCTTAATTTAATTTTCGCGATTTCGGAAGCTGCTCAGTATTTCGAGACTTGGCCAACGATTGATTTAGAATATTCAATTTCAAGAACTGATTTTGTGTATATTTTCCCCTATTTCTTAAAAATCCTGTTTTGGAGCCTGACCTGTCAAGAAAATTGGAGTTAAGAAACATTAGATGTCTTTTTAAAACCTTGGTCTTTTGAATATTCCCGCCGTGTCCATCCCGTTCTGACGTTGATGTCCTCCAGTATACTTCTGGTCGTACCTAAGAAACTTTGGAATAATCTTGGAATACCATTTGTACATTTGCTGGCGCCTTGGCTACATTTGACTTCTTCACCTGGCGTGAAATTCACCATGTTTCCGAATCTTAGAAGGCTTCATCATTATGTTCAAACTTTTCGTTCTGAACCTTCTATTGCCCCAGGCCCGTATTGCGAGAATATTGTTGCTGTGTGTCAAGTCTATTTGGTGGTTTTTTGGTAGCCAGCTTGTTTAATTCTCAATATTGGAGAAGCGCTATGATGATTTGCCAATTCAGAAGATCACGGATATTGAATTAGAGAATATAAACTTGAAAGAACATGGCCCTGAATTTAAATTATGATCCGGTAGAATGTAACGGAATTCGATCAATCAGAAAAGAAAACAAAACTCAGCCGGTAACTAAGTGAACAACGTTGTCAAGGACCAAAGCAAACTGTTACATCCCGGGATCTGCAGTCGAATTTGATTCCGTTGTAGCCATTTGTTGATTCGTTGATAGAGAGTTCAGAATGCTGCCGTTGAGTGGTGGAAACCACTGCCGCAAAATTAGCTCAAGTTTGAAATAAGTAAACCATTGTTTATGATTACGAATTAACAATATTTATTTAATGTTTCTTGTTTCACTTCCAAGTTGACAATCATAACTTTAATTAATGCACCCAACTTTTTAAGACAATAGTTGCATTCTCAACCAAATAATTAAATTTTCAATTAAAAGAGATTAATTCTGCACCGAAAATATAAAACTAGACTTTTCAATTGAAAAGAATTAACTTTTAACCTTAAAAAGATGAATTTTCAATCAAACAAGATGACTTTTCGGTCGAAAAAGGAATTATTAATGTAAAAGGATGGATTTTCTATCCAAAAAGAGGAATTTTCAACAAAGCAGTTGGATTTTTGATAAAAAAAACATGACTTTTTATCAAATTAGTTGAATTTTTAACAAAATAGTTTAATTTTTTATCAAGATAGATGAATTTTGAACCAAAAATATAGTAGTAATCCCTTCAAATAAAAACAATTAACTTTCAATCAAAAAATATGACTTTTTAAGAAAATAGTTGAATTTTCAACCAAATAATTAAATTTTCAATCAAAAGAGATTGATTCTGCACCAAAAACATAAAAGTAGACTTTTCAATTAAAAAGAATTAACTTTTAACCATGAAAGATGCATTTTCAATCAAACAAGATGACTTTTCTGTCGAAAAAGGAGTTATTAATGTAAAAGGACGGATTTTCTATCCAAAAAGATGAATTATCAAGAAAACAGTTGAATTTTCGACCAGAAAATATGATTTTTTTATCAAAATTGTTGAATTTTCAACAAAATAGTTTGAGTTTTAATCTAAATAGTTTAATTTTTAACCAAAATAGAGCAATTTTGAACCAAAAATATGAAAGTAGATTTTTCAATTAACAAGAATTAATATTTAACCATAAAAGATTAATTTTCAATCAGACAAGATGACTTTTCTGCCGAATGATGAATTATTATTAATGTCTGGGGGAGCTTCTGTGGTGTTAAATAATACAAAATATGATATAATAAACTGCTTTCCCTTTTCGGTCAAATAACTCATCAGACATTAAGTTTCTGGGTTTTAATTTGTCAAATCCAACACAATATGGTTAGCTATAAATATATATGATTGGTTTAAAATTCATCTTTTTTGACTGAAAGTTAATTCTTTTAATTTAAAAAGTCTACTTTTATAGTTTTGGTTCCGAATTCACCTGTCTCAGCTAAAAAATCTTCTATTTGGTAGAAAAATAAATTGATTTGTAAAAATTCAATTATTTTTTTATAAAGTCATATCTTTTGACTGAAAGTTAATTATTTATATTCAAAAAGTTTAATATTATATTTTTGGTTCAAAACTCATCTCTTTTGGTTGAAAGTTTAAGTATTTTGTTGAAAATTATACTATTTTGCTAAAGAGTCATATTTTTGTGGTTGTAATTAATTCTTTTCATTTGAAAAGTTTAATATTATATTTTTGGTTTAAAAGTTTACTATTTGATTACAACTTTAATTAGATTGTTGATAACTTAATTATTTTGATAAAAAGTAATCCTTTTTGGTCGAAAATTCAACTGTTTTGTTGGAAATTTGTCTTTTTGGATAGAAAATCCGTGCTTTTAGATTAATAATTCATCTTTCGTTAGAAGAGTAATTTTTTATTAAAAAAATTAATCCTTTATGGTTAAGAATGTATTCTTTTTATTAAAAAAGTTTACTATTCTATTTTTGGTGCAGAATTAATCTCTGTTGGTTAAAAATTGAATTATTTGGTTGAAAATTGAATTATTTTTTTAAAAAGTCATCTTTTTTTGTCTTGAAGTTAATTTTTTTATTTTAAAAGTCTACTTTTATATTTTTGGTTTAAAATTCATCTATTTTGGTTGAAAATTAAATTATTTTGATTAAAAATCAAACTATTTTGTTGAAAATTCAACTATTTTGATAAAAAGGCATATTTTTTGGTCGAAAATGTAACTGTTTTGTTGAACTTTCGCCTTTTTTTCCAACATATTTTGCATCGATAAACACCACAGAAAGTCCCGAAGAAATCTCCTTATATTCAATAAATAAGAATAAGTTTTTTTGATTTCAGTAAAATTGATTTTTAATTTGTATATCTGGTTCAAATCTTTAGTCGAGCACGTGTTGAATTTAAACAAAAATAATCAAGTACCTTCAATTATCGAAATAAGTTTTTAATTTTACATGTAAATATAATTAATATAGAGTTTTCAAATATAATTTTGCTGCAGCTACCCAGTTTAATTTTTTTGTTTATTTCCGACACATTTTTCTTGCATAGGTATTTGTCAAAGTTTAATTAATGAAGAATAAAAAATAAATTACCAGCAAAATGTTCCGGAAATGCGGTGGTCAAATACGAAAGAGCTGTAAAACATTAAATTAATTTTTTTCTTAAAATATTAATTTGAGTACACATTGATTCATATAGAAGCTTCACAGCCAAGGGCTGGATTTAAGCAGATTGTCGATTTTTAATATACATACTCATAAACATTATAACATTATTGTAAATGCAAACTTAACCTCGAATTAAATTAGAAACTTTAGGACTATCATCCAAACACTCTTGTGCCCTTAACCACTTTAAAAATACAATGCAACATTTTACCAGTATCTACCTTCATAAACTGTCACGATAAAAATACTGAAAAATTAACAAAAAATTTTTTGAATCTGACTATTAGAGATTGCCATACAAAAATACATTCTTTGAATTTTAAGATAAAACCAATTATAGAAAAATTAGATCAACAAGTTCCCTCTTTTATTATCAAGGAATGCTTTGAAAGGGAAACAAGACTTAATACGATTGAAACCCGAAAAAGCTTTAAATTTAAATTTATCATCATGAATCATCGTGAAAGTATTAAATCTATTACCAAACTATGTTATGTTAACGATTAAACACAGTATTGTTTAGAAACTATTCTCACTTGATTTTATTTCAATCTATTCTGGGTTCTATATTTATTATCAGGCACTGCTCAAAAATTTTATCACATTGCCCGAGGTGGGGCCTTAACAAGTATGTTATAATTTATTATGTAGGAGGGGGGGGGGCGTTAACGCAGAATTTGCATTCACAGATGGAAAATATAAATAGGAAAATTGTTTTAATTGCCTAAGTTTCATAGATTCACATTATATAAAAATATTTCATTATGATACAATGAAAAACAACAAATTTTATAAACACATTATTTGTTGAGAATGGGGTTTTTATAATTTTCAATAAGTCAACGTTTTTGTGAGTTAGCTTGCGAAAAATTTGAATGAAAATAATATTAAAATGAAAAAAATTCTCTTAAGATCATTCTTGTTGATATTATAGACAAAATTAATAAACAAATGTATTATTCAGACATTTGATGACAGAAAAATTAGTTTTTTTTTCTATTCAAATTATTTCAAATTAGAAACCTCATGATAATTTCAGCAAACATTTTTTTCTTCAATTTAATGAATTTATTAAACATATTTAGTAGACAAGTGCATTATTCTGTATTTGTCGAGGAAAAAATTAGTTTTTTTCAATGCTAACACTTTTCATTCGGAAGTTTATAATAATTTTTATAACATTCATAATGATCTGATGAATTTAATGCTTCTTCAAACAATTTTAATAAACAAACGCATTATTCGAGCATCTGTCGGCGAAAAAATTCAGTTTTCTTCGATTTCAGTCCTTTTAATTGTAAACTTTATAATCATTTCAGCAACATGTATATTTAATTAAATAAATTTGTTGAACAACTGTATTATCCAGTCATTTGTTTTAGTTTCCTATTAGTTTCATTAATTTAATAAGGCTGCAGCTCCAGTATCGAGTAGAATTACCTTTTTCTTCCACACCATGAATGTTGATGAAATTATCATGGACTTCCAAACTAAAAGGACTGACTTAGAAAAAAACGAATTTTTCCGTCGTCAAATGCCCAACAGATGCATTTGTTTATTAAATTAATTCCAAGAAGGCAAACATTTTATCCACTAAGTATCAGTGTTGATGAAATTACAATCGACTACCCAATTAAAAGGACAGATTATGAACAAGCAAGTTTTTACGCATACAGATACCCAAATAATGCATTTTTAAATTTAATTTGTTTGAGGAAAACATATAAAATTATGCAACCTGTTATGAATGTTACTGAAATTGTATTTGGCGCCTCTCCCTCATGATCGAAATGTAGTACGCCTACTTCTCGCCAATATCGCCACGTTTTTCGAAGTTTTCAATGAAAAAATGGTGTGAACCTCGCTACTTTTCGCGTTGGCGCAAAGAGTCATTGTTTTACTTTGTGCCGATCAAGCCACATTGGAAACAATTTTCACTCATCTCATCATGGGGAAAAGAAGAAGAAAAAGCTCATCCACATCATCGAGTTCATCCAGTTCAGCAGACGAAGAGGATTATCTGAGAAAACTGGTTGAGAAAATGAAAAAGAAGAATCGAAAGAATAAGAAGCAGGATCGGAAAAAACGATCAAATCGTCGAAAGCATCGAAGGGATCCTTCCTCAAAAAGCTCATCAGATTCGTCATCATTTCAGAGCTGTAAGTATGTTACGTGTTGTCAAATCTCGCTTCATAGGCTCTAACCTACCAGCGAATAATAGGCTCTTACCTATAACCGCAAAGTAGGCTCTCATCTACTATTGCATAAAAGGCTCTAATCTTTTATCCAGAAACTTTGAGTTTCAAAAAGAAAACAATCAAGTCAGAGCACAAAAAGAAATTCCGTGACACGCTGCTTTTGTTAGGCACTGATGCAAAATTTCGCTTCGCGGGCCCTAACCTGCAAACGCATCATAGTTTTAACCAGCTACAATGTAGACGTCGTAGGTAATAACTGCAAAACACATCACAGGCTCTAACCTGAATGTTATTTTTCTGCTAGTACAGAATTGATTGACAAACAGACATAAAATTTGGTCATCAGTTTATGGTTTTTATATTTCAGCTAATCAAGACTCAGATGCAGCAAATGCGTCTGAAGGTCAGCGGGATTCGCAGAAGACTAATCCTAATGCACAATCCAAATCAATTCCATAGAATCATCTTGATGAGGATGTTCTGAATGTGATTGGAAATCGAATCCACGAGTGGAGATCCTTGGGCCCTGCTATGCATGCAGACTTTGTTGTTCGTTGGAAGGACATCATCAAACAAGGCATACCGTCTGAAAATCAAAAGGAGTTGATCGAAAAGCATCCGCCTCCGTCAAATTGTCAGTTGATTGATCCTCCCAAATTAAATTCAGAAATAAAGGTAGCTTCTAAGGATAAAGATGCTATTGTGGAAAGAGATGGACGAATAGTCATGAAGCAAGAGAAAATAGCAGCTTCTCTGGCAGCCATTTGCAAGGCCCTATCACTGTTTTCTGAAAAAAAGGAAGATCTGCAGAAGAATTGCAGGTAATAGAGTACCTAAGCGATGCAAGCAAACTACTCGCTGATCTACATCATGACGAATCTGTTGTCCGTAGAAGTTTGGTCTTGGCATGTCCTCTTTACTGACGTGAAGTTCGAGTGCGATCTGTCATCTGTTTTGTTCACAGTCATTTGTTTTGTTCGATTTCACGTCTATTTTTGCGTTTTTCGGAAAAATAAGAGCCAACTGGGTTATTTGGGCCCCGGATTCGGAATCAGCGACCCCAAAAACATATAGATATGCTGGTTAAGTCCACCGGGCATGAAGATCTTTTTTTTTGTTGCAAAAATATACAAGAAAAATCGCTGTTTTCGTCGACTTTATGTCTATTTTTGCGTTTTTCGGAAAAATATGAGCCAACTGGGTTATTTGAACCCCGGATTCGGATTAAGAGACCCAAAAACATACAGATATGCTGGTTAAGTCCAGCGGGCATGAAGATATCTTTTTGGTAAAAATATACAAGAAAAATCGTTGTCTTCGTCGATTTTAGGTCTATGTTTGCGTTTTTTGGAAAAATACGAGCCAACTAGGTTATTTGGACCCCAGATTCGGATTCAGCGACCCCAAAAACATATAGATATGCTGCTTATGTCCACCGGGAATGAAAATACTTTGTTTTTTGTAAAAATATACAAGAAAAATCGCTGTTTACGTCGATTTTACGACTATTTTTGTGTTTTTTGGAAAAATACAAGCTAACTTGGATATTGGGACCCCGGATTCGGATTCAGCGACCCCAAAAACATATAAATATGCCGGTGTAGTCCGCTGGGCAGATCACTTTTTTTTGTGTGCCGGTGTAATTGATGGGTTGCAGTTCGAAACTACATAATCAACATTTTTCCCGAAAATGGGCTTTTTGAATAAAAAGTTCTCACAAAATCAAATACATGTTATGCTAAAAGGATTTGTTTGAAATCTAATTTTTAATATAAGAATATAAAGATTGGTAATTCAAAACCAGATAACTAACTCTCTGTACTTGTCTCTTATCTTGTTTTTTTTTAATTGCCTAACCTCCTGCCTTTTTAAACCTTTTACTAACCACATATGTTTCCTAAAAGTTCGTAAATGCAGTAAAAATAATTAAATACTTTCTTCAATTAAACATCTCTTAAATGAAACTATATTTGCCACTTTTCTCAGCACCAATGTACCAATCAAATTCCAACCTTAAATCTTAAATCTTCATTTTCTACCAAAATCCACTTGTGTAAGATTTTTTTCACTCAACTTTTGAAGAAATATCTACCTTTCTTCTTATTATAGACCTTTAGCGAAAAATCGTATGTGACAGTGTGACATCGTCACACTAAATTTTGATTTTTGCGGAACGAAATAATTTTTTTGGTTGAAAAGTTTTTTACTCTTATTCAGCCTCCCTATATCTCAGGAGCAAGATTCTATTATTTTTTTCAATTGAAAAATATATTCTTCAATTAATATTTTATTTGAGTGGAAGTTTGTTTCTAAATTGGAAAAGAGAATTTTTGTTTTCAATTTTTCTCGGAATTGGAAAAGGTCTAGTTGGACATCCTGAAGATGTCCTTAGAATGTACCACTATGAAATGTGACTTGACGTTGTTAACTCATCCTTTGAAAGTCAGGACGTTCTCAAGACGTCCGCTTGAAGACGTCTTTCAGACAATCTTAGGACTTAACGTGTTCCCGCTGTGGAATATTCCTTATTTTAAACATTTGTGTTAAGTTGGCTTGGGATTGAATTTTGGTTTTTCATTTTTTTCTGACTTGAAGGAGGGAGTTTTTTGCTTTTAACATTGTTAATAACTTGAATGGGGTCCAATTTTTAATTTTTACATTCTCATCCAGAGAAGGTATTAGGTTTGTGTAAAATTTGACTCCCCGGTTTTTGTCAAATGTCCACGTTTTGAGACCCCCTGAACCCAAAAAACAGGTTTTTACGAATGTGTGTCTGTTAGTCTGTAGATTTTGTAGTTTGTTAACACAATAACTTTTAAAATAAGTAACCTATTGGATTGGCCTTCGGTATACTCTTCTAGTCTCCTAAACTAAAGGTTAAGTTCGTTAGCCAGCCATTTTGGATAAAAATTCAAAAAGTTAGCGCAGTTGGAAAATTTTTGAGACCATTTCTTTTGAAATTTAGAAAATATATGTGGAGCTGTTCATAGTAATTGAAAATTCAAACAATTTATTCTAGACACATTTTTTGATCAAATAAAAAATTTCAAAGTTACAGCATTTTCAAAATCCAAAAGAAGAAACGAAAATTAACATTTTCAGCCAAAAAACGCACGATACAAAAAAAGTCATGATAAGAAAAATGTTTCTTTTTGCACGCCTTACAAGATTGTCATAAACACTTTTTGAATTTTCTTGAAAAATCGAAAATTTACATTTTTATTACACAAATAATAATGAAAAATCAAAAATTTAATTTTCCGGTAAAACTACGCAAGACACGACGAATGATGATTCAAAAAAAAATTGTGCACTCACAAAAGATCTACAAATTTATTGGTCACTTTTTGATTTGATGTGTAGTTTCTGTTTTATTCATAAAAAATAACATTAACAGTGAAAAAATCGACCCGAGTAGTACGCACATTCTCATCAAAACTTTGCTTATTTCATTTCTTTGTTATCTCATGTGTGGTTTTTCGAAATATTTAATTGTTTTTATATTCTTAATACTATTTCTAATGGTTAAAACAATAAAATAACCATCATTAATGCTCATGGTACTTGAAAATTTGTATTTTTACATTCTCATCCAGAGAAGGTATAAGTCTTTCAAGTATTCGCCATTTATTTAGCTCGGCATGATTTATTATCACAATATATATTAGATTTAATATAATATATTAATCTTGTTTTGCATGTTCTGCCCTACAGCCTAATTATCATAGCCTTTTCGTTCTTTCTGTTCCATGCCTAATGGTCAGATTAGCCATTTTTCCATAGAAATTAAAAATTCAATTCTCGAGATAAAAATTTATAAGAATTAGGAATAACAATCTATCTACTTTTTTTAATTCAAGCAATTGGAAAAATATTTTAATTCAAACATTATCAATCGTCATCTTTTTTACGCATAAAAGCCATCAAAGAGGGGTTTCTTCATCATTTCACCTTTGGAGGAATTAATGCAAATAATGGAAATTTGCACATTTAATCTTAAATGCTTAACTGAACCCAAAACTATAAAACAAGATTTTAGAACCTAGAAGATTGAAATGTAAGATCAAGTACATATTACCTTATCCTAAGCCACACCAACTACCTGATGACAGAAATTCGTAAATGGATCTTAAATTGTGTAACGCCCTCATTATAAGACTAAACTAGACTTAAACTTCTGGAAAACAAAACTTTTCATTTCAATAATCCTGTACCATCCTGCTTTCACCTTCCCCTCTTAATTTTAAGGACGAATAGGAACTAAATTTATTCCTCCCACCAATACATTTGATGAATATGCACTTGTTCAGTCGAAAATATTGCTTTAGTAGATCGAAAACTGTCACAAGATCGACAAAACTATAGACTGCCTCAGGCTTGAACTTATACTTCGTTAAAAATGTCTCTTATTACTGAAAAAGGTAAGTAAAATTTAATAAATTTATTTCTGTATGTGTTTACTTGCATACAATCGAATTTCAGGCGAATCATTTGATCTTGATTTATTTAATATTATTTTTCTGATCTTAAAAATGGTCCCATTTATCTTCAGAAGGTCGTAATCATTAAATATCCCACAAAAAGCTATAGGTAAAAAATTGCACAACCGGGAATTTACTTCTGGTCACAGTAAAATTCAAGAAATATAATTTCACTTGGAACGGAATTTTTTTACATGGAACGGGAATTTTTTGAAAGAATTATAATTCGGAATCCCTCTTCAAAGTCAGAATTCGTCACAAATTGAAAGTTCCCTCTTCTAAATTTTAGATACAGAAAGTACTTCAAGCAAGAGAATTCAACAATAGAATTTTTTTAAATTGTACATTCCGAATTTATCTTTTTTTAGTTAAAAATTCAACTACGTGGTTAAAAGTTAAAATCTTTTGTCAACAATTATTATTTTTTGGTTAAAGATTCATCATTTTAATTCAAAATTTATCTCTGGTTGAAAATGTAACTACTTTATTATAAATCAATTTATCTTTTTTTGGTGAAAATTCAACTATTTGATTGAAAATTGTTATTTCGCATTTAAAAATTAAACGATTTGTTTGCAAAAGTATGTACTTTGTGGAAAATTGATCTTTTTGTAGAAAATTCTCTTTATGGTTGAAAATGCATCCTTTTGTCATAAACTTCAACTATTCTAGTTAAAGATTCATCATTTTAGTTTAAAATTCATCAGTTTGGTTGAAAATTATTTCTTTAACTGAAAATTTAACTGTTACATTTTTAGTTGAAAATTGATCTTTTCTAGTTCAAAATTCAACAATTTAGATGAAAATTTGTCTTTTCCAATTGAAAATTCAACTATTTTATTAAAAATTCAGGTATTTTGTTAAAAATCGATTTTGTTTGTTAGGAAATTATCTTTTTCTTTGAAAGTTAATCTTCTGTTACATTTTTAGTTGAAAATTGATCTTTTCTAGTTCAAAATTCAACAATTTAGATGAAAATTAGTCTTTTCCAATTGAAAATTCAACTATATTATTGAAAATTATCTTTTTCTTTGAAAGTTAATCTTCTTGTTTAAAAATTCTTCTTTTCGGTTAAAAATTCCAGTATTTCAGTTAAATATTTATCATTTTAGTTTTTGGTTGTAAATTGAACTATTTTGTTTAAAATAAGTTTTTTTTTTGTTAAATATTAATGTCTTCAACTGAAAGTTCGCCTATTCCATTTTTTGTTAAAAATTGATATTTTTTAGTGGAAAATTTAAGTTTTTTTTTCAAAATTAATTTATTTTGAAATGTTTTACTCTGTTGTGTTAAAGGGTGTTTAGAATGAACGTCATGAATTAAAATAAATGTTTGCGTTTGGCAGCAAATATGAATATGTTACCTTTAGTTGACCGGGAAAATTGAAAAACTTTACCGGGAAATGATCGGGAATTCCTGACCTGGAACCTCTCTTAAGTAGAAGCATGATTTTTCTTCTTTTTCAACTTGCCTGTAACTTTTTGTGTGAAAATCGGGTACCGAAACGCAACTTTTGGACCCCCTCCCAAGTTGAAAAATAAAGTACGTTCTCGCATTTATTAGAGATAATTTTTGAAGTAAATTCTCTAAATATTCATGTAATGAGTAATATTTCTGTAAGCACCATATTATTATCTTTGTGACTTACAACCTTTTCAAAATTGTATTCCATTTCAGAAACACCAGCTGAATTGTGTATCAAACTTCACGATACCTTCAAAACTTTTAAAGATTTACAAGGAAGAGTTAAACAATTTCAAGATGAAACACAAACAATTTTTAAGATAAGGACTTGCATCACGAAAAAACAAGGGGAAGTAAGCCTTTAGAGCTGATCAATAACGCCTTGTGGTGGCGCGGACTGATTTGGCTTTCGTTGCCCTCGGAAAATTGGCACCAGGCGACAACCAGCATACAAACTTTGCATTTTAAGGTGTCTCTGGCTGAACTGGAAATTCTTACGAAGTTCTTTTCTCTAACACGACTGATTCGTGTAGTAGCGCGCTCTTTACGGCCACCAATACGCTTGCAAAAACGCAAGCCTAATATGAGCATGCTTCCTCAGTTCCTGACGACCGAAGAACTCAACAGAGCTAGAAATTCTGTTATAAAATTAGCCTAGTCATTCGCTTTTACTACGGAAATTGATATGTTAAAATCTGGAGGGTCCTTGCCTATGCGCCACGTGTTGCGTAAACTTACTCCGACTTTAAACAGCATTGGAATCTTGCGCGTAGGCGGACGTTTTGCGCATTTGAAATTAGCAAGCGATTCGAAAAATCCACCCACTTTACCGCACTACTCAGCGCTTAGCCTGTTATTCGTGCGTCAGGCGCATCATTCTTGTCTTCATGGGGGACCTACACTTACTACTAGCATTGTGAAACGCCAGGCATGAATTTTAGGTGTAAAGCGTTTGATCAAATCTGTAATTCACAACTGTATTACGTGTCAGCGTGTCAAACCTCGAATGGCGCATTAATTAATGGGCGACCTGCCAGCTACACAAGTGACACCCGCTAGGCCGTTTTTGTCTGCTGGACTCGACTACGCAGGGCCGATTCAAGTCCGTACCAAAAAAGGCCGCGATCATGAGTCCTATGAGGGTCATATTGTACTATTTGTCTGTTTTGTAACTTGAGCCGTTCATTTGGAAATTGTGAGTGACTGTAGCTCAGCGATGTTCATAGCTGCTTATCGGAGGTTTGTCAGCCGACGTGGCATCTGTCGTAACCTATTTAGCGACAATTCAAAGACTTTCCACGGGGCTGATAAAGAATTAAGGGCAATGTTCAACGCAGCCTCCGACTTCTACCAGACTGCTGCAGTTCTACTTCGCAACAACACAGATTGGAGGTTTATCCCGCCGAACGCTCCACATTATGGTGGATTGTGGCAGGCGGGAATCAAATTAACGAAACATCATCTAAAGAAAGTAATCGAAGCGCATACTCTTACCTTTAAGGAATTGTACACTCTTCTAACTGAAATTGAAGCCTCTCTCAACTCTCGTCCACTCTGCCCGATGAGCGGTGGCATGGATGACCTACACGCTTTAATACCAGCGCATTTTCTCATCGGCGAGACTTTAGGGTTAATACCAGATGAAGAACCACCTAATGGATTCTGTTTTAAAGATGATCATGGAAATCATATTGATTATGAAGAATTGTTAGCAGCGGTTTCAGGTCTAACATTTTTTGCCAAATAATATCGAGGCTATAACATTCCGTGTCGATCAGCAGATGATCACTGCGATAATACGAGGCAAGAATCAGGCGAAGGTCGAAATTTGGTAGAAATCAGAATATTACTGCATTCTGGGCATCAGTTTCTGGAGTTATTTCATTTTTGGTCATAGAATTTTATAAAGGAGCATCATATACTTCAATAAACTCAACAAGGTCAGTATAGCTCTCAGCTAGATTATCTTGAATCCCTGAAATGAGTACAAGGCTTATATAAGTAAAAATTCATTACAATACATTTTCAAAGAGGGAATGACTTTGGCTTTGAATTCTGACTTTCTGAACTCAGTCGATCGATATTATAACTTTGCAAGAAGGTTTGATCTAGTTTTAAAAAGCAATCATTAAAAAGAGTTGTGAAAATAATTACACAGTCTCAGAGTATAATTATCGTCTTAAAATAGTAACAATAGAGATGCAGATGTCTTTCAAGCAGTGATAATTGTCAATGATTATACTAAAATTCATGGTTCTACTTCAGATATTATAGAAAAACTTTAGCAAAATCTTCCCAGTAAGATAATCAGTTCACCAAATCAAAAACTGACACAATCTTTGTATCAAAATCTGGCAACTGTGCAATTGTTTTTAACGATACAGGTTATGGAAGTAAATGTAACAGTTACTGCATCAACGGAATTCCTGATTGAATTGTTAGGGTATCAAGTTCGACCAAAATGTTTGATGATCTTCTTGGCATTGAAAGAAAACCAGAGCTATCAAGCTATATTTGAATATATGTGGTCTAATCATTTGTTGGACTTGAAGATTCTTGTAATTACTGAACAAGGAATTAATCAGGAAGGTTTGCATCAGAATTTTCATCAAATTTCAATAATACATTTCTTCAACCCATTCAATGATAGCTACATAGAACGAAAATACCAAGAAAAAACTGAATTATTTCCGAATAAGCTTCGGGATCTGAATGGCTTCAGAATGAAGGTCGGATCTTTTCATCCTCCACGATATGTTTACGTTAAACAGAATTCTTCAGGATATCCGCTTGAAGTTTCTGGACTAGATGCTCTAATTGCAAAAGCAGTTTCCAAAAAAATGAACTTTATAATTTCAGAAGTTCCTTCTGGAGAGGAATCGTATGGCCATTGGAGTTGTGATGAAGAGAATAAAATGACCGGGTTACTGAAAATGTTATCGCGTCATGAAATTCGGTTCATTACTAATCAAGTAGGCGTTATCGGCAACTGTGAAAAATTCAGCAAGAGCAGTGGAAGTACTGGAATGATACAAGTCTGTGCTTTGGTAGAAATAAAAACAAATAAAAAAAACTAAAATAACCTTATATAATACTTTATTTGTGCCGGCTGTACTATACGGCAGCGGAATGAACGTGTTATTTGAATAAGTAACACGAGAATTCTAGATGAATCTAAAATATCTATACCTTAAACCTATATACTTATCTACCTTTCACCTATATACCCATCCACACATCACTACTTTACCACCGAGCGATTCACGCCTACCCCGAACGGGAAACGGCCTAATGATATAATAATAATAATAATAATAATAAAATAATTTGTAATCAAATTTTAGTTCAAATTGATTTTCAGTTTTAACTTAGTAATAATTTCTTTGACCTTTTCCTATCGTGAATCCATGATTGAATAATACACTGCAAGTCCCATATAATCACAGTTTCAGGGGTTGCCCCACACTGGCCTTGTGGCTAAATCGGTACCCTCGAAACTTGAACAGCTAGGGCCGCCTGAACCGTTTCCATAATATAGCGCAATATACTGAACTGAGTACTTGTGAACTGCGGTCCTTCCGAGGCGAGAGTCGCAACCGTCACTCTCCCTGCCCGCTAAAAAACTGTGTGGGCCAGCTGTTCTAGGAATTGGTAAACCGGCCGGGCTTCTGTGGGACCTCTTGTGTAATTTTAAAGGGAGCGTTAAAAATGACAACACTTTAAATTAAACAGTTATGAAATAATTGTGTTGCTTCAAATAAATAGAAATTAAATTATCTGAAATAGAAACCAGCGTACTTGAAAATTCTAATTCGGAAAACTTGTTACTTTATTTTATATTTTCGTAACTTATTTCGCTCTTTTTAAAAGAACTTTTTATTAATTTTAATTTTTTATTATTTTTAATGTTTCAATAATTCTTAAAGTTTAGTACTCTACTGAATTAATAGCCTTGAGTATTTTTAATTTGTTCAAATTATTATTTATGTTTACTATGCATGGTTTCTCTTCAGCTTCAGCAGTTTGCCTACTCTTCCTTTGTGGGGTTCAACCTTCCATGCTTCAAAATTGGTGTGCCTGCTTCCATCTCGTAGCTACTGTCTGCACTTACTGACAACTATCGATAACCAAATATTTTACAATTCCATTACTCTTACAGGAAAATTTCAATATTTGTCTGATAAAAAACACAAAAGCTATAAACTTAATAAAGGTTATTGCTTTTTATAGAAGAAGAATTTTTGGTTATCAAGGAATTTCCAATTGCATATTTGACATTTGCCTGCTGTATTTTCGTATCTGCTTTATTTTATGTCGATAAATTATTTAAAGAAAAAAATTTCCATCTGCTGATAAGATAGAAATTTGTCATTAGCTTTTCTTAAACTTTTTCATATCAAGAAACATGAATTAGGAAACGACTGATTACATTTTTGTTTCAATTCTAAACTGCTCTGTTGTATGAGGGCCTGGTAGGAAAAAAGTAATGAAACAATTGATTATGAAAACAATGAATAATTATAGCATGTTCTGTTACCATTACAATTGATAATATCTATATACAAATTTATGAATTTAATATTTATGGTAAAATCTAGACTTCGTTTATAATTACAGAAATATAAATTTAATACTTTATTACTTTATAGATTATGCTACTATAATCATATTATACTAATACGCCTAATACTATGAGGGGGGAAATATTAATCATTTATGTTTACGCCAGAGCAACAAATAAAACGTAAATATTTTTTCTTTCACGGAGGAAATTAGTTCTTTTGTTTCCACGCCTTTTAGATAAACACAGGTGGAAAGGAAATTTATATAGCATTTACAGTCTTTTGTACTCATGAACAATTCCTTGTAATATAATAGAAATAAAGCACGATTTCGAAAACTCATATGATTTTGATTCCGGCTATTAAAAAGTATCCTGGGTGTTTTTTTTTACTTGAGACATCGAAATATCTCAAAAAATACGCATCCTATGAAAAAATAACGGTAAAAAAACTTTTTATTTTCGAGGGAGAAAAGCGACTTTGAACAAATTTACTCCATCCCAGCCCCCCCCCCCTCCCATAAGGCGGGGGATGGGGGGTTGCGAATCGAAGAAAAATTTTCGAATAAAACTTATGTATTTCATAAAGGAGAATCTGAATCTGTAATAAAAAATTGGGGTTCCCACTTGAAATTGCAAAGTTATCCCCCACCCCCCCTGCCTCCTGGGGGGTGGGGTGGGGTAAATTTGTTCAAAGTCGCTTTTCCCCCTCAAAAATAACAAGTTTTTATTACGGATATTTTTTCATAGGATGCGTATTTTTCGAGATATTTCGATGTCTCAAGTTAAAAAAAAACATCCAGTATATATATTGTAGCACAATACTTCTTATAAATTGGAAAACTAGTAACTTCCATTTAACGTTTAAGCAGATCTCAAAACATCGCATAATAACGTTATGTCCTGGGATTAGAACAGTTGGTCATGTCAAACTTGATTACCCAATTTTATGGGTCGTTGCCAAAAAGTTGTGAAATTTGAATGATGACTTCTTTTTAATGGGACATTAAAAACCCAACTAAAGTATTTTTTTTCTCAATATTTTAGACCGTAAATTGTAGGAAAATAACAAATTTTAGAGATCAATAATACTGTTCGAATACTTTTACTAGTTAATTTACTCAGAACAAATCAAGGCGTCCACATTATTTCAGGAATTTCTTCTCTTTTACATTCTCCAGAATATTTTTTCGGATTGAAAATCCAATTATATGGTTGAAAATAAACTTCTTGGTTAAAAATTAATATTTCCGGTTTGAAAAGTTCAACTGTTTTGTAGAAAAATCGTATTTTCGGCTGAAAAGTACAACTATTTGGTTGAAAATAAGATTTTTCATTGAAAATTCATATTTTTGGTATGAAAATTTAATTGTTTTGTAGTAAATTTCTCTGTTTGTATTGAAAATTGCAATATTTTGGCAGAAAACTCAACTATTTGTTTGAAAATTGACTTTTTTATTGAAAACTCAATAGTTTTGTAGAAATTTAATTCTTTTAGAATTAAATATGCAACTATTCGGGTTGAAAATTCAACTATTTTGGTTGAAAATTTGTCTTTTTTTGTTGAAAATTCATATTCAGGGGTTGAAAATTTAACAGTCTGGTATAAAATTAACTTTTTTGTTGAAATTTTATATTTTCGGGTTGACAATTTAATTGCTTTGTAGAAATTTGTTTTGGGTTGATCATTTATCCAATTTTGTTGCAAATTCAACTATTTTGTTGCATTTTTTTTTTGCAAATTCCACCATATGGTTGAAAATCCACTGTTTGGTTGAAAATTCATATTATCGGGTTGAAAAATTCAACTATTTGGTTGAAAATTCGTCTTTTTGGTCGAATCAATTTGTTTTTGATTACAAAATAAAATATTTTTTGGTTAAAAAATAATTTTTTCAACTGAAAATGTAAGTATTTCAGTTTTGGTTAAAAATTGATCTTTTTTAGTTGAAAATCCAACTAATTGGTTGAAATTTCATGTATTTTGTTGAAAATTTATTCTTTTTCCTAGAAAATTCATATTTTTGTTCAAAAAATTATGTTTGATAAATTTCAATAATTTTTACCTCCCTGTAAGTGAAAGGTAGACAAAAAGAGAATACGATTAGAAAAAAAAATTGTTTAAGTAATTATGCTTGGTAACTTAAATAATTTATTATCTTACTCCAATTGAAAAGTTGAAAATAAGTGGAATAATACGGAAAAAACCGTGTCTTTCTAACAATTATCTGATAGAAGATAGTTATAAATAATAATAAATTGTTTAAACAATTATTTGTCAAATTGCAATAATTATTACCTCACTAAGTACAAAGTTGACAAAAAATTAAAAATTTCAGAAAAACGGTAACTTTCTAACTTCATTCTAAGAGAAAATTGCTAAAAACAATAATAAATTTTTTAAACAACTAATTGAAAAATCTAATAATTATCAGAATAAAGTAGTGTTTTATGTATAGGAAACAATTTGTATTGAAAAAAAAAATTATAATTTGCGCCAGAAAATCGAAAAAGGAAATTTTTCACTTAAGGGATTTTTTTGGGACCCCATAAAACAGACTTATGGGGTTGATATTAAAAACATAACCAATCATTTCTTTTCTATAGCTAATTGTTAAGAGATTCACCTAATATTGACGATTCCGAATAAAATTTACAAAAAACGGCTTTTTTTCTTATGGGAAATATGTGTTGAAATTCGAAAAAAAAAATTCCAATGCATTTTGGACCACCGTAGACTTCACTATATAATAATAATTTTTCCGCCTGGGCTGTTAAAGTAAAGAAATAAATTTGAAAAAAAAAATTGTGAACAATAAAATGAAGCGACAAGAAGATTCGGAGAAGCAAAGGTTTTTTGAAGTTCCGCCGGAAGATGAGGCGATTACAAAGCTTGGGAAGCAATTTGTACCTTTCCTCTTTGGAGAAACAATTCGCCATGATTCAAACTTCAAGAGTTCAAGTGCTCTAATTTACTTCTCGAAAAGTTCTTTCCTCTCATTGGGTGGTCCCGCTATTTTCATTATTTCGAATATTCCGAACGTCCGTATCTCCATCTTCAACCTCCTTTCTCATTGCCATTGCAAAAAGTATTGAGCAATACCCTATAGCGTATAGCCTATATACCGAGCGGGCGGCCCTTCTAATTGGACCAATTTCGCCTGAGTCATTTCTTGCACTGCAATGCGCGGCGACATAATAATACGAAACCCTCCGAGGATTACAAATTTCCCATACCGCCACACCCCAAGTGTAAAGAGAAAACGCAGGAATTTCAATTAGGAAGGGAAAAACACCGGAATTTTATTTAGGATCGGGAAAAACCCGGATTTTTAGAATCGGGAAACACCCGGACTAAAAATGAAATGTTTTACAACAATTTGAAAAAAAAATGAAAATGAAAAAATTTAATTATTATTTAGGATCGGAAAAAACACAGCATTATATTCAGGATCGGAAAAAGCCCGGATTTTTAGAATCGGGAAACACCCGGACTATTATTTAGGATCGGAAAAACACACAGAATTATATTCAGGATCGGAAAAAGCCCGGATTCTTACAATCGGGAAAACCAAAAATTTCATTTAGGATAAAAAAAATACGGAATTTTATTTAAGAGCTGGAAAAACCCGGAATTTTATTTAGGATCGGGGAAAACAGGAAATTTTATTTAGGATCGGGAAAAACCCGGATTTTTAGAATCGGTAAACTTCCGAACTAAAATTGAAATGTTTTACAACAATTTGAAAAAAAAAATGAAAATGAAAAAATTTAATTATTATTTAGGATCGGAAAAAACACAGAATTATATTCAGGATCGGAAAAAGCCCGGATTTTTAGAATCGGGAAACACCCGGACTATTATTTAGGATCGGAAAAACATATTTTTGGAATTTAATCTGAATCTTTGAACTCTATAATTTATAAAAGTTAGAAATTCTTAATTTTGTAGTTTATCAGCATTTCATTCAAAATTGTTTACTGGAAAAGCGTTAAAACCTTTCATTTTATACGTATAAATTATTCATAATTCGAATACAAAATTTTTGAAATAAAAAACTTAAACTTCAATTTAAAAAGTTCAAAATTCAAGAGTTCCACTTTGAGTGCTTCGATTTGTAGTTTATTTTTCATTCCTTCAAATGGAAAAATGTTTAGCTTCAGAGTTCAAATTTTTTAATTTTATCGACCGTGAAAAATGTTTGCAAACCGGGAATTTTTTTCTTCGATTAAAATGGCCACTATTATATTATTATAAAACCAAAATGGCAAAAATGCAAAGAAAATATTTTTTTGGGACAAAACTCCTACAGGAATGGTTCACACGACCCTGATCGTTGACGGTTTAGAGAGTCCCGATTCATCATCCAGGCCATTGAGGGTACCCCCGACACGGTTCATAAAGCGGGACTGCAGTGTAATTGAAAATGAAAGTACCTTAATAGTTGAAAATTCTTTTTTTGGAATAATGGTTTATTTTGTTGGTTAAAGATGAAACTACTTTGTTTAAAAGTCGCTTCTCCTTTTATTAAGAAATAATTTTTTACAACTAAAATTTCAATTTGACTACCGCAAGTTGAAAAATTTGTCTTTTTTCTTCATAAAAATTCGTCTTTTTTTGTAGAAAATTAATATTCCTTGTTTCAAATTTCTCCAGAAAAGTTTTCTTTGGTAGAAAATGCATATTCTTGGCTTAAATATTCAAATGTTGTACAGACAGATTCGTTTTTTGGCTTTAAATTTTCTTTAACCCAGCGTCATGGGGGTTGGATCTGTGAGACCCGGCACATTTTATTTTGCTTGACGTTTGGTTACTTTGCGTGGAACGTTGCCGTTCTTCGAAGTAGCTGGAGCTGCATATTAGTTTTTTATTTTGGTGTAGCCTGGATTGAATTTAGAAATCTTGAAAATGAACCATTTAAAAATTACTCATCATATGGAAAATTTTTATTTGTAAAATTAATAGAAAACATTGTTATTTTTATATGCGTTCGGGGCCGAAATTTCGACTCCATAACAGATACACGTCTGCTCCGATCGCATACATAAGTAACAAGGTTTTCTATGAATTTGTCAAATTCAAAATTCCCATATGATGGGTATGGGGGTTGAGCCTGTGAGACCCAGCATATTTTTCTGTGGGACCCGGCACATTTTTCTGTGAGACCCAGCACATTTTATTTAGCTTGAAGTTCGGTTACTATGCGTGCGACATTGCCGTTCTTCTCAGTAGCTGGAGCTGCATATTACCTTTTTTGTTAATAAAGTACTGGTATAATTTATATCTAATAAGCGGGTCTATATGACCCACTCTTACGTCCGTGTAACACTTTTCCACCCCCATGACGCCGGCTTAAAAATTGAATTATAGATTCATCGTAACTGTAGTTGAAAATTCATCTTTTTGGTTGAAAGTAAATTTTAATTAATTAATTTAATAAAATTAATAACAAATGATGTCACATAACAAAGTCTCCTAATAAATACGGTCTTTTCTGAGTCACTAGCAGTGGATTTTCTGATAAAGAACAAAATCACAGCAGAAATGGTTTAAAACGGAAAATTATCGTTCTTCAACAAAATATATTAAGGGAGGGATTTTCCTAAGTTCGTTACAGACATTTCATTTGAAAGAAAAAAAAATCTGCTGTCTGAACGAATTCGGAATTGTGAAAACAATAAGATCCGTGTTGATCAATTAACAATGATAATATTTAAATGTACCCCCCCCCCCTCCCAAGCTGAATCAACAGTGTTACATGTCAACTTTGTTAATTCGTGTTTACATGTCTTCTCAAGTTGAAACTGTGCTCCAGCAATCTGTGGCGGCCATATTTTCTCCCTAGTAACTCTTACTTCTCTACGTGGACGTTAGTACTCTTAGAACGCAAGGCAAACGCACGAATTGTGCCGCGCCGCGCGGAGCGGAATGGGTTGAGTGTGGATTCACCATAAGGCAATGATTTACAAAACGTAGTGGCTAGCCTGCCGGTGCCGGCAACGAACAGCCTTGCCGGCACCGGCAGGATTGCTCATTCCCGGCTGTTTTTTTCTTTTGAGTGTGATATTCCAAAAAGCTTGTAGCGATGTGTTTTCATACACTGAATAAGAGGGTAAAAAGCATATTTAAAGCATACGGAAGGGATTGTCATGCATTTTAGAGTAAGGCCATTTAATTTGCAACTCAAGAATCACGATAAACAACCTGTGCAAGCGGGAATGCACCCCTGTGTCAGGACATTACGGTACATTTATGAATATATAAATAAATAATTTCTCACAAATAAATATATGCATGTAAATAAATAAACAAAAATTTGTAGTGTAAAAGGGGATTCGTTTTATGAAGACTTTATGACAGTCAAACCTTTCTTAACTGCCTTTCGTGTTTCGAAATCCTCAAGGTTGGATTGCCATAAATTTAAACATAAAAAAGGACACAAATCTTTCAGGCAATAGGCCATTTTACCTATCGGAAAGTTTACTGTGCATGTGCACTATACTTTCTGCTGTACCCAGTTGTTGCGATCATTTTTGCTCGTTGAACACAGTGAAAGCAGTTTTATTTAATTTTTAAATAATTATTTGATTGTATTATTTACAGATAAATTATTGGTTTTAAATTCAAAGGAAGGAATACCTTTTTGCACCAATATAAATTTTCAACCAATTACAATATTTGTTTGTACGTTATGATTATTATGTATTGTGAAAAATTTATTTGCATACATGCTCATTTCAAATTAGCGCGCGATCAACATCCAATGACACTGCTGGTGTGACGCATGCGCAGTGCATTTGGAGAGCCAAATTGGGAGCACTGGTTACACGTCACTAGTCCAAATGCGCGTTTACATTTGATAATATATCTACTTTCTGTACTACGCCTATTTCATTCACATTCATTCAAAAAATAATGTACATATATTTTACTTCGATAGAAAATACTGTATGTACTGAGTTTTAGATATTATTTGATTGATAAGATAATAACAATTTTTTTACATTATTCTTATATGAACATGTATATTGTAATACACATTATAATAGTCATCTTTTAATCTTTATCATTGATTTACAAAGCTCTTCGATCATTAATTTAAATTTTGGTTAAATTTTAATTAATTAATAATTTACTCTAAATAATTTCATTTCGTATAAATTAATTAACCATTTTATTACTTTAACTGTTTTCTCTCAGAGAAATTTAAACTTTTAAGTAATAGGAAAATTCAGTTAAAAAAAAGGTTTCTTTAAAATATATTTCAAGTGGTATTATTCTTGCTTTTATATTTTTCTGTATAATTATATTTTAACATTGATATTATATCAATCTTATTTTTTAAAGGTTGCAAACTGGCTTCATGTTACACATCTGCGATGTGTCGCAATTTTATTATTATATTAAAAGATGTGCCTCTCTGAATATGTGATGCATATTATGCCTCGCACGTATGTCCCTCCCACAAAATGCGAAGCATATGGAACGCACCCTGCACGCACCGCGTGCCTCGCATGCCGTGCGGGTAACGTGCCTCGCACGATTGCTGTCTGGGTTGTTATGGAAATTTGAATTAATAATAACGTTTTAAACTCATTCCAGGGAAAATGAAAGCATATGTACATATCATTTTGAAAATTGAATTCAGATATTCATGTCGCAACATCAGAAACAATTTGACATTTATGTAACTGGAATAAGGCTATTTTAAATATAAATAAACTTTAATTATACAAATTTTAGTCAATATTCAATTACATAATCTCAAACTAAATAATCAATTCATGTTACCTAATTAAAGAATATTAAACTTCAATCTTTATGTAAGTTGATATTATATGAAAAAAATTAATCAGCTAATACCTAATTAATGAGCTTATACCTAATTAATCAGCTCATAACGTAAAATGCATGAAAAAATTATTTTCATTGAAACTTTCAAATAATTTTCACTTTATAAATATATTTTTTTAATTTGGACGTTTGTTTTATTACATTTTTATTTATTAGTAATCTTTTAACTTATTCTAGAAAATGTATTTTTAAACAGAATCAGTTAATATTTAATCATTGAGTTCAGAACATAGAAAGCATTTAATAATTATTTTCATTGAAGTATTAGAATAACTTGTATTTAATATTTATCCTAAAATTTCAATTATTAATAACTCTTTGAAATAATACCAGGAAAAATTGAAATAATGGCACATATAATTTTTAAATTTGAATTCGGATACTCACTTCACAACATCCCAAACATTTGAAAAAATTATATAATTGTAATGGATACATTTTAAAGGAAAAATAAATTTTTATCATAAAAGCAGGAGCCATTGTTAAATCACGTAACCTTAATGAAAATAATCAATTTCAGATTCAATACTTTTTTATTATACGAATCATATCCATTATTCAATCATATAACGATTCCTACTATACCACAATCTTACACAAGATGTAGGTTACCTTTTTTCATGTGAATTCAAAATATATTTTTTTATTTCGAATTGCATTCCAATACATTTAATTTAGCAATGACCTTTAAAACCGATCCCAGAAAAAATTAAAATGTATGTACATATCAATTAGTCATATCACAACATATAAAGTAATAAACAGTTATTTTCTATAAAACCTTCGAATCATTTTTACTTTATATTTTTCCGAAAATTTGAATTAATAATAACCTTTCAAAGTAATTTCATAGGAAAATCAAATATATAGTTAAATACCCAGTGGGCACAAAAACATTAACGTCCTAAGAACGTTCTAAAGACGTTCCTAGGTCGTTTGTGTCAGTCCAATTTATGTCCTAGGAACGTCTTTAGAACGTTCTTAAGACGTTGATGTTTTTGTGCCCACTGGGTAGCCTTCAAGTAAATAATCAATTTATGTACATACTTAATTCAAGCAAATTAAAATGTAATCTTTATGTAAGTTAATATTGTGGAAAATTTAATCAGCTCATAATTAATTAATCTGTTCACAACATAAGAAGCATCAAACTATAATTTTCATCCAGGCATTCAAGTAATTTTTACTTTACATTGCTAAAAAAATTTTACTATCATTATGAAAATTTGATTTCTTAGTAACCCTACACAGTAATTTGAGAAAGAACTAATACATATTCACATAAAATTTAAAAAATTAAATTTATACAATCATTTAACAACATCACAAACATTGATCAATATTACATAATTTGGAATAGAGGTATTTTAAATGTGAATAAACTTTTATTTTACAAATTATAGCCACTAATCAATTACATAAGGTCACTCATGTATTTTACATGGATGATCTTAAGATCTATGCTAAAAATCAAGAGAAACTACATCTAGCTCTACACATTGTCAAAGAGTACACTCAAGAGATTGGAATGGAGTTCGGGTTAGAAAAATGCTCTATTCATTTGTAGTAGTTCCATGGACGAAGGACGAGGTCAGATCCCTCGATACCGGGTCCAGAAAGGTTATGCACATGAACAAAAGCATGTACCTCAAATATTCTGTTCCGCGACTTTACCTCTCACGCCGTCAAGGTTGTCGCGGAATACTGAATCTTGTATGTCTTCACAACAGGATTATTCTGGGTACAGCTTACATAGTCGCAAATGGACAAGACCCTCTTCTTAAAATGTTCAGGGAACACGAAGAAGTGGGCAAAGGAGCGTTTCTGTACTATGTCAAGAACTATGTCAGGCCCCGAGTGTCCAACAGAAACAATTGTCGAGAATATGAAGTTCCTTGCAGTTGAAGTTCCTATATATATATTTATATTCGGGTGTTCCAAAAAAAGGGGCATGTTTTTGGCACGCGGGTATAGCTTTGAGATCACGAACCAGTGATAGTTTCGCACCTCCAAGAGCACCGATCATAAGGACAATTATGTCTGTAGAGATTCGTAGCTCCCGCGTGAGTGGAACACCTGGACAGTATGTGCTCTAGTTACTCAGCGTGTTCATGACACGCTCTGCACCTATCTCTGGGAACTTCTTGACGTAAAACGCGGTTACGGTATACTTAGGTGGAAATGACATCATCCTGGCAAGTGAAAATGAAACCCTCTCTTCTGAATTACGTCCGGATGATCTGAGAAAAGCAAAAGTTAGATCCTTCGACAAGGGCTGATTTTCTAAATTTCTGTACAAGTTTCCGTGCATTGTTAAGATTCAGACCAAGAGTTTCGGCTGCCTGATGAACGGCTTTGTAAAGGAACGCACCTTTGCCAATCATCTCGTGTTTCCTAAATATTTATAGGAGAGGATCTCTTCCATTTGCAACGATGCAAGCTGCACCCAGAACAATATGAAGACATGATATGAAGACATTGGAGACTCAGGAGTCCGCGCTCGCCTTGCCGGAGTGAGACGTATAATCGCGGAACGGGCGTCCACTGAAACACCCCAAACGAGTAGAGTAGAACCGGGACGGCAAGCATGTTAGTAGCAGACACCTTGTTCAACGCCGACAGATCGAGAGACTAAATCTGTCGAAGGAGACACTTCTTTCTGCTTCGGAGAGACTCCTTCACTGGTTTTATGTCCTGAATGCGGCTCTCACGCATGCCTAGGAATGTATAGGTCTCTCCAATGACAAGGTGTTTAATAATACTCATATCCATAAACTCAGGGTCTTATCGACTCAGGGTACCTCTGGACGACACTTAATGAACTCTAAAGTTGGCTTGCACTAAAATCATAGATTTCCAGGTCAGCCATATGAAATACATAAGTGAACTTATGCTCGCGATTATTTTTCTCGCCGCAGAGGTACCAAGAAGAATTGCGTCATGCGAGATATAGTGACAGAAGTACGTTGCCCTAAAAGACGCCCCTATGGAAGTTGACGGTGTTCCTTATCTCACGATAATATCCTGATGATGTAGTCAATATAGTTTCCCCATGGGAGGTTGAATCGAAAACTTTCCGGTTGTCAATCCAGGCCATCGATAGGCAGCGCTTGTAGGATGCTCCGTCTATGCAGACACATCTATCGATGAGCAGGTTCTCCCGACATCCTGCTACGCCTTTCTGTGAGCCATTTAGGATAGCTATGAAGATCGTATACAGCATAATCAGACAAATTGTTAGCCTGTAATCCTGAAGGTTGATGGACTGAATGGAACCTCTTCCACCAGAAGCTCTTGATACTATCTGTGCCCGAAGCGGAATAGTTCATCATGTCTCTTGATACTTTTTTCACCTATTCGGTGAGGGCATAGTAGAGCTCCTTGAAGCTATTTATGTGCTTTATGCTTTCTTCCAGTGGATCCTGGACTTCGACGCCAAAATGCCTCGACCTCCTATGTTTTGGGCGAATGGTCGAAAGTAACTGGAGGGTCTTGGAAGAGTGAGCAGCTTTGACGTGCGGAGTGTGTAATGATGGATCCGTAGTTCGCACGCGAACGATCGGATCCTGGCAGTGAACTTCCTGCCAAATTTTATGTAATCAAAGTCAATTTGAATGCGGGACTGCGTACTTACTTGTCTAGCCTACCTTTGTGCTGAGTTGAAGTATACGGCTTTTGGTCTTATGGTCAGTGGTTGGTTTGATTTTACGGCTTGCATCCACGAAATTTCTCGCTGCAACATACTCACTAGAATTAATTGTCTAGATGTCGGAGTCGTTGGAAAAATTTCCACGAAGCGCATCATCCAGTTCAGCCAGACCTTTGGACTGGAGAGAAACCTGGATGGTGACGTTTCTCCTGGTCCGAAAGCATTGCTCTTCCTATATTAAATGCCTGCCGAGGCTTGATCTCAGTGTGATCTCAGTGTGTTATATAACTTCTTTTCCGCAGATTATCGGCAAGGCTTCGCAGCAGTTAATGCGAAAAATGCTAGAGCTTTGGGTGTTTCTCGCACCACAGAGCATGTAGTCAAATGACAATTTTTTTGAATAGTTGTTCATTTTATCCCTAAATTAAAATTCTGATGAAAGAAACTGACAATTGACAATATTTTTTAAGTAAATTAGTTCTTCTTTTTATGTAAAATTGACATAATGAAAACAAAAGCAGGTCATAACGATGAAGCTTACTGAGAGAGTATTAGACCGCAAAGCGCGCAATAGCGAGCACACAAAGTGTGAAAACCTAGAGGAACCGAGCTTAAAGCGTAAGGCAAATGCGTCCGAGCGCGCAGCGCGAGGTAATTACATTATCGAGCGCGAAGCTCGAGATGCAACAGGTGCGCGCCCTAGGCGCGCTCAAACTTGGCTTGGTTACACTTCCAAATTAAAAATAATTCAGCTTTGAATGTTTGGTTCTGAGATGGTTTTCATCTGTAAGGCGTGACGTTGAAAAATCAATTTTTTAATTTCTTTAGTCGAAATGGTACTTTAAAGACGTACAATATTTCATTCTTTCCCTAAATTTTTCAGTTTTCGGGCTCCTATGTTGAATTTATTGAATTATAATATAGTTAAATTTCAAATATGTATCAGTATTAGATTGATAGTTTTCAATATTCAATTTAGATTTTTTACATTTTGAGTAAAAGCTATTTCAACTTTTGTTTTACAAGGCACACATAATTTAAAATCGAAAAAGAATTGATATCTATGTAGGAAGTTTCGAATATGTTGTAATCTTACATATAGAAGCTATGTAGTTGTCAACCGTTTCTCCATTGTGCAATGCTCTGATCCACTTTTGGATCAAAGTTTGACACCTCGGGATTTAGTGTCCGCTTAAAAAGGTCCATTTCGAGAGTGCTGTGTAACTTTTAATAAAATTTCAGTAGTTATCTTGATTCATGATGTAAAAAAATCTGCCCGCAACGCGGGCACATTCTCATTGTATATTCCCTAGTATATCGGATATCGCGCTCGAGAATGTATTTACCTCGCGGTTCGTACTCGGTTTCTATACTTCTCTTACTTTTATGCATAGCCCTTTTAAAATTGAAAATCAAATAACCATTGACAACTATTTAGTAAATTTTTTAATTCCAGTTGTTGAAGCTCTTTCGCGTTAACGAATACATTCTGATCACGAATCTCGTGCTTCGCGCTCGATTAAAGTATGTCCAAAATGGGATATTTTCTATATTATGTTGAACTCTATGATATTAAATATATGGGTTAATTTCTGTACTTTGAACCGGGACCGTTCATTCGGCAGACAACCTTGTAATAACCCTTTTTCTTCTCTTAGGCTATCTCTAAACGTGAGGGCTTGATGAAAACAAGCGATATCATATTCCAAATATGAAACTAATATCTTCTCATCAGGATGATAATCTAAAGTGCTCGAAAAAATCTCAAAAACAAAATAATTCCAAACAAATCGCAACGCAGAACGTTCATTATGAATAACAGGCAGCTGGCAGAAAAAATGAATCCAAGATCCTTTATTATTATGGGTATTTTGGGTCAAGGACTATTCTAGGGAGAATTTAGAACTATGCATATGTCTAAATTGAAGACGCGTTAGACTCTCTTCCTCGTGAAAGCGTTAGCTAAGGATCATCACCCGTCTTATTTCAAAGTCACGGTGGTGAATCCTTACACTTGAATACTGTCTCTTTTATTCTCTCAACAAAGTACGGAAGCAGCCTTGCATTTTCTAATTCAGGGTTCCGTATGATGCTTTTGTTAATATGCATTCATTTATCAGTATACAGATTTTTCAGAATTGACAAATAAGACATTTACAACGGCCACGTCCACTCACCGTAAAATACAAATATGGCTGAGAATGGTAAAGAACTTTCCTCCTCTTCATCGGAACAATGAAGACTTTTTTCTTCCATTTATTCTCTCATTTTTAATGAAGCGTGTTTGAAGGATAATTTCTTCTGAGTCGGACCTCGTGCATACACGTTCGGAAGACGATTATAATTCAAAAAACAAATTTGAGAATAATTTTAATCAATGTTGAAGAACTTTACAATTTGAGAATAATATAATTCCTCATATAATTATATTATTGTTTATTTTATAGGTTCGAAAGAGGTTTCAAAGCTTTCTTTTCCTCTTATAAAAATCACGGCATTTTTCGAACTTTTTGACAGGTTCCAGGGATTAATTTAATGGTTCTCACTGAATTTTATAATAATGTTTGAATATTTTTCTAATTAATTTACAGTGATTTGAATTTGAAATTGTTATTCTTCTTGAATTCGAAGGAATTCTCGATTGACTTTATAGGTTCGAACGACGTTTTAAAGCTTTTATTTCCTCTTATAAAAATCATGGCATTTTTCGAACTTTTTGACAGGTTCCAGGGATTAATTTAATGGTTTTCACTGAGTTTTATAATAATGGTCGAATATTTTTCTAATTAATTTGTAGTGATTTGAAATTGAAATTGTTATTCTTTTTGAATTCGAGGGAATTCTCGATTGATTTTTATGGTTCGAAAGAAGTTTCAAAGCTTTTTTTTCTCCTCTTATAAAAATCATGGCATTTTTAAGACTTTTTGACAGGTTACAGGGATTAATTTAATGGTTTTCACTGAGTTTTATAATAATGTTCGAATATTTTTCTAATTAATTTGTAGTGATTTGAATTGGAAATTGTTATTCTTTTTGAATTCGAGGGAATTCTCGATTGATTTTAATGGTTCGAAAGAAGTTTCAAAGCTTTTTTTTCCTCTTATAAAAATCATGGCATTTTTAGAACTTTTTGACAGGTTCCAGGGATTAATTTAATGGTTCCTTGGATCCCCGAATTTACCTAGTACCCTTTCTGTATCTGTGTCTTGATGTTGGACGCCGACCCATCCGTTCATATATCCTAACAAAATTATTCTTTCACCTTGATCGCAAGTACAACTGGGGCGTAGCACGCTGTAATGAATAATCTTCTGATTTCTACCTTCATTCTAGCCCACAACAATCTGGTTGATACAAAATCATGATCTTTGAGATGCTGTCTTGCTTTTTTATTCACAATTAAACCGACCCCTTGACTACCATGTGATTCACTACCTACTCCTGACCAGATTTCAAAATCGCCCTTCAACAATTGTACCTACTACCCTATTACGTTTTTGGTTAAAATATCAAATATTACATTTTTCGTTGAAAATTAATCTTTTTCGGTTGAAAATTTGACGACTCCATTTTCGGTTAATAATTTATATTTATTAGTTGAAAATTCAACTATTTGGTTGAAAAGTCGTATGTGTATTTTGTTGAAAATTCGTCTTTTTAGGTAGAATATAATTCTTCGTGGATTTGGGTGAAAATTCTACTATTTGATTGAAAATTCATTTATTTAGTTGAAAATTTACGCATTTCGTAAAAATTTCGTCTTATTTGGTAGAAAATTTATCTTCTTGGTTGAAAATTCACCCTTTTTGGTTAAAAATTCAACTACTTAGTTGAAATTCGAACTATATGGTAATCTTTTCTATGATAATATTATTCTTGAGATGAAAAGATGTAACTCCACAGAGAAAACCCATTTTCTATCTTCCACAATGCGAAAAATGTGTATTTTGTTTTCGCAACAATTGCCACGATCTTATTCTTCAGATGAAAATGAACGATCCCGCAGAAAAAAAATATTTTCTTGCTAAACATGCGATATAGATGAATCTGTTTGTAAACATTATTCATAAAAATGATAATTGTTGTTAAATGGAAATATTTTCTCTGCTCATATTATTCTTCAGGGAAGAAAAGAATTAATTTTTTGTCATTTTTCAACTTCAATAATAAATTGGTAAAGTAAAAAAAAATCAGCCTTGATAGACCAATTTGAAATTTAATTAGCTTCAATGTAAAAACTAAAAGTCGGTAAAGAAATATGACCCTTGGAACTTTTTTAACCCCAATATCTCATTTCTGCCTCAGAAATCAACCGGCATGGTAATCTGAATTGATGAAAATTGGGCCCTTATAGGTACTACGTTAAAGATATTAATTAATTAATCTTTTCAACATTTATTGCTCTAAATCTAATGCCTTCAGGGCAAAGTAATTTCCAAGTCAAATGTTGAATGAATAAATGGCAGTTTTAAGGCTTTCTATCTTAAATTTGAAATAATCTCCAGATTTTGGAGACACACTTCATAAGTATGTGTGTGAACTTTCAAAATTTCGATTTTTTTTATTGTTCTGACATCCTTTTGAATAGTTCTACAGTTCCTGATAACGTTTAGAAATAGTTCCGGCGTATAACTCTCTAAATCTGAATCCGTGAAAAGTTACTAATTGCCAGTGAAATCTCACTGATTTAAATAGCTAGAACCCGATCACTGACAACCAGTGAAAAGTTACTTATTCATTGAGTGAAAGTTGCACATTTGAGAGTGGGCCGCACTGCATCCACGTCAGTTTAGCAGTCATAATAAAATAAGATTTTAATAAATTCAATGAAATAATCATAGTAAAAACATAAAACCCATAAAAGTGAACAAATATTTAAAAAATGTGAAAAGATTTGATGCTTCTAAATGACAAAAAACCTCACATATTTCTTTACTTTCAAGATTCCACTGTCATGTACACACCCCTCAAGTAAGTACTTTTTATTTCATTCGTGAAAAGTCCGGAATCACTGCTTGATCAGTGAAATGTCTAACTACTATTTCAATCAGTGAATTTTTCACTGATTCGCATTTAGAGAGAATACTCTAAAAATGGATTTTTTAAATATGGGGGTTAAGTTCACGTTCCCCCGCACTTTTCGAAGAATAAACTTTTTTTAGAGTTCTGGTTAGGTTTAGCATAGTTCTAGAGTTCTGATACATATTGAAAATAGTTCCAAAAAATTAGACAAAGAAACAAAAAATTCAAAAAATAGAGCCAGCTCCCCAATTAAAAAAACAACAACTTTTTCTCAATAGTCCTGTAGTTTGAAAAGAGTTCTAGAGTTATACAACAAAATAATTTCAGAACACTTGAAAACTTGAAAGTTAAACAATTTTGGAAATCCTAAAATTTCATAGAAATTTTTCAAAAGAGTTCCAGGAGTTTTTATCAGAGTTCTGGTAGCCCCCTGAATAGTTTCACAAAAAAGTCTTTATAAAATTTGTCGATAAACTAAAAATCCAAAAACCTACAACACTTTAAACATACCCAAAAATTTTTTAATTCAAAATTTTGAGAGTTGCAGGAGTTCTGATCGGAGTTCTGGTAGCCGCCGGAATAGTTCTACAAAAAAAGTCTAATAACATATTTTGATATACTCAAAATCCAAATATTCGTGTAGAGTTTGTAGCGATTTTTGTAAGAAGGGTTGTCAATGTTTTAAATTAGTTTTACAGAAAGGCTGTTGATTAGATCGTGTGTAATATTTTCTTTGTCTTCTCATTTAATTTCATGATTATATAATATATATCGCTTTGTTACTGGGAGCAACTGTCATCTAAAAAATGACATCGGCTCCCAGTAGGACCGCGGTGCATTTTGTGATTTTACGTGCTTACTGCAAATTATTGTCAAATAAACTGCTTCTTGTGAGAAATTAATTTGTTTAGTCTTAATTTCTGGAGAGTTTTAATATTACATTTATTCTTGTAGTTATCTAAAAAATATTTAATTCTAGTACTATCATTATGGACCGGCCCTTACACGTTCCGGGAACGTTCCTGCAATGTTGCGAAGGTTCCCGCGGAACATTCCAGGAGCGTTTCCGTGCTTTTAGGGCCAGGTTAAAAACTTTAGATTTTTTATTAGATTGAGGTTCCAGCAGACACCATATAAAGGAAAAAGATGTGCTTCTAAAATTATCGAAGTATTGCACATTCAAACATCGAAAATTTTAAATTTGTCAAAAAATGTCAAAATCGATGTTAGTTTATGACATGGATATCATATTATAGTGTACTATATGCGGCACCCAAAACTCCAAAATGACATCCATTTTTACCTATCTCTTACGGCTTACGAGATAATTGTTGTTAAAAATAGCAATAACGGAGGATTGTGTGATTGGATTTCTCGACGGATCGATAATTACTATCTCCGATGATAATACAGATTCCTATTTAAAAAATAACGGAGGTTCTCCTCAGGTCCCAGTGGTACGTTTCCAAGCGGCGGACATTTAACACGTTCCGCCTTAATACGCTTGTAGGGTAGCTACGACAGAGCCACCAATTTGGAACTATTGGGAAGAAATTTGAATTTCAATTCCATCTTAACGAAAAATCTTATAGTAAACAAATAATTTTAAACCGAAGATAAACAGTTTTGATTAAAATGAATTGATATTTACCGTTTTTTTTTCATAAACATTGCCCAAATACCTTCGAGATACCCAATAGTTCGCGTGTCGTATGGCGCTGTTGTCAAAGCCACAGAGGTATCCTACAGGCGTATAGCACGGAACGTTCCGCGGGTACCTTCAGAACATTCCCGGAACGTGTAAAATGTCCGCCGCTTGGGAACGTTCCACTGGGACCTGAGGGGAACCTTCCATTATTGTTATTTTTAACAACAATCATCTCGTAAACCGTAAGAGATAGGTGAACATGGATGTCATTTTTGAGTTTTGAGTACCGAATATACTATCTATAACATGATATCCATATCATAAACTGACATCGATTTCGACCTATCACTTACGGTTTACGCGATATTTATTGATAATAATAACAATAACGGTTCCGGGAACGTTCCTTGCTATTATGGGTGTATGTACTTTTTGAAACAATTTGAAATTTTGTTTAAACTTATTTTTTATTTACTGTTAAACCCAACAACCCAGACCAATTACAGGGTACTAAACTTACAGTAAGTGCTTGCTTATAGAGAAAAGAAAACTAAAAAATTAAGAATGCTACACTGCAATATAGGGACCTAATCTATCTTTCGATGACGCTGATTCACCGAAAAAATGCGGCGACCGTGGCAAAAGTGAGGTGAGCAAAGCTCGAAATCCATTGTATCCAAATACAGAAATTTTTTCTAAATCGCATACAATGCTTTGAAAATGCGCATGACTTATGACAGCATTTATAATTTTAATTTATTTTGTATTGTTGCCAATGGATTTCGAGTTTTGCTCACCTTACTTTTTCCAGGGTTGCCACAATTTTCGGTGGCGGCAGCAGTGTCGGAAAGGTAGATTAGGTTCTTATACGCCATCAATTTGTCCAATGCGGCCAAAATGTGAACTCGCAAAACCAAGTAGAATTTTTAAGATACATTTTAAGTTGTGCTCAACCCTGCCGATGAAACGGCACTGAGCCGCCAGTGCCGTTTGATTGCCTGTTTTGGCCGATTTCGGCACCTAAACGGCACTGAGTGATGCAACGGTCATATAATGGTCCTATTGTATTCGTCACGTACCGGGCGGGCAGTGTGATTTACAGTAGTTGGCCGCCACCAACCGAATTCCTTTTTAAAACTTTCTTCAAATTATTCACACTTTTTTTAATTTATGAATTTCCTCATTATATATATTTTATAATTATAAATTATATACTAATATACTGTTCTGAAGTTGAATTGAGAAACGTTGCCTATTTTAGCGTATCTCATTCCATTTACGAGATACATTATATTCATGCCAATTTTAAACTTCTAAAAAAAGTTAGATATCTGAAATTGTCGAAACCCGTAGATTATGAATTTCTAACTTTCGCAGCGGTAATTTCAAAATTTTACAAATTTTAATTTCTAATTCTTAATCCCTTTCAGCTAATCTGCTTGGTAGCCTACTCGCAGGTATAAAGGGAACTTCTGCAGGCATTAAATCTGGAATCTGAGTAGCTTTAAAAGTTTAAACGAGCAGCACTGAAACGGCCCTGTGCAGTGCCGTTTGAGTGCCGTTCAATCGGCGGGGTAACGTGCTGCGTAAAGTACTTGTGCACATAGTGCTTGTGACGAACCACCTTTCAAATCTTACCCGGTAACCCGGTAGTCCGGTACTCTGTAATCGCGCCTGTACTCGTATTTGTTCGTATTATCAAGCTTTCAAGTTTCAGCACGATTCTTCGATGGAACAACGCCGTTATATTACCTAAACTCAACCTGACATGAGTGCGCAAGCGCATACGGGTTTGTGACACTTTGGAACGTTTCAGAAACTTTGGTCCCATGAAACGTTTCATTGTTTCATGAAACTTTCAATGTTTCAATGAAACGTTTCATTCTGCAAGTGCTTCAGCTGACGGGGGCCCACACAATCGGTGTGTACCCGGCTGATCAAATACCGAAAACTTGGACACATCCTGCTGCTATTATTATCAACACAGATGACCACACAAAACCTGGCTCGCATTGGGTCGCCATATTCGTCGGTAGCTCAGGAAGAGTAACATACTTCGACAGTTACGGTTTACCGCCTCTTATTCCTCAGCATCTTCATCGTTCACGAGGAAACTGTACCCTCTTCAGGTGGAATACGAAACTACTCCAGAGTGCCTCTCCGAACGTGTGTGGTCAGTTTTACATTAAGTTTTTGCATTGTATGTGTAGTGGGTATTCTTTGCGCGAGTTTAATGCACTTTTTAAAGATCATCCCGTGAAAAATGATCAAATTGTGATGCGATTTTATAAAAAAACTTTTGACAAAACATAAACTGACTTGTAAAAAAAATGCTTCAGGAAGTGAAAATGGTAGCAGCGGCGGTAGTCACTGTGCATGCTCACTGCATAGCAGCAATCTTCTAGATTCTTGTGTACAGGCATGTTCGTCGAAACTTGCTACTTTGTATCTATTTTAATCAATGTTTGTTTCATCACATATAGGGTAGAATTATTATATATCATTTGCTTCATCGATTATCTCTTTGCTTGTTTATGCGAAAGAATATTGCGCCTACTCTCTCTCTCTCTCTCTCGCTCTCTCTCTCTGGCTGAAAGAGCATATTCTTTTGCATTTATTGTGTCTCTGTTTATAATGCTATGTAAACATTATTTCAAGTATTCATCTCCCTCATATGCTAAGAACTTTTTTTTTGTGGAATACATACATGTTTTAGATTTTCTTCTGCGTCTAAAATCTTATCTACTATATAAGTTGTTATCCCTAATTACCTATATTTGTGTTGCTTTATTCGCATATATATCTGACTGTCTCGAGTCGTGTACATATTATTGTATCTCTATTTTAATCTTACATAAGTAACAATACATGCGAGTTTTTAGGTCTAGATTTTTTTTTGGTTTGAACAAAAAAATAAATAAAATGGTGTAAAATTGGAAAAAAATATATTGTTTTGATTTGAACAACCCTTTTCCAACCTGAATAGAATGTAAGATTACGATAATTAGTTTGCGCTGTAATTAATTCTCGCGTTTTCCAACTCGATAGGTTACATCCTCTACTCTTAGACTAACAAGGAGGGGGTGGGGCCCCCTCCCCTTTTCGAGGTGGAACATTTCCATTTATGAAAATTCGCAGGTTTGCACAGGGAGGGGTTTGGCCCCCCTTCCCTTTTCCGAATCGGAATCATTCATTCGATCAACTAGGAGAACCGCTATTTTGTTTTTAGGCACCACCCCTAGGGGCCGCTATTTTTAATTAGGCCACGCCCCCTAATATCCGCTATTTTGTTTTTAGGCCCTACCCCTTGACCAATTATGAGAGGCCACGCCCCTCTATCATACCCATCCCTCCTTTTAGGCCACGCCTCTCGACCAATCAGAGCCCGTCCTATGGCTCGGGTTATCTACTAGCTCATCCCCAAAAATTTTGATTTTGATACACAAAGAGCTGCATAACTTTTTTATTTTTGAATTCAAGAAAAAAGCAAGAAAGTATCTTTGAGCTAATGGTTAGCTCTATTGAATCGCGAAAGGAACATCCTAAAAGAAGCAGCCACATCCGAGAAAACCCCTTATCAATGGTGCGGTGCGCCCCAAAAACGAAAATATTGACATACAAAGAGTTGCACAACTTTTTTACTTTCTGAATTATTATTTTAAAAAAATACTTTCGAGCTATTACTTAGCTTCTGAATCGAACTGAACCATAATCTTCTACTGAAATATGAGTTAGATTCAAAAAATTATTTTTGACCAATCAAAAGCATTTCTGAAATTTAGCAGTTACGCCCGTATATTGCAATTTATGTTAAAATATTTAATACTTTGAGGTTAAATATTACATGCTTTTAATTTATTCAGAGATATTGACAGTTATAGGTGCTCTGAATAGTATCCTTGTTTTTGCATCTGGGTTTAGGGACTGTCTAACTGTGTGAGTGTGAAAGAAGGTCGTGTTGTACGTGTAGCAGTAGTGCCGGCAAGGTTTCCTTCTGTGAGAGCGGTTGCCTCGATTATCGTAAAGCCCTTTGTATTGTTTCAAGAATAAAATAATTTTTTAAACAATTAAGTGCAAATTTTTGTTCGTTGACAACACATGTAACATTTTCAGAAGCCAAAAATGTGTAATTCGCTACAAGAATTATCTCTGTACGTTCCTTAGTTTTGAAGATGACACCTCTCTACTCCCTTGTTAATAAATTAATGACAAATAATTATTTTTTTCTCTAAATTTGATCATTGTGCACAGAAAGGATCAACGAAATTCATATATTTTTGCAAAATTTGTATAATTCATTTTCAGGGATGGTATTATCTTTTTCCATCATTGATCCTAACTAATTTGTTGTCCTTTTTGTGCATTGTTTATAATATACTAATAGAATTCTAGTCTACTTTTATTTTTGCATCGTATTTTCTGCTCGAAGATAGAACAGTATGATATAAAAGTTAACCCTCTATCCGCTTCAATCCTTGCGAAATCAACGTGCCTACCTCTCAAAAAAATGGATATGTACGCGGAGCGCTTCCCCAACCGCTGCTTGATCAAGCTGCAGCCGAAGATGAGGAAGCGACATGAGGTAGGTCGCGGGAGAGAGGACCCTGCGCTTCCTGGCGCCACTACTCGGAACTATTATCACCTTTCGCATGACTACCTCTGTGTCGGGTTTCTCCTGCGTGTTAGGGTGGCCTGACCTCAGACGCTGGATAGAGTGATCGTTTCATCTGCCCCATTTTCAAAAAGAATCCTGCTTAGGAGGCTTCTTGAAATATTAGTGGTTATCGTTTTAATCAGCGTCTTCTTCATTATTGTGTTCAGTGATTGTCATCATTTTGATGATTCTTAGTGTTGAGTCTCTATTTATGTCTTGCGTTCTCCAATTGTCATCCCTCGTTCCTCTTTGAGTGTGGTCATTTTCCCGTTTAAATTCGTTTTTTGTGTGCTGTGTATGCGTTGCTGGGTTTGTATTTTTTATTCTCCAGTTGTCGTAACCATTTTTAAGACTGGTATTGTCTGGCCGTTTAGAGTTGATTGGTCCAAATTTGTCGAATTATTCCAGCAATTCCAATAGGCTTTCGAGGTTTGTAATAGATCTTCCGACGATTGCTGTTCTCACCTCCTCGCTGAAATTCCTTGCGAGTTTTTAAGTAATTTCTCCGTTAGTTGGGGAAGGGGTCAGTCCTCTGGCCTCTCGGAATACTTTCATGGCATAAGCAGCTATAGAAATGTCCGCACTTGGTAGATAGTACCCAAACTCTAGTTTAGTCTTGATCTCGTGTTGGGCAGTTTCATTTCAGTATCTATGTTTGAACTTGCTACAGAATTTTCTAAAATCGTCGTTGTCTTCTTTCACCAAGTCCCACCAATCCTTGTCCGTACCCCTCAAGCAGCTGCCGATTACAAATGCAGTTTGTGTACTAGTGGGTTTGACTGCAGCCCAATAGTCAGTTACTTCTTTCCAGAATTTCATTGGTCAAGACCCACTTCCTCCTCCACTTAATTCCTCCTCCAATAAATTCAGGATTTGTTCATTCGTGGCCATAGTACGATCCATAATATCTTTTAAACCTCCCTTCACAACTTGGAAACGAACTTCGTTCATTTTTCGTAGTGAACTGACTTGTTATGTCGTTTCATCAAGCATTCTAGCTTCTACATCTTCGATTTCCCTACGGAATTCTGTTATGGCTGCATTGATTCTTCTTTCGACCCCTCCAAGTCTAGAATAGAGCTCTTCAGCTTCATCACGTAATCTTTCACTTCCACGTCTGAGTTCAGCGTATTTGTCTGCGTTGCCGAAATTGTGAGAGCTTACTTCTTGATTTCTAGGTGAAACAGTGTCCCAAGAAGTCAAATTTAATTCTTCTCGCAATGATCGGCGCTTTTCAGGTATATTCCTTGTCTTGGAGATGGTCCCTGTATGATGAGATGTGTTTGGTAGAGTGTAGTCTTCAGTCGATAGTCAGTTTGGTCCTACTGCCCCCTGTTTCTGATAGGTAGGCGTGACAGGGCGGCTAATATTCGCCTCTCCATTCTCATCTTGGATGTCAATCTCGGGTGGACTCGACGGCTTGCTGACATTGTCGCGTTTGCTCGGACGGCCACGTGCGCGAGGCATGATTTTTGTTTTAGTAAATTTTCAATCATCTTCTTTTCTGGGTCCCTGTTCGGGCGGCAGTGAGAGAGTTCGTTTTTTACTATGTTTTATTTTGACCTAGTCCTAAGCCCTGGTGAAATTTGTTTAGATCCAGAAAGGAGAAGATGAATTGAAACACCCACAATTTAAACACAAATTGATTTTATTCAGTTTCAAAACCACTTTTACAACGATGACTTCAGAAAAACTATCAATAGTCAGAGTTACAATCTACTCAGTCTCATACTGGCTCATAAGAAGTAATATCACGCATGGATGATCCTAATCTTATAGCATATCATAACGAGATTTCCTTATAGGCTATCAGTCTCATTTAACTTCACAAGATGTAATATCACGCGTGGATAATCCTAGAATTGTAATATATCATAATGAGGATTCCTTATAGGCGACTCTCATTCAGTTTAACAGGATGCTATGTCACGCATGAATGGGCCTGGCGAATCATGGTTCCGCTATCCAGGAAGCGTTTTAATACCGCGGTTGCACGATCTTCGTTATCCCGCGTAGACTCTAAATCTAGAGGATCCTTATCCTACCTATATAACAAGCAGTAACGCTGCGGTCACTGATTTCACCATTTTCGTCGTTGCGTAGTGTCCCGAAAATTGTGCACCTGAAATACCTTCGCGGCACATAGTAGAGTGGAAGCCGTTTCGTATTCTGGAAAGAAAAGGGATAATCTGTCTCCAGAGCCTGATTCAGCGTGCCCAGAGGAGATAAATAAATAACCAGTAATGTCTGGAGCGTGATTCAGCGTGCCCAGAGAATATAAATAAATAACCAGTAATGTCTGGAGTCTGATACAGCGTGCCCAGAGAAGATGTATGGCGTGCCCAAGTACAAGAAATCAAAAAAGGACTCAGGAGCCTGGACGTCGTAACCTGGAATATAAAACAACGGACCTAATATCCTTTCTAAGCGTGAAGCCTTGCGGCTTGCTCGCAAGGATAGTCCGGATGTGGACTCCGGTTTCCCGTAGTCCACGCGAGAGTACCCACTTGACTTCTCGTCTCCCTTTTTATACCCTCGACGGTTGAGGTAGGTCGCGGGAGAGAGGACCCTGCGCTTCCTGGCGCCACTACTCGGAACTATTATCACCTTTCGCATGACTATTATCTCGTTTCGGACTTTGTCCATCAGTGTTTTCCCGCATATTATGCGCAGAGGTTTCATGCCAATCGCGTTAATTGTACTCTTGTCCTTTTCTTGACATGTCCATGTCTCGCTACCGTATAGTACAGGCGGTACAATTAGAGATTTATATACGGTCATTTTAGTTTTTTTAAATTTGTTTTTATTTCTGAGAATTGTCCCTGCTCTACCGATAGTCTTCTTACCCTCATTAATGCGCAGATAATATAAAATTGAAAAATTCTTCTTTTTTTTGTAAATGATGTGACAACCCTATTCAATAAATAAAAGTTTCATATAATCTTAATAAACAATGACTGACTTCGTTCTGTAAAACATTCTCTCCAATTATACTGAATGAAATTTGATAAAAACAATTTGATTAAAATTTCTTGAATGAACAATTTATTTTCAACAACAAAAAAACGACTAGAATTGTAGAAAATGTTTCAAACAATATCATTGGCTATTCTTTATTGAGATTGGATCAAAATTGAAATATTTTATAAAGAGAATCAAAAAATCAAATGTCAAATAACTATTGTTATAAAAATAATTTTGACAAAACACTAATTTTTTTATAACAAACGTCTTATGCATCGATCAAATAAAATTTTACTCGAACTCGGTCTTGAGACAACGTCGTGTTCGGACGTGCTTGTAAACGCGTGCACACGACTGCTTTCTTACGTTATAGAGTGCGTATGTAATTGTGTAACGACTGTGATTTCCAGACAAGTGTCGTTACTTATTCTCTTCCCCTCCCATGTGAGAAAAGGAAAAGGAAAAGGGAAGCACCAGGGGCGCTTTCCAACCCAACTCTTCAAGATAAATCCACAAAGTTCTTCTACGCCTTAAGTATCATACGCTCATGCAACTCAACTAGTACAGACACCGACAGAAGAACAAGCTATTGTCTTGGATGCCATAGACGGGATTACAATTCATGAGTATGCCATGTTAATTGGAAAACTTGTTGACCCTTCTCTCATCAGGTTCATCTCACGTATTTTAAATGGAAGAATTTGTCTCTATTTAAACAGCAAAGAAACTGCTGACCTTCTCACAAAAACTCACAGGAAAATCAAAATTGGTTCTAACATACTTGAAATGCGCCCTTCGATATCGAAAGCGAAAAGGTTTATTATATCAAATGCACGAGCCCTCATTACAAACGAAGCTATTATGGAGAAAATTGCAGCAATTAACGTTACTCCATGTTCTCAAATTACATATATTAAGGCCGGTATGAGTGATTCCAAATTCGCACATATTTTGAGCTTCCGGAGACAAATGTACATTAATCCAAATGATGTAGAGAAGATTCCAGCGTTGTTACCTGTGCAAGTTGATGACACCACGTATTACATTTATCTCTCATCGGAAAAAAAATGCGGTCAAACATTGTAAGAATATCGTACAAAGTAGACAAGATTCCGATGTAAACAAAAACGCTAATCTCCAACTGTCAAAAAATCTGTCTTCACTTCCTACTAACCCTGAGTTAAGTCCTGCTTCGGATAGCCCTGGAGTTTCGACAGACAATTATACAATCTTAAGTGATTTTCCTGCACTTCCCTCTTCTAAAACGTGCGCTCCTCCTTCATCTTCAGAAAGCGCGGCAAGCCTTGCAGCAAATGAACTGGATAATAACAAAGTTCAACTTGCCACAGTCACTCACAAGAACAAAATCTTCAAAAAAATGTTGAAAGAATCAAATTCGATCGTTTCTTACGAAACTGTACAAAACCAAGCTTGAGCCGGGCAGAGAATTCATTACAAAGAACTCGAGTGTCTATGGTCTTGACCTCAACCAAATCACTGATTTTCTGGCACAGGCTCACGGAAACTATGATATACCACAAACTGCTCTCAATTTCACTGCTGATATCACTGTAATGAACTCAATGCTTGAAGGCATTGTCGAATGTCTATCTGATAAGAATCTGAAGGGTAGAATTCTAAGAATTGTAAAACGTTTAGCTAACCTGGACATAAGTGACTCTCAAAGCGAAATGAGTGCACCCGAATATCTGGACCCAGAATCAACCTTCGCAAGACAACAAAAGTTCCAGCTGGAATTGCAAATCAACTGATGAAAATGGTGAATACCTTGAAAATTCTATTGATACTCATGATCTTTTTCTGCACAATGATAACATGCTTACTCATATTAGCGCTCGATATATGACTAATTCTAACATTGACCTAATTTTTTCTTCCCTAAACATTGCCGATAAAATTTCTGTTAACACAGCTGACGAGACTTGGGGTTCATACCACTACCCTATTTTCGTAAACTTCAGCACACAAAAAAATATTTTCACGAACAAGTCATTCAAAATAAAAACCAAACGTACTGATTAGTCTCTGTTCACTGAATCTTTGAACGAATGTTATAACATTGATAGAAAAATGTTGTAATTTTATTAGTGAGGACTACTAATTTAAATAGAGAAACTCTACTCTACTAAGAAAATAATACACTGAAAAAAATAGGTGGTTGGGCCATTTAATAAAGTAGTAGGGCCAACTACTTTAGTTTGTAGTATATGCCGCTGCTATTTACTTGGTTGGGGCTACTACTTTTATTCGCAAGGTTGGTAGTAGTTGTCCTTACTACTTTACTTGTTGTCGCGACAACTTTCGATGGTACATACTATTTTCAGGTAGTAAGCAAAATAAAAATACCGCTGCAAATTATTGTGGGTGTATTCAGTATGGATGTATTTATGTATGCCAATTTTATGAACATTTTACTTCCTCACAGGTGTTGAATAAATTTGACTCATCTTTTTTTCTTGAACTTTCTCTAGGTTTTCTTTAACAAAATGGATAATTATTATTAATAAAATAATAATAACAAAATAATAATAACAAAATAAATATGGACACTTTTGATATTTTTGAAGCTGATGTATCTGTCTTAATGAAAATCAGAGAAACCATGGAAAGATCAATTATTGTGTTCTTCCATAATGAACAACTTTTTAACTAACATTAGCGTTATATTTCAAATGAAAAGATCCACATGTAAGCTATTTACTTTTTTTTTTAACTTCCAAAGACGCTATCGATAGACCATGAAAAGTCATCGAAGATTCGTCAATAGGTTAATTGACGAGACGCGTCTAGAAGACGTAAACAATTACAAAAAATGCAGTATTGTTGCATTCACAATATTGAAAAAGTTTCTTTATATATAAGCAAGATAAACAAAACATTTCGAAGTATTAGAAACAAGTATTGCTAGATCATAAGAGGTAATTAAAGATGGTTTAATAGGTCAGTCGATGCATCTCGAAAACACAAACAAATATATGAGATATAGTGCTGTAGTATTTCTAATATCAAATAAGTTTTTCCCATATATAAACCGAATAAACCATTTCTTCGAAAGTTTAGAAATGGGGAAGAGTAGGTCATAAAATGTTCCACAATATTTTGTTCGATGTGTCTCGAAGGCGCGAACGAATACACGATATATATTATTGTTGTATTTTGTATACCAAAAAGTTGTTCTTATACAAACGCGGTAAAATATGTCAAGAAAGTAGATTTTGAAATCTACGACATCATAAACATCCCTCCCTTATGCAGAAATTGCCTAACTCAGCCCTATTTAAAAAGAAACACTGCCCAGTATTTCTATTTTGAATGAAATATGTTAAATTATAATCAAGCATTGACAGCGCTTAAAAATAAGGGACTTTTGGATTATTTACAAACATCATTCCGATAATGTGAAAAAATATTATTAAATCATATCTAAAACAAAGTATTTTGACAACTTCATTTGGAGGTTCTTAGCGAGGCTTCCCCCAAGTCTAGTTTTTTAAAGAAATACCTTTTCAAGCCGTACTTCTGACATAACCTAATAACTTTTTCTCAACATTTGTATTTGATTTGTACGTTTATTGACATTAAACTAATATTCCCATGAAAGTAATATTTTAATTTGAAAATTGAATACATGAATTAAGAAACAGCATTTCAGAACTCATTTTTAAGAACGTTGCACATGCAGTTAAAATTCCTTTATACAGGATGTCGCAGGAGTATTATTCTTAAACAAACATATTCGCTATCGCATTTTTTTGTAATGCTTGAAGCTAGGTGAAGGTACCGCGTTAAGAGATATTGCTTTTTGCGGGTATCACGCATACTTGCAACTAACTCTTCACCTGCATGCAATTTCAATGTCCTGCAGTACCCACACTATGCGCCGGACCCAAAAATATTCTGGGACTTTTCGATTCAAATTTATTTTTTAATACGTAATTACAAGGAACGACAATACTCCTGGGACACCCTGCATAACTTTATTATTTATTCATTACACTAATTCATTTGGAAAAGTTGTATTGATATTGGATATTACTTATGTAATTACTTTTTGCAATCCGACGAAATCTAGGTTATTCTATTATCTCAAGTGAGAGAATATCATTTTTGAAGAAAAAATGTGAATGAAATATATCAATTTGATTTGCTAGCGAGAAAATAAGTGCCACAACGTGCTGAGTGATTATTGGCTTCATTGTCGATCAACATATATGGCTCAAATAGGAACAGGCTTTTCCAAACCATAAGCCTCGAAAGACTTTTTAAGAAAAATTACATCTTTGATTTAAAAGTGATAGAGGTACTTTTTCATTGGAAAGTTATTCTTTATTCTGTACAATCATTAGGATTCCAAAAACTGGGTCATTCTTGGGGAAAACTGAGAAGGCCCTGTCTAGTTTCACTTCCCGAAACGGGCAATACTAGAAGTGGGGCTAACTTGCAAGAAACTTACTATTAGGATTAGTTCACTTACGATTAGACAATATAATATTATTAAAAAAATGGTACTATGTAAAATCAGTTGAAATATTCAATCAATTTTATTTTTATATCCATATGCTATATAAAAGAATTCATTTATGAAAAGAATTTTTCATACTTATGCATATAACATAATTAATTATTCCAATTCCAATTACGTTAACAGTTCTCATTTGAAGAACTTTTGATAATAGTAAATTAGATCTTCACCCATATAAGCTAGCACGAAATATGTATGTCCGCAGATAAGTACAGAGAAGATATTTTTCCTAATCTGCACATTGGACTCAACAAGATCGGAAATAAAAGTATGAAGTCTAGAAACTATAACATTGGTGCCTCTGAACAAATTTTGATCCTACTTATTTATAAAACCCGCTTCCAAAAATCTTCTCATCGAATTCCCAAACCGGTTCACGTAGAGAGATGCTGCTTCCAAAAAATTACCGTTCATGAGATTGAACACCACATATTTTTGCAAAACTCTCATGACTGGTTGACCATCGATATCTCTGTAATTATGGATCAGCCAATATGCTCTACCTTGGCTGCGGTTGAGTAGGCGCTCCGCTTATATAACCCCTTTTCCGGAGTTCCTCGGCACGGTTTCGCAGACGTTTATGTGAAAAATGCGAGAGCTCTGGGTGTTTCTCGGACCACAGAGTATGCAGTCGCGCCATGAAACGTTTTCGTTGAGTTGCCATACTGGTATCATCGCACTCCAGCAGGACCTGCCTGAGTCGATCGGTCGTTCGATTGTTTTGAACCGCACTTACTACAACAATGTTTGGTGTTATCATTGTTTTTTTCTGCGAGCAGCTAAAGAAAAGTGTTAGTCCATCCTTGTAAAGCTCCGCATGCAAGCATAAGGCTGCATACTCTGAGAGGTCGCCCTTGGTGCAGGTAGCCTCTATCCGCAGCCCGAGGACGTGTTCGGTAGCTTTGTCATAGGCCCTCTGGTATATATATATATATAGGTGTCTTTTCATCTTGAGACAGCGAAATATCTAAAAAAATACGATTCCTATGAAAAACTATCCGTAATAAAAATTTCTTATATGTTTCCATTTAAAAAAATGACTTCCGGCCCGAATAGGCCACTTCTGGTGGCAGCCGGAAATTAAAAATACCTCCAATCGATCGGGCACAGTCCATTTACTATTAGGAGGTACTGAACTTTGACTTTTATTAGGTATTTTATATTTGAAAAGGGGTGGACGGGTGGTCTGAGACTCCCTATATATATAGTAGGTGTTTTTTTTATCTTGAGACATCGACATATCTCAAAAAATACGATTCCTATGAGAAACTATCCGTATTAAAAATTTTTTATTTCCGAAGGGAAAAAGCGACTTTGAACAAATTTACCTCCCCTCACCGCGCCCCAGAAGGCAGGGGGGATTTTGTAATTTCAAATGGGAACCCCAATTTTTTATCACAGATTCATATTCTCCTTTATGAAATATGTAAGTTGTATTCGAAAATTTTTTCGATTTCCAAAAAAAAACCTTGCCTCCTTGGGTGGAGGGGGGGGGTAAATTTGTTCAAAGTCGCTTTCCTCCCTCGAAAATAAGAAATTTTTATTACGGATAGTTTTTCATAGGAATCGTATTTTTTGAGATATTTCGCTGTCTCAATATAAAAAGACACCTATATTTATATATATACCAGAGGGCCTATGACAAAGCTACCGAACACGTCCTCGGGTTGCGGATAGAGGCTACCTGTACCAAGGGGTTCTGCTAAATATGGTTACAATAATTAATAAGCAGTCGCGGAAAATTGTCCAGGGATGGTCCCAAAGGAATAACCCCTAGTCGGAGGCATGACAACCGTGCCGAAAGCTGAATGGCACCTGGGTGAGGTGTCTGATACGGTGACTCTGCGATACCGGGCGACCTCTCAGAGTACGCAGCCTTATGCTTGCATGCGGGGCTTTACAAGGATGAACTAAGACTTTTCTTTAGCTGCTCGCAGAAACAACAATGATAACATCAAACATTGTTGTAGTAAGTGCGGTTCAAAACAATCGAACGACCGATCGACTCAAGCAGGTCCTGCTGGAGTGCGATGGTACCAGTATGGCCCCTGAATGAAAACGTTTCATGGCGCGACTGCATACTCTGTGGTGCGAGAAACACCCAGAGCTCTCGCATTTTTCACATAAACGTCTGCGAAACTGTGCCGAGGAACTCCGGAAAAGGGGTTATATAAGCGGAGCACCTGATCAACCGCAGCCAGAACAAGCCGGCAACAGAGAAAGAGAGCCAACACTGAGACCAACCACGAGCAGGCATCCAATAGAGGAAGAGCGATGCTTCAGGACCCGGAGAAACATCAACATTCAGGTTTCTCTCAAGCCCAAAGATCTGGCTGAACTGCATGACAAGCTCCGTGGAGATTTTTCCGAAAAACCCGACCTCTGGACTATCAATTGTAGTGTGCATCATGCAGCAAGAGCTTTGGCAGATGCAAACCGTGAAACAAAACCAACGGTTGATCATAAAACTAAAAGACGAATGCATCAACTCAGTACGAATATAGGCTGGGTAAGGCAGTGCGCGTCTCGCATTCAGTGTGTGATTGACTACATAACATCGGGCAGGACTCTCACTGCCAAGGTTCGACAGTTCGCGCGCGAACTGCGGATCTGCAATCACACACTCAACAAGTCAAAGCTACTGACGATCAAGCAGCATATTGTTGACAGAATATGAGTATTATCTCACGCCAGGAGAAGTCTATAGCGTTTAGAGAGGTGGGTCAGAGAAAATCAACAGTTTTTTTCTGACCCATCTCGTCTCTTCCAAGACCCTCCAGTTGCTATTTTTCACGCGCCCACACTAGAGGAGGTCGAGGCAGTTCGGAGAGAAATCCACGAAGTCCAGCATCCACTGAAAGAACATTCAAAGAATATAACTAGCTTCAAGGAGCTGTACAGTGCCCTTATAACACCTAAGGAGGAATGCCCACCTATAACTACAAAGGAGGTGAAAAACGTATTGAGAGGAATGAAGAACTATTCCGCTCCAGGACCAGATAGTATCAAGACCTTCTGGTGAAAGAAGTTTCCTTCAACCCACCATCATCTGGCCCGCATTTTCACTTGATATCTAAAGTTGGAAGCGCGTATTCCGGAATGGTTGGTGGAAGGGCGCACAGTGTTCCTGCCGAAGACGGGCAACTTAGCTGACCCTAAAAATTACAGGCCAATAACTTGTTTGAACACACTGTATAAGATCCGTATGATATCCTTTAAAATATTGAAATCAATTAAAAATTGTTTGGAATATTTTTAAATTTCCTAAAATATTTCAAATTCTTTAAAATCTTTTGAAATTCCTTAAAACTTTTTGAAGATCTTTAAAAGCCCTTTTTAAAAAAATGTTATTATTTCAAATCCTTTAAAATCCCATTAAATTACTGAAATTAATAAAATAAAATTCTTTGAAATCTTTTTAAATTCCCTAAAATATTTCAGACCCTTTGAAAACCCTTGAAATGATTGAAATCAATTCAAAATACTTTGGGATATTTTTAAATACCCTAAAATATTTAAAATCCTTTGAAATATCTTTTGAAATCTATTAAAACTTTTTAAAATTCCTTGGGATAATTAAAAATACCCTAAAATGTTTAATACCGTATGATATCCTTTAAAATATTGAAATCAATTAAAAATTGTTTGGAATATTTTTAAATTTCCTAAAATATTTCAAACCCTTCAAAATCTTTTGAAATTCCTTGAAACTTTTCAAAGATCTTTAAAATTTCTTTTAAAAAAATCTTAATTATTTCAAATCCTTTAAAATCCCATTAAATTACTTAAATTAATTAAATAAACTTCCTTAGAATCTTTTAAAATTAAAAAAAAATTTTAATCTTATGAAATCATTTGAAATGTATTGAAACTTTTAAAAGCTCTTGAAAATTCTTTTTGATTAAGAAAATCTTAATTATTTCAAATCCTTTAAAATCTTTAAAATTCCTTGAAATTGTTAAAGATCTTTAAAATTTCTTGTAAAAAAAATATAATTTATTTCAAATCCTTTAAAATCCCATTAAACTACGGAAATTAATCAAATAAAATTCTTTGGAATCGTTTAAATACCCTAAAATATTTCAATATACCCTTTAAAATCCCTTCAAAATATTGAAATCAATTAAAAATTTCCTAAAATATTTTTAATCCTTCGAAAACCCATTAAATTACTGAAGTCAATAACAAAATCAACATTGGAATCCTTCGAAATCCTTTCAAATTATTCAAAACAAATAAACATTTGTTGGAATCTTTTAAAATACCCTAAAATATTTCAAATCCTTGGAATTCCCTTTAAACTTTTTAAAGCCTTCGAAAATTCCTTGGAAAAATTGTAAATGGCCTAAAATATTGCGAATCCTTTGAAATCCCGTTAAATTACAGAAAAGGATTGAAAGTTCTTTGGAATATTTTAAAGTACATTAAAATACTTCCAACTCTTTGGAATCCTTATTGAAATCTATTGAAACTTTTTAAAGCTGTTCAAAATACTTTGGAATAATTAAAAATACCCTAACATACTTCAAATCCTTTAAAAACTCATTATATTACTGATATTCGTTGAAAATTCTTTGGACTATTTTAAAATACCCTCAAATATTCAAACCCCTGTGAAAATATAAATTATTGCAATCAATTAAAAATTCCTTGGAATCTAACAAAAGCCTCTAAAATATTTTAAATTCTTCAAAATATTTTGAAATCTATTTAGATTTTTTAAAGCTCTTGAAAATGCCCTGGAATATTTTAAAATGCCCTAAAATGTTTCAAACCGCGTGAAAATTTATTACTATTGAAATTCATTAAAAATTCCTCGGAATCTTTCAAAATGCACCCAAATATTTAAAATCCTTTTCAAATCCTTTGAAATTTATATCAATTGGAATACCTTCAAATTATTGAAATCTATTAAAATTCTTTGGAATCTTATAAAATACCCTATAACATTTTTTTAAACTTTGGAATCCCTTTAAATTATTGAAGTATATTACAAATTTCTTAAAATCTTATAAAATATCCTTAAATATTTTAAACCCTGTGAAAATTCAAAATCATTGAAATTTATTCAAAATTCCTTGGAATCTTTCAAAATACCCAAAAATATTTCAAATCCTTTTCAAATCTTTTGAAATTTATCTTCACTGGAATACCTTCAAATTATTGAAATCTATTAAAATTCTTTGGAATCTTTAAAAATACCCTGAAACATTTTTTAACTTGGAAATCCCTTATTTAAATTATTTAAATCTATTTAAAATTCTTTGGAATCTTTTAAAATAACCTAAAACATGTAGTAAAACTTTGTAATCCCTTTAACTTATTGAAATCTATATTGAAAATTTCTTAAAATCTTATGAAATGCCCTAACATATTTCAAACCCTGTGGAAATTTAAACTATAATTGAAGCTTATTCAAAATTCCTTGGAATCTTTCAAACTACCCAAAAATATTTCAAATCCTTTTCAAATCCTTTGAAATCTATATCCATTGGAATACCTTCAAGTTATTGAAATTTATTAAAATTCTTTAGAATCTTTTAAAATACCGTAAACATTTTTTTTTACTTTGGAATCCCTGGTTTAAATTATTTAAATCTATGAAAAATTCTTTGGAATCTTTTAAAATACCC